>QJNS01000126.1:0-226695 GCA_004154925.1 Monosporascus cannonballus | reverse complement strand
GGTTGTTTTTTTTTTTTTTTTTTTTTTTTTTTTTTTTTTTTTTTTGCGATTACGCTGGAATTGGACGGGAGGGATGTAGAGCGTAGGTATTCCCGAGAAGGGAGACGACTAGGGAAGAGGGGTGGCTACCGCGAACGCTATTCGCTATAGCAACTGGGATATCGAATGCAAATTTGTACGGGAATAAGTTCGCTGTCGAGGTGTTGAATGCAGGAGATGAAAGATGCAATACCTACCCTTGGCACCTAGTAGGTAAGTTACTAGGTACTTAAAGCACAAGAAAACCCGGCTTGCACTTGTCAGGTAAAGTCTGACCTGATAAGATAAGCAAGGTTGGCCCCGCTAGGAGACCCACGCACGGAAGGGATCCTACGGTAGGGTCGAGGGGCAGTTTTGTGGGGCTTTTGAATTCGTACGGTGGAGTCGTGTCGAGAGTGGTGATTTCCAATCCATATGTACCTTCAGGAACAGTGTTAAATTAAGATCTCTGCCCGACCCGTCGGCTGATCGGTGAGGCTTATGTTACATGTTACATGGGGATACCTGGGCACCTACGGCACCGGCACCAAGTAACCTACTGCCGGACTGGAGCTTGCAAGCGCATCATTGCCAACATAACATCGGATGTCGACCATTTGATCTTCGGTTTGTTAGCAGAGCAGCGTCTCAGCCTGCCTGCCTGCCAACTCAGTCACGTTAGCTCTTGGGGGCCGACGTTGTTTGTCCTTCATCGCCGGACAATTCAACGTTCACTTGAGTAAAAACTTACTTATCACATTCAACCGGCAAAGTGAAACCCGAACATTCCATTCTCTGTTCAATATCCACTCAGTTCGGCCGGCCATCACCAACTTTCCATTTCGGTTCACCTGGCACCTCGTCGTGTTGCCTGTCGTTGAATCACACCGCAGTCTTAATCCGTATTGCATGCGCACCTATTACTGGTGTCCTTGATGCTGGTCGTTATACAGTAGGCGGCTGCGGAAGCTGTCAGCGACGCGGCTGAAGCGGGAAAATAGTAATAATAGAGCGAAGGTGCAACCTGTCGACGACCTATCTCCGCGTTCGATATCCGCACCTATCTTCACAACATCCAACACCATCGCCCATCATGGCGCAGCAACAGCAGCTGGCCCTGGAGGCCCTTGATTCCATCACCAGGGATCTAAAGTCTAGGTGAAACCCCCCCCCCCCGGTCTCGGAATGGCTATGCGCGAAACTTGAGGTTTCATTCCTGCTCATCTGAAGCACGCGCTGACATCGGTTCGAACGAGTGGCAGGGCTGGAGATGAAGTCAGAAAGCGCGCTGCAGCTCAGCTGAGAGACCTGGTTGCCGTCTGCTATAGGGGTATGCGCCCGTTCCCCTCATTTATCAATCGACCCATATATACCATATATGACGCCATGATGCGCCGGGGTCTATAACTACAATGGAACAGTGACTCTTGAAACCGTGCCGCTCACGAGTAGCTAACCCACATGCCCGTTTCGCAGACTTCCAACCCGAACAGTTCCACGTGTTCTACAACTCGGTAAACAACAAGATTACCACGCTCATGCTACATGGCAACGATTCCTCCGAACGCCTTGGTGGTGTCTACGCCCTGGATGCCCTGGTCGACTTCGAAGGCGTCGATGTTACGGCTAAATACACCCGGTTCACCGCGAACCTCAAGACGATCCTTAGAGGAAGGGACCTAGTACCCATGCAAGCTGCCGCCATTGCCCTGGGAAAGCTATGTCGCCCCGGAGGCTCCTTAATATCAGAGTTGGTCGAGTCCGAGGTCAAGACGGCCCTTGAGTGGCTTCAGTCGGACAGACTCGAGGAGAAGAGATATAGCGCTGTCCTTGTCCTGCGAGAACTGGCCCGGAATGCTCCGACCCTGATGTATGCTTACGTCGGCCTCATCTTTGATTTGATATGGGTTGGTCTCCGCGACCCTCGACAGCTCATCCGAGTCACTTCGGGAGAAACAGTTAGTGCCTGTTTCCGCATCATCCGCGAGCGAGACCAAGAGATGAAGCAGGCTTGGATGACGAAAATGTACAACGAGTTGCTTGCCGGTCTGAGGGCCAATACCGTAGAGTGCATCCATGCGTCGCTGCTGGTGCTCAAGGAGCTCCTAGAGCAGGGCGGCATGTACATGCAAGAGCATTACCAGGAGGCCTGCGAGATCGTCTTTCGTCACAAGGACCATCGGGACGCCACCATCCGCAAGACGGTGGTTATGCTCATACCTGACCTGGCGAACTATTCGCCTGCTGACTTCGCGCACTCCTATCTCCACAAGTTCATGGTCTACCTTTCCAACATGTTGAAGAAGGACAAGGAGCGTAATGACGCTTTCCTTGCCATCGGAAACATTGCCAACTCGGTTAAGAGTGCCATCGCGCCTTACCTTGACGGTGTCTTGATTCACGTGCGGGAAGGCCTCAGCATTCAGTCTCGTAAAAGAGGCTCCGTGGATCCCGTCTTCGACTGTATCAGCAGGCTGGCCGTTGCGGTTGGACAGACCCTGAGCAAATACATGGAGGCTCTACTTGACCCCATATTTGCCTGTGAGCTGACGCCAAAACTGACGCAGGCTTTGGTCGACATGGCCTTCTATATTCCGCCTGTCAAGGCAACCATACAGGAAAGGTTGTTGGATATGCTCAGCAAGGTCCTGTGCGGCGAGCCGTTCAGACCCCTGGGTGCTCCTACTCCCAATACCCTCTCGGCTGTCCCCATTATACCCAAGGACGCCAAGGACCCCCAGGCGTACGAGCATCGGAAAGCCGAGGTAAAGCTTGCTCTGAACACGTTAGGCAGCTTTGACTTCTCAGGTAAATCATAGCCTATGTCCTTCCTTTATGTGACATCTCAATATCTCGCGCCCCATGCTACCCGTTCGAAACGAGACTACGAGCCATAGGCTAACGCAGAAACTTAGGTCATGTTCTCAACGAGTTCGTTCGCGATGTTGCGATTAAGTATGTCGAAGACGATGACCCGGAAATTCGCGAGGCGGCCGCCCTCACATGTTGCCAACTCTATGTGCGAGATCCCATCGTGAATCAGACGAGTTATCATGCGTTGCAGGTAGTTGGAGATGTCATTGAGAAGCTGCTAACCGTAGGAGTGTCGGACCCGGAACCGAACATACGGCGGACCGTTCTTGCGGCGCTGGACGAGCGGTTTGACCCTCACCTCGCAAAGGCAGAGAACATTCGGACCCTGTTCTTTGCGCTCAATGACGAGGTGTTTGCGATCCGAGAGGTTGCCATCTCCATCATAGGCCGGCTGGCGCGGCACAATCCAGCCTACGTCATTCCTTCGTTGCGGAAAACTCTGATACAGATGCTTACTGAGCTCGAGTTCTCTGATGTCGCACGGAACAAGGAGGAGAGCGCGAAACTGCTGAGTCTGCTCGTTCAGAATGCGCAGGGGCTGATTAAGCCTTACGTCGAGCCCATGATCTCGGTACTTCTCCCCAAGGCCGGTGACCAGAACCCAGCCGTGGCTGCCACCATCCTCAAGGCTATTGGTGAACTCGCGACAGTGGGCGGAGAGAACATGCTGCCATACAAGGACAAGCTCATGCCGCTCATCATCGAAGCGCTGAAAGATCAGAGCTCGGTCGCTAAACGAGAAGCCGCACTGCACACTCTCGGCCAGCTGGCTAGCAACTCTGGCTATGTTATCGACCCCTACCTCGAGTATCCTCAGCTCCTTGAGCTCCTCCAGAACATCATCCGGGCTGAGCCTCAGCGCGGTCCCCTGAGACAGGAGACGATCAAACTGATGGGGATCTTGGGGGCTTTGGACCCTTACAGACATCAGGTACCACGCCCCGTCTACGAGTTTTCTTCTCACCCCCACGCTGGATGTCCGTGGTGCCTTGGAAAGGGCGACCCTTTTGACAGTGACGACGAGTCTATTGATTTTGATTTTGAACTGGACGACCTCCCGAAGAAGACAGCTAACAGGTGTGGCAAACAGCAAGTCGAGGAGCGCACGCCCGAGTTGAAGCGCCGCGTCGACGCGAACCGCATGACCGATATATCACTAATGATGACAGGCCTCACTCCTTCGAACAAGGAGTACTACCCTACCGTTGTCATCAATGCCCTGCTGCAAATCCTCAAGGATCCGTCCCTAGTGCAGCATCATGCGGGAGTGATCGAGGCTATCATGAACATCTTCCGTACCCTCGGCCTCGAATGCGTGCCGTTTCTTGACCGAATCATCCCGGCATTTCTAATAGTTATCAGGAATACTACAAACCAGAACCGCCTGGAGTCGTACTTCAACCAGCTGGCCACCCTAGTGAGTATCGTTCGGCAACACATTCGGAATTACCTGCCCGAAATCATTGAAGCTCTTCAAGATTATTGGGATCACTCACCGTCACTACAATCCACGATCCTGTCGTTGGTGGAGGCCATCTCTCGATCCCTTGAGGGGGAGTTCAAGATCTACCTGGCGGGCTTGTTGCCGATGATGCTTGGTATCTTGGAGAAAGATTCCTCCACCAAGAGGATTCCGTCAGAGAAGGTCTTGCACGCCTTCTTGGTCTTCGGATCAAGCGCTGAGGAGTACATGCACCTTATCGTTCCTGTGATCGTACGAACCTTTGAAAAACAGGGCCAGCCAACGTTCCTGAGAAAGTCGGCCATCGAAACCATTGGCAAGATTTCGCGTCAGGTGAACCTCAACGACTATGCGTCCAAGATCATTCACCCGCTCGCTAGAATCCTTGCCAGTGGAGAGTCGTCTCTGCGAGTGGCCGCTCTTGACACCCTCTGTGCTTTGATCCAGCAGCTAGGGAAAGACTACTTGCATTTCATGGGCACTGTCAATAAGGTACTCCAAGCACATCAGATCCAGCATCAGAATTATGAGTTGCTTGTGAGCAAGCTCCAGAAAGGAGAAGTGTTGCCCCAAGACCTCAGCTCCGAGACAAGGTTTATTGATCAGCCAGACGAGCCATCCTTCGCCGAGTTAAGCACGAAGAAGCTGGAGATGAACGCTATACATCTAAAAGCCGCCTGGGACGCCAGGGGCAAGTCGACGAAGGAAGATTGGCAGGAATGGTTGCGCCGGTTCAGTACCACCTTGCTGACCGAGTCGCCAAACCACGCTCTCCGGGCATGCGCCGCCCTTGCTAGCGTTTACTTGCCCCTCGCCCGTGAGCTGTTCAACTCTGCCTTCGTCTCATGCTGGAGTGAGCTTTATGAGCAGTTTCAGGATGAGCTAATTCAGAACATTGAGAATGCCATTCGATCTGAGAACGTGCCGCCGGATTTGCTTGGACTTCTTCTCAACCTTGCCGAATTCATGGAACACGATGATAAGGCGTTGCCTATTGACATCAGGGTTCTAGGTAGGGAAGCGGCCCGATGTCATGCGTACGCCAAGGCGCTCCATTACAAGGAGTTGGAGTTCCTGCAAGACCAAAGCGGCCCGGCGGTCGAGGCCCTGATTACTATTAACAATCAGCTCCAGCAATACGACGCTGCTATTGGCATCCTGCGTAAGGCACAGCTGTATAAGGAGGGTATCCAGTTGCGAGAGACCTGGTTTGAGAAACTGGAGCGTTGGGAAGAAGCTTTGCAATTCTACGATAAGAGAGAGAAAGAGATTCCTCCCGACCAGGCCGTTCCCATCGACATCGTCATGGGCAAGATGCGCTGTCTGCACGCACTTGGCGAATGGGATGCCCTTGCCAGCCTCGCAGGTAACACCTGGGCTAACTCGGCCCCTGAGATCCAGCGGCGAATTGCGCCCCTCGCAACCGCTGCGGCTTGGGGCCTTGGCAAATGGGACTCGATGGAGTAAGCAATTTCTGCAGTTATTTGTTCCCCCATGTTCTCTAGTTTCGAGGGCACAGATTCCCAAACGTGGACTTTCGGGAGTCGTAGCTCCCGAGACGTGTCTTACGAACTCCCGATTGTTCACCAAATTGACCAGATCGCGCATTTACTAACTCTAGATGTTGTAGTATCTACTTGCAGTCGATGAAACGCTACAGTCCTGATAGATCCTTCTTTGGGGCCATGCTAGCATTGCACCGCAATCAGTTCCGCGAGGCCGCGGCCTGTATACAGCAGACTCGGGAAGGTTTAGATACTGAGCTTAGCGCCCTTGTCAGCGAGTCTTACAACCGCGCCTATCAGGTCATCGTCCGCGTCCAGATGCTTGCGGAGCTTGAGGAAATCATCGTCTACAAGCAGGCCGACGAAAAGAAGAAGGCTACGATGCGACGCACATGGGAAGACCGCTTGAAGGGCTGCCAGAGAAACGTCGAGGTCTGGCAGCGCATGTTAAGACTTCGGGGTTTGGTGATCGCTCCTAGCGAGAACATGCACATGTGGATCAAATTCGCCAACCTGTGTCGCAAGTCCGGCAGAATGGGCCTTGCCGAGAAGTCTTTCAAGCAACTCATCGGCACCGATCATCCACTCGAGACGATTATACCCTATTGGAACGATGCCCAGCAGCCGCAGCGAGGGCCGGCGAGGATCCCTCCTCAGGTTGTATATGCCGTATTGAAATTTTATTGGGAATACGGCCAGCAAGCAAACCTGCGACAAACTGGTCATCCTGAGAAGACCTTGTACTGCCTGCGCAAGTTCACCAATGATACGGCTCACAGTCTCGAGGTTGCCAGAGCCCACCTGCAGGCTGTCCCCAACGGCGCGAACTCAATGGGCGACTACGGCTACCAAAGCGGGGCTGAGGCCGAGTTCACGAGTCATAGGGCCCACAAGGCTCTACAGGAGCAGACGGTGCTTCTTGCGAAATGCTACCTCAGACAGGGAGAATGGCAGGTAGCCCTCAATAAAAACGACTGGACCAACCCTAGTATTCAGGATATACTGACGTCGTACTCGCAAGCGACTAAGTACAATCCCAAGTGGTACAAGGCTTGGCATGCCTGGGCTCTAGCGAACTTCGAAATCGTTCAGGCACTAACATCTCCCACCGAAAGGGGCATGCCAAAGCCGGACCCTACGATCGTCGTGGACCATGTTGTCCCGGCTGTCCAAGGCTTCTTCAAGTCTATCGCCTTATCGTCCGGTAGCTCGCTTCAGGATACTCTTCGTCTCCTCACATTGTGGTTCACGCACGGCGGTAGTAGCGAAGTCAATTCTGCCGTTACTCAGGGCTTCGGAACCGTCAGCGTCGATACCTGGCTCGAGGTGATCCCTCAGCTCATCGCACGTATCAACCAGCCCAACACTCGAGTGCGACAGTCAATTCACAATCTCCTTGCCGACGTTGGACGCAATCATCCCCAGGCTTTGGTCTATCCGCTTACAGTGGCGATGAAGTCTGCGCAGAGTTCTAGGAGGTCCAAGTCGGCTGCGCTCATCATGGACAGCATGCGAGCACACAGCGCGAAACTAGTCGAACAAGCAGATACCGTCAGTCACGAGCTTATCCGTGTTGCAGTTCTATGGCATGAGCAGTGGCACGAAGGCCTCGAAGAAGCTTCCCGACTGTACTTCGGAGATCACAACATCGAAGGTATGTTTGCTACCCTAGGACCATTGCACGAGCAGCTCGAGCGAGGGCCCGAGACGCTCCGCGAGATAAGTTTTGCTCAGACGTTCGGCCGCGACCTCACGGAGGCACGTGAATGGTGTCGACAGTACGAAACCAGCCGCGACGTGAGTGATCTCAACCAAGCATGGGATCTGTATTACCAGGTCTTCCGTAGGATAGGAAGACAACTACCACAGATGACATCACTCGAGCTTGCCTACTGCTCTCCTAAGCTGCTCGCGGCCAAGAACCTCGACCTTGCCGTGCCCGGTACGTACCGCAGCGGTGCGCCCATCGTACGGATTATGTCTTTCGACTCGACGTTTAGCGTGATCAATTCGAAACAGCGCCCCAGGAAGTTGAGCATAAATGGCAGCGACGGCAATTCGTACGCCTTCTTACTGAAGGGCCATGAGGATATCCGTCAAGACGAGCGTGTCATGCAGCTTTTCGGTCTGTGCAACACTCTCCTCGCCAATGACTCGGAGTGTTACAAGCGGCACCTCGGTATTCAACGCTACCCGGCAATTCCCCTATCTCAGAACTCGGGTCTCCTCGGGTGGGTGCCGAACAGTGACACGTTGCACGTACTCATCCGCGAATATCGCGAAAGTCGCAAAATTTTGCTCAACATTGAGCACCGCATCATGTTGCAGATGGCTCCGGACTACGATAATCTCACCCTCATGCAGAAGGTTGAGGTCTTCGGCTATGCGCTGGACAACACGACGGGCCAGGATCTATACCGTGTCCTCTGGCTCAAGAGCAAGAGTTCCGAAGCATGGCTGGAACGGCGCACAAACTACACGCGTAGCTTGGGTGTCATGAGCATGGTCGGCTACATTCTCGGTCTTGGTGACAGGCATCCGAGCAACTTGATGTTGGACCGCATTACCGGCAAGATCATCCATATCGATTTTGGCGACTGCTTCGAGGTCGCCATGAAGCGGGACAAGTACCCGGAGCGGGTGCCGTTCCGTCTCACGAGAATGTTGACCTACGCAATGGAGGTCAGCAACATCGAGGGTAGCTTCCGCATCACGTGCGAGCACGTCATGCGTGTGCTTCGTGAGAATAAGGAGAGCGTAATGGCCGTTCTGGAGGCTGTAGGTTCCCTTCTCCTCGTTTTTCTTTCGTCGTCTCATCTACGTTATGGCGCGCATACTAACACAACATCCCGCAGTTCATCCACGACCCGCTCCTAACTTGGCGTCTCACCAATGCGGCGTCACCAGTCGGGCCGAACTTCCAGTCCGACCGCGAGGCGGCGCTCGTCAGTGCCGCGGCCCGCGCCCGGCGCCCCAGCATTCTCGAGTCCGACCAGCTGCCGTCCGCTTACTTCGCGACCCAGCAGGCGGCGGCCGAGACGGCGGCGCAGCACCAGCAGCAGCAGCAGCTCGGAGGCCAGCCCATTAACACCGCGCGGGCCCGGGCGCGCACCAACTCGAGCGCCATCAACGGGGCCGGCCCCGGCCACGCGGAAGGCGGCGGCCGAGACGGCGAGGTGGCCGAGATACAGAACTCGCGCGCCGTCGAGGTGCTCGACCGCGTCAACCAAAAGCTCACGGGCCGCGACTTCAAGCCGCACGAGGAGCTCGAGGTGGTAGCCCAGGTCAACAAACTCATCATCGAGGCCACGAAGCTCGAGAACCTCTGCCAGCACTACATAGGATGGTGTTCTTTCTGGTAATTGAGGGTTCTTAAACGAGCTACCGGGCGGGGACAGGTAGGCGGCTTGCGCTGGTTTGGGTAGGGAACTGAACTAACTACCCCCTGATTTGTTCGGGTGACACGTAATAATCGGTATCTTACCCCACGCCATGGGATATCTGCTTTACTTGGTCGGATGCATGTATGCCTGTCTTTCCGTACCGTCATGTTCACCGTGTTTAAATCTTCGAGGTTTCTTTTCCAAATACAGGCCGGCGGCGTTTTATGGTTTCCATCGTTGTTTAGACCTTGGATGCAATCTACGGCGGGACGGCATCGTGCGGCAAATGGGGCTCCCCTGAATGTACGGATAGAGGGAGTAATAAGCGAAGACTAACTCATAATGAATTTTACCACATGAGTGATAGGCATTATATTATCCCCGGTGACTACAGAAGGCTCCTCTGCTATCCCTTTACCTCAGCGCCCAGCTGTCTAGATTGGGATGATCTCCATGTAACCCATGGGCCAAATCCGACTTCGCTTTACGATGCTCCCGTGACATCCTTCTGATTTTTACTGTGCTCTCAGGGCTAGAAGCATTAAATGGAAGACGGCTCCTGCAACTAGCAGGTGATACAGATGCTAGGTGGCACTGCCTGTCACCTTACCTGGACCTTCGCCCCCCTCAGTTTTAGCATTATGTTTGAGGTTCTTCTTTTCGACGGCATGAAACGAACGGCGACAAAGCGGAGGGCTAAGAGGTTGCAAGAGAGTTTGAGAGCATCTAGGCATTGTTGAACATGGAGCCTGGTACCATTTATTGAGAGGCGCAACGTCGAGCAGAATACTGAATGACGGGCCAACAAACGTTGGGATGGAACTGGTTTGGAGGCTTGGGGTGCTACACAAGAGCGCATACAATACATAGAGGTGTGGGTCGTCTAGCTACCCCTATTCCAACCCCTACCCCAACAAGATCTGGCCTCCCAACCTGATATACGTGATTAGCGCTTTGAGAAGAGACGTTATGTGCCAACGATTAATCTCATAGCAGATCTCTTGTCGGCGAGGAATATAGGGCTGGGCGTTGGGTGGTGCATCCACTCGACTACCGCCACAGAGTTCAAGGTTATAGGATAGTCCGACTTGCTCCGTTTTCTATCGTTGAGTACCCGCACTATCCAGCAAAATCACTTAACCATTTTTGTCCCCTCCCAAACTCTAAGCACTTCTTCCCGCAGCTGTCATGGCAATTATCTGGCACGTCAATTCTGCCACTCGGGCACACAACTCTCTGTGGAACGGCACGTTATCTCGTGCATATCCTGTGTGTGACTTACTTAGTCGAGCGAGGTTTCGATGCATGGTGCCTGTAAACATAAAATCGTGTCTTTAGCTCCCTCCATGCAGCATCGAGGCGGTCATGGAGGAACTAGATACTCGCTAAAACCTACGGTCTAGCCCATGTGATAGTGCGGTTATTATATGGCACGGGCGATTTTGAGGAACACAGCTAATCAATCAGTGAACTTTTCTTTTTCAGATCAAGCAGATCGCCACATCTAAAGCCACCGCCCATCACTGCTGCCTATAGTTCGGTACTAGCTTGTGTGTTACATCGGACTCAGACAGCCGCTCCTGCATAATCCGCAAGGATGGTAGATGAACCACCCGTATCTCGGATACACCTGCGATTGCTTCATTGGAGACCTTCGCCGGGGAGAGTATCTGGATAATCGTGGTAAAAGCGGGGCGGGACCGTTGCGCTCCTTATTATCGCAAGTGAAGCGTCGCACGTGGGGATGTAATGCCTCTCGTGCTGGGGTAGTAACGGTGCAGCCATGAAACAGCGAGCAATCCTCTTCCCTTTTCGAGCTCAGGAAGCTTCTGTCAGTCACATAAGTATCCCCCTCCCGCTACACATGGGATTATGCTGGTTAGAACAGATAATATGCGCAACATCGCATATGTGTGACGGCTACCCACAAGATTGGGTGTAGAAAACCTTGTATCCCTCTTTCATATGTAGATGGACGAAAATGGGCGAAGGCATATCTGATAGGTAGAGCGAGGTAGCGGCGCAATGCATCGATCGGACTTGGTAGGGATGGCAGAAACATGAATGGTATTCGCGGGCAAGGACACCGTTATGGTAGCTGGATATAAGATAGTCGGCCATCGGCTGCCTCTGAGATTTGTCCGATATGGACAGGCCGCTAGCTCCTTATAACTGTTGAATTAGTCGCGTCGTTGGAACTTACGGCTTACGGAACCTCTCGCGCCATCCCGCAGAGCTCGACATATCTCGTGTTAGGTCACTCCGGAACAGATAAAATTCAGCCCCATTTCTCCATATTATTAGTCACCGGTGCTCGGAGAAGCCGCCCGCTCACGAGTTCGTGCAAGGTACGCCCGACACACGACGGGGTTTGCATTTTGCGCATCGGCCCGAAGCGGTGCAAGCTGACTACGGCCTTAGTGGGATAGTCAACAGCGGCTTCCCATCCCCTAGCCAGCCTAGTCATGTGTCGCAATGTCAAGATCCTTTCCATTTGCCCAACCTGTGGCCAGCAGCTGTGGGAGCGCACAAATCAGCAGTGGTGCCGGGAAGGTCGTCGGAAGGGAGCGTTCGGTCGTTGCTCGATGGTACGTTCAGAATTCCCTTACGCGGATATTCTATGCCTATGGCCTTCTGGGCAGCGCCGCTCTGGCCACCTCCATCTTATAATGAGCCAAGGATCCCATCACTCACAGCTAGGGTACTCCTTCATCTCGCGACCGTTTCTTCTACCTACCCCTAGTACGAAGGGACCACCTTGAACAGAGGCCTCGCCTTTTTCCACCGGCCGTTAACGTACTGGCAGGGAGTGCGACGCAGCGAAGAAGAGTTCCGCGGGGAGGAGTGCAAGGTGTGTACAGAGGTCCGCGAGGCACAGATGAGCCAGATGAACATGACAGACTTCAACGTCAGGAGATTGGGCTGGCGGACCTGCAAGGGCAAGGGCAAGGGCAAGGGAGGCCATCGCCAGGAAGACCCGGAAGATAGCGACGGTGGGTACTGCTGGTAGTCGACGGAAGTTACGAAGCCTCAGGGGGAAGATAAGTCCCAAAGGCCGTGGTGGATATATCCTAGAATGTCCTGGCAGACGTAGTTATTTAGTGTCTCAAATCCTAGGCGGGTGTAATACATGCTTAGGGCGAAGAGCAATACGCAATACTTAATCGGAACACTAATACAAGGTCAAGGTGCACACATGGAAGGCCATAGAGTGTGGTGATATGTCTAGACATAAGGAAGCTTGAAGTCCAAGGTTCTTAGGATAGTTCATCATCCAACTGGACTGCACTCATTTTGCCCCCAGGCGCCCCTTCTTACTACATATACCGGCATAAGTAACTAATTGGTGGTATATACAGGCCAGCTGAAGTCAGCGTGCGAGGGACCTTGGGGCCGTGTTATAGCCTTGCCGTTAGATATACTATTGTGGGCCAGTAGGGGAAGCTTTTGTTGTGGTGCACCCCCCATAACGTTCGCCTATCACCTGAACAATCTTGGAAATAAAACTGTGATATGGCCTGCCTTATGAGAAAGTGACAGCCTTAACCGCTCCACGCTCGTAAGGGTTATAAAGCGGATGTAATCGTGATTAGGCCCATCTAATAGTAGGATAAGGGTCAGAGTACAAACTTGTAAAGGAGAATTCACATTTATTTCTTCACACAAGCGCATTAGCTTTACTTTTCCCCACATTTGACAAGTTACCCTTATTCAGAATGCGAGAATTTCCGCGCTTGGGAACAGCTGGCTGATAAAGCTAGGGTAGGTACCGTATGGGACTCAACACCATCTAGTCGGGGACGTTTCTGGTGGGGAATATGCGCAACCCTAGAATAAAAAGAAGGATATCAATTCCTAAGGCTGTAACTATAGCGCTAATTTATCTCGTTTTATATATATTCAACACAATGTCAGAGAAAAGGGCAAAATACAGAGTGAGAGGCAGAAGAAGGAGCCTAGCAGGTAGTTCGTAGTATGGGTAGTGAATAGATGGCCATTAACGCCTGCCTTTCTCTAACTACTCGGGGCGAGGCCCCCCTATATACACACAAAACAGTCCCTCACTGGTGGGGCGCTGGGCCCCAGAAAGGAGGTCGCACCTTGTGACCTGACACGCAACTCATTGGCGCTTTACGCCTTACTCTATGTTGCACCATGACCCAGTACAGTTTTTCCAGGCTCGTGGAAGTCAAAAATCGACTTGTAAATACAATTTGCCGTCTTCCGGTAGGCCAATGTAGCTCTCTTCATCCCAACGCCTATATGCATGACCTCTTTTCGGCTCCCGCTCACGAGTTTGTCGAGAAGGTAAGGGGTGCCCTTACAACGCTCCATCACAGCCTTATCCGAGCCAATCTATTAATATTTGGTCATACTCTTCGTCGTCCAACAACGCTATTGAGCTCGTCGGCCTTCTCACTTGTCCGCAGAGCGACAGGTCCTCTACTCGCGTTAGTATCATTATTGCTATTATTATAACCATTTCATAAGAGAATAACTGTCTTTGGAGTTTCTAGAGCATACCATGCGAGTTCTCGGGGATGCTTGAGTGACATGCTGCAGATAAAACCAGCGAATTCGTTGAGCCAGATACCATGAAGCCGGGCACCTTTCGTAGACCCAAAAATATCGGCAAGGGTACTGAAATAAAGCTCAAGATGAAAGGAGCCAGTACCGGAGTTGCGGAGAAGCTAACCGCGGTCAAAGGATCCTCTGCTACGTTAAAGTAGCGCTCCATTGCACTTTGATACCGTTCAGTCCTATTCCCACTTCCCCAATAACCTGAAGTCGTTAGCTGAGAAGAACCAGCACAGAATAGAGTTTCCAACTGATCACCTTCGATTAAGTAAAGGAAAATGGTATTTTATACATCCAGTGCATTAAAACACTGATAATAAAATAAGGAACGCAATAGGTAGCTGGAGCTTGTAGCTCGAGGTTTGCTCACCCTCCGGGCATGATACTCGTAAAGGTCGGTGTGAAGGAGACAACGAGTGCCATTCCTACTCTGCCTGAAGTCTAGTAAAGAGGGAGTTGAAGGAGAAGTAACATAGGGAAAGAGAAGTTGCGGCGAGTTGGCAATGAGTAATGAGCCGAGATAGGAGCTATAGACAGGGCGGGATACCGGACGTTCGTCGTCAGACTTGCCGAAGGAGCCACCACTGAAGACAATTTGTAGATGTAATTTGCTAGTACTGAGACCAGAAGCAGGAGGGAGCGGAGAACTTACTCGCTTCGCCCGTTGCCAACATAAGCGAAAGCCAAGCAGGCTGACAGAAAGGCCATAGACAGGAATGGTGATAAATAATTACGAACACATGCCACTCTGGGGACGGTTGACATGAGCCGATGATCTTGATACCTCCATCTCCGAGACTCAAAGCTGGGTGCTAGACGAGCAATCGGCTCCGTGACCGGCCCTGGTCTACGGTGTCCGTATTCTAGTCGCTGGCTATCGGAGTGATCCAAGGTGCCAAGTCCAATAGTTCTGCAGTCTGGCTTAGAAATAAAAGACACGATAGCATCCAGGGGTGACAAGGGATATATATGGCAAAAAGAGAAGTACGACGACGCATACAAGGATCTTAATAAAGACGCAGATAATCACGGTAAACAGCAAGGCTTTAGATAAGCCGACCTTGCATTGACATGATAAAGGTTCCGCTCGGCAGTACTGGACGTTAAACTTGTCAAACTTGTTGTTGTGCCTAAGTTAATCCTCCAGGCCGTTCGGTATGTCCATAGGCTGGTGCTAAATGTTACAGAAAAGGGTGAAGCACAGAGTGAAAGGCCGAAAAAGGAGCTTAGCAGGTAGTTCGTAATAGGGGTAGTAAGTAGATAACCATTAACGCCTGCTTTTCTCTAATTATTCGAGGGCGAAGTTTTCGTATATATATATATGTGTCGGATATAAGGGACATCAGTTGCGTTGTTATATTCAGCTAATGGCGTGCGCTCTCGCAATGCGTACAGTTTTTGTGTAACCTAGCAACGGAGTAAGGCGGCACCCCGATCAACGCCCCACCCCCTCAACGCGCCGGCGATTTCCCATACAAAATCGGCAAAATCGCTATATTTTCAATAATACTTTAAAATTCGAATAGAAATCAGAAAAATAAGCGGCCTTTAATACTATTATTAGTTTTAAGCCCTCTACGGACTAAGCATAATTAAAAAATTGTAATAATTATGTAATATTTTTAGATAATTTATTTTATTTGAAACTACGTTTTATTAAACCTTTTATATACACCAAGAAAAAAATTAATAACTTTCTTAATTTTAAATATATTAAAAAGATATTTAATGTATTATTATTTGTTTATAAAAGTTACATAATTAGGGTTTTTAATTTTTCATATCTTTATTAAATATAAAAATATAATATAAATCGTAAAAGTGTAGTAAAAGTGGGAACAATTGTGTATAAAGAAAATAATATTATATTTTCAAATAATAATAACGTAACGAATAATACGTACATGTAAATAATATTTTAATACCTTATAGAAAATTAACTTAAGTTAAATCAAGTAAAAAAGTTTTATTTTTATTTGTTTTTATTACGTATTTTTTCATAACTAAATTTACTCGTCTGATCTTAACATTTTGCCATACAATTTGTATGTAAAAATGTTAACGTTTGATTTTGTCAGTTTAAACATAATTTTCTTGCTATAAATATAAATATTTTTTAAATAATATTCCATGTATCCTCTTATTTTAAGGTTTTAATTGTTATTTTGTTGTTAATTTCTTAATACCTATTTTTGTTAATTAGTTATAAATATGCAGTTTTGTTGATTTTGTATAGGAAATGACGGCGCGTTGGGGGGGTGGGGCGTTGATCGGGGTGCCGCCTTATATGTTAGGGATTATACGGGTACGCCAGGGTTCCAGTATGGCAGGTCCATGCGTCACCATATCAGGTGACCTTGGCAGACCCATATATAGCTAGTTAGCTCGTCAACATTTCATATTCTCTTTAATCCTACATTTTCATCATCTTTACGATTTTATCCCTAACAGTATATATGTTCCGATCAGCAGGTGACTTTTACGTATTTGGTGTGCTATAGCACACCTGGCTAGTTGACATATCCCCTTAACGCCTTAAAGCATTTAGAGCGTTAATCGTTACTTTTTATTATTTCCTAAAGTTATAGTTATTTATTTTATCTTTTTTCCGATAATTAATTTTTTCCGATAATTAATTTTTTCCGATAATTAATTTTTTCCGATAATTAATTCCTTTTTTAAAATTACTCGTAAAATGTTTTTTTCGTAACTTAAAAATTGTTATAACATGTATTAATTTTAATTTTTTTCAAAAATATTTAAAGGTTTTCCGTATTAAGGTTTTCTTTAATTTATCTGTTAACAGTTTATCCGCAAATATAAAATTTATTTAATTTATTTTTTTCTTCGTAATTAATAATTATATATATCGATATATGGTACTGCTGTTATAAAAATCATATTTCCGGTAGTAAATTATATAATTTCTAAGTTATTATATTTTATATTTAATAAATCTTTCTTAAGTCAATTTTTATTTTACAATTAATTAAAAAATAAAACGGATTTTTTTATAATTGAAATAAAAATAATTATTACATTATATTTATAAATCTTTTAATAATATATATATACAAACTTTTTCGGTTAATAATATTATTTAATACAATATCTGATATTTTAAATCTTTATTAAAATTTCGTTATGGAATTATAAGACTAATATTTTAAAAGTAAATAAATACAATATAATACGATTTATCATTTTATATTACATAATAATAAGGCGTAAATTAAATTGTACTACTTGGAATACAGGAAAAAATATATCGAATTATATATTACGCATTATATATAATATTAACTTTATTTTTTTCTTTAATATTTATTAATTAATTTTGAGTAAATGAAACAAGAATTAAATAATAATATAATAATAATATCTAGAACATTTAGAGAATTATTAATATATGCTTAATAATAAGAATAATTTATCTTTTTATGAAATTAAGTTAAAGTGATATAATTTTCGATTTAACACAATTTTGAATTATATCTATATCGAAAAATTCTTAAAAGTTTTTATTGTTTTTAATATAAATATATCGTTTATAATATATTAAATTACCTAATTACCAAAATATTAAGTATTTTTACAATATATATAAATATTATTATTAACGTAAAAATATTTTAATTTTAAAAAACCCAAACTTTATAAAAAAAGCCAAAATTAAATTATAAAGTTTTTATTACATTAATAAAATTCTTTTACTATAATAACGATAATTTCTTTAAATTATTTAAAACATTTTAATTAATAGCTTTTTATTATAAAATAAATTTCGTAAAAACATTTTTATATATGAGTTATAAAAAAGATTTATATAAATCAAAATATTAATAATATTATATTATTTAAATTTTAAATTAAATTAAATTGTAGTAATAATATAGTTTGAAAAAGATATTTCGATAAATATAAACATATATATAATATTATATATATTCTTAAATTATTACGTATTATATAAATTATATATTATAGTTTTATAATTAATTATTTTTATTACATTTATAAATATATATTTATATATATTTTTAAATTTTATATTCTTTTATTAAAATTAATTAATAATATTTTAATATTATCTCATAATATGCATAAATAAGTTTTTATGAGGTAGATTAGAATATATAAATCTTAATTAAGATTCGGAATTATTAATTTTTTTATTATAATTAACGTTATACCTTTGTTATTTTATTATTATTCTAAACTTTAATTAGGTACATTAATTAGTTCGGCGCTATTTTGGCGATATATCGGAAGCAGGGTTCGATCCCTGCAGGGGCGGTTATAAGCTAAAAAAAGCTAAAAGGTAAACCGAAAAGATTTTAACCGTTAACATTCGGCGAGTGGTCGGCGCGAAGGGTCCGACCGCGTTATGTGCTTACAAAGCGTAATAAAGCCTTAAGGGTTTAATACCTTATTTCGCCCCAAAATCGGAATAACTTTATTAAAAAAAGGGAAATAGTTATAATAATATATATAATTAATCCTTATAAGGTGGATTAAAATATTTAAACCTTAATTAGGATTTAAATTATTAATTTTTCGATATTATGGTTAACATTATATCCTTATTAATTCATAAATTATATATTTTTATAATTTTATAATATGAAAAGTTTTTATATATTAATATATTTAAAACTTTTTAAATAAAAAGATATATTTCGATTTATTACGTTTTTTAGATTTTAAGAATTTACGAACCGATTATTAATTATATTAATAAAATAAAATTTATGTTTTAGAAATACGTCGAAATTTTGTTTTAATAAAAAAATATACCGTAAATATATTTTAACTATAAAATTTATTTTTTAATTATTATTTTTAATTATATAATATAATAAAAATTTAATATGAATTTTATCTTTTATCGATATAATAATTATAATAAATATTAAAATAAAGATAAATGTTAATTAAAATATATAAATAATTTAAAGATAATAAAGACATAAAGATATATATTTTTTGATAAATTAATTTATTTATATTTAATTTATAAACTTTGTATAATAATATTATTTTATTTTAAATTTTCCGATTTAACTATTAATTAACTTATTTAAGTTTTTACGATATATATATATGTATTTAAATAACTTATAACTAAATTAAAACAATATTACACGAAAAATAATTTTATTTCGATTTTATTAATTTAATTCTTTTTAAACTTTTTAATATTTATTAAAAAAGTTATTTTTTCGTTAAATTATAAATTTCAAAAAATAATAACTTTATTTATTAATAAGTTTTAAATTTTAATTATATTTATTAATTAATAATGAATATAACAATTAATTTAAATTTTTAATTTCTAATTTTTAATATTATTATATTATAACATTTTATATAATATAAGTTATATAACTGTAAATTCGTAAAAGAAATTATTGAAATTTACGATTAAGTATTATAATATTATTTGTATATTTAAATTAAATATAACAAACATTACATATAATTTAATAAAATAAAATATATTTTCATATTTAATTATATATCCATTTTATATATACGTTATATATTGAAATATAAAATATTAGAGATTTTTATTTAATATTATAAAATTTTATATAATATATTTTGAAATATTTTATTTTCGATTTTTAAAATAAATATTTTAAAAATAATATTGATATTTATTAATAAAAAATATTACCTGTTTTTATTTTTTCGAATTTGTTTTCGAAATCCGTAAAATTATTGATTAATTTATAACTTAATTAAAAAACCTTTTTATTTAATATATATAATATTTGTTCTTTAACTTTTATTTTATTACAAATTTGATATTTAATTATCATAAAACCTTTTAATTATATTTTTTTAAAATCAAAATTAAATATTTTAAATGAAAATATTATTTAATCCTATTATTAATACGTAATATTTTCATAGTATTAAATTAACGTTTTATTTATAAATTATAAATAATACGTTATATATTATAAAATATTTATTTTTAAAAATAAATTATTTAAGTTTACTTATTAATATAATACGAAAATAAAACTATAATTATTATATTATTAAAAGTAAAACGGTATTAAGTTATATATTTATCGTTTGATTTTGCTTTATATATTTGTAAAGCATTATTTAACATTATAATATTTATTAATATAATAATAACTTTATTATATATATTTTAAATATAATAATTCTTTTAATATTATTTTATTAAAATATTTGTTTTTCATAATTATTAACCGAAATAAAATTATTATTTGTGTTTACTTTCTTATTTTATATAATAGATTTATAGTTAAAAATTTCATTAATATTAAATATATATATTACTAATTTTAAATATAAAATGAAAAATATATTAAAATATTAAACCAAAAATTTAATATATTATATATATAATTATATAAAAAATGGATTAATATTTGCCTTATTTCCTTTAAACGTAATTATAATTTTTGTTAAAATAAATTTTTTAAAAGTTTATTAAAAATATATATTAATATTAAGATATTTTATAATATATATATATATAAAATTTGGAATAAATATTTTCAATATTAAATTCGTTATATATATTCTTATTATTTTATGAATTTAAATATAAACTTTTACAAAATATTTTGTATTATATTTTTTAAAAATTTATAATAAAGTACATTTTAATAAACTATTAATTCTATAATTTTTTGATTAATTAATTAAGGTGTTAATAATATATATATATTTTATTTTAAAAAATATATTATTATATATAATGAATTTGTATAAAATAAATTATAATATTTAAATATTAAATTAAGTTTAAAATTATTAATTTTTTAGTATTATAATTAAGGTCGTATCTTTATTACCTTATAATTATTTTATCTTTTAATTAAGTATATTAATGATTTCGGCGCTATTTCGAAAATATATCGGAAATAAAGTTCAATTTTTATAAAGGCGGCTATAGGCTAAAAAAAGCTAGGAAGTAAACCGAAAAGATTTTAACCGCTGATATTCGGCGAGTAGTCGGCATAAAAGATCCGACCGCGTTATGTGCTTATAAGCCGTAATAAAACCTTAGGGGTTCGATATTTTATTTAGTCTTAAAGTCGGAAAAATTATATTAAAAAAGAGGAAATAATTATAATAATATATGTAGCTAGTTCTTACTAGGTAAATTAAGATGTTTAAATTCTAATTAAAGTTTGAAATTATTAACCTTTTAATATTATAGTTAACGTTATATTTTCGTTATTTTGTAAAACATAATTAATTAAGTTTTTATAATAAGGTTTAATACTATATATAAGTTGTTAATTTGTATAATTATTATTTTTATTTTTATAATATTATATTATTATTTTACGATTTATTTATATACTTCTTTCGCCGATTTTAAATTTATTTTAATTATGTATAATATTTTCGTTAAATCTTAATTAAGAATTTATTATTATATATTTTATTTAATTTAACTAAGTTAAAATATTATTTTTTGTAATTCTTTTTAAGAAAAGATATTTATTTCTTTATTAATTAAAAATATCAATTTTAAAATTTATTTCGTAAAATCGTTATTTCTTTTTGCAAAATGTTTCGTACTTACGATTTATATAAATATATGCCGTAAAATTTTAATTATAAATTTATTTAATTTTTGTTATTATTTCGAAAATATTAATCGATTTTTTTTTACGAATTATAAAATCTTTTTAAATAAATATGATATTATTATATGTATATAAATTGAATCGTTTTTTCGAATATAAGACTATATTAAATTTTATTAATTTAACCGGTTATAAAAATAATTAATTGGAATGGATATAATTTTATAAATTAAACGTATATATTGTAAATTAAAATTTACTTTGAAAACGATCACAATTCATAGGCTTTTTATAAATTACGATAAATATCAGCAAAATAGTTATTATTAGGGAATTTTTAAATAGAATATTTACGGTTATTTTTAATATATAACTTATATCGTTTTAGTACTAATTAATTAATTAATATTTAAACAATTAAAACATTTAAATATCAGATACAAGAGATATTAGTTTCGTTATTTTATTTAGCTAATTAAGTACATTTTCCCAACACGTACAGCTTTTATATAACCTAGCAACGGAGTATATATCTTCCGATTCGAAGATTACTTTTTCATATCTGATATTCTATATCACATTTGGCTAGCTAACAATATAAACCAAACAATTATTAATAAGGCGTTGGAGCCTAAAACGAGGATCGTATTTTAATATTTAATAAGACTTTTTTACTGTGTTTTTATTTTTAAATCTATAATTAAAGATACGGAAAAAAGCAAAAGAAAGTAATTAATAAAGTATTACTTGTTTTAGTTAAAAATACCGCTGTATAAAACTATACCAAGATGAAAAAGGATGAAAAGAATTTAATAATTAATTAATTTATTATAAATTCTTTTTAAATTTTAATATTTTACTTTTTAATAATAGTAATAATAATATTATTATTATAACTGTAACAATAACAAAAACAAATATTTAACCCGTATTATATTACCGTTATTTAACGAATATTAATAATTGTTTAAATCGTTGTTCGATTATATATATATTAAATATATAAAATTTTAAAGTTCGTTATAATAAAGAAATATTAATGTAACTTTATAACTAAAAGTTAAAATCTAAAATTAATATAAATCCAAAGTAATTTTGGATAGAAATAATTATTATTATACTTGAGATATATTTTACATTATTATATATTAATATTGGTATTTAGTAAAATCTAAATATAAATATTACTTACATTTTTTTAAAAAAAGTTAAAAACATTTTCAAAAAGCCCAGAAATTAACATTTTCGTAATTTAAACGTTATTACCTTCATATTATTATTAAGCTACGATTAATTAAATATAAAAAGCTATTAAAATAATTTTAATAAACTGTTAGAGATCATACGGTTTTAAAAGCTGCTAAGAGCATTAGTCTTAGCAGCTAATAGCTTAGCAGGCCTAAGCTGATCCTTATATAGCTAGTTAGCTCGTCGACATTCCATATTCTCTCTTAATGCTACATCTTTATCATTTTTACGATTTTATCTCTAACATAAACGTAGATATAGTTTTAAACTAATATAACCGTTATTATTATATTAATACTTTAAAAACAAACTTGCAATTTTCGTTATCGAATAGCAAAAAAGTAAATATTTTATTACTTAATATCTGATTAACGTCAATAAGAAAAAACAAAATGCCGTTAAAAAATTGCTAAATCTTTCGCTAAAGTCAATTTAAAATAATACTAAATTATCAACGTTTTAAACTTATTCATTTTAAATTTTTTATAAATTTTATTATTATTATTTTAGTACTTGAACATTATTATTTTCATGTATTTAATAAAATAAAGTTAGGTTTTTTAATATAAAAAAACGTTAAAAATTACAGAGAAATAATAAATTTGTTAGTAGAAATTTTTGTTTAAAAATATCCGGCCGATACAACGTAAAAACTTATTAGTAACTAACAATCTACTATTAAACAAATATTTCGTTTTTTAAAAACTATTTCTCAAAGTAATTTTTATTTTTTTTTCTTTAGTAGCGTTATTAAGTTATTTTTACAAATAGTTTTCGTTATTGTAACTTTTTATAATATTAAATATTATTTATCACGGTTATGTCTTTTAAAATTACATTACTTTTACTTTATAAATTTCGTTGGTCTTTAGTGTAATATTTTATTTAATTGTATTTTATTAGTTCGTATATAAAATATTTCAATTATTTTGTTAAAAAGGTTTAAGTTTAAAATTATAATATAATTCTTTTTTACTTCGATTAGTTTTCTAATCCATTTGTAAATTTCTTTTAATATCAATTTAAATAATTTTTAAAAACGAATATTTATATTATTTTAAAGAAATATTACGTATATTGTTTCTATTTTTAGTAGGTAATCTATTACTAATTATTGGTTTTTAAAAAGCGAGCTATTGTGGCTTTATTTTATGTAAACCTTTAAATCTTTTTGTAAATATTAATATTATAATATATAAACTAAGATTTAATTATACGCCGAATATTTTAGTATATTATATATTATTTAATTTTGTATAATCTTTGAATTTAACTTTTTATAATTATTTATATTTGTATACAATATATTAAATCTGATTTTAACCTTTTTTGATTAACAGTTTTTAAAACAACTAATAGTACGTTTAATTATAATTATATTATGAACCGATTATATACCATAGATTAAAATCTGCTAATAAATAATAAGTTTTTATGCATTTTATCATAACTCGGATAACTAAAATAAAAAAAGTTTAAAAAAATCCGCTTAATTATTTATAATAATATTCATAATAAACGTATAACAGTATGTTTAATAAGTCCGTTTATTATTGTAAAAAAGATATTATATAGTTTCATTATTAAAATTAAAAATTAAATAACGTATTATATAAGTGAGCTGAATACACAAATAAGCTGGACACTTTTTAGCACTTTGCGGCAACAAATTTAAATAAAATAACTATAACGCAATAAATTAATTCAAACTAATCGATTTTTTATCGCTAGATATATTTACAGCTTTCTTATAAATACGCGCATTATGTCCGAGCTTGTTACAAACGCTATATTTCCGTTTTTTCGCCTAAACCCTCTTACGACAATTACTTTTAGTCGTTATTCACTGCGATTGTTTATTACCACCTTTTTTCGTAACTATAAAAGTTTATGCCTTCCTTACAGTAAATATTCCTTCTTTTTAAAAACGTACTTCGTTTTACGAAAATAATTATTTTTCTTCCGAAAAAAAGCGATTTGATATAAAAATATTAGATTATTTTTATACTAAAAACTAACCGATTTAAGGATTTTTGTTAGCGAATTATCTTAGTAATTCTTTTAATTTTCCTTTACAACTAACGTTTTCGTCGAATTACTTTAATAATATTTCTAAGGGTTTTCATAAGTAAGAAAATAACGAAAATAATAAAAATAAACGGCGAAACATTTAGTATAAATACGACTAAAACTTTTAATTAAGAAAGAACGCAATTAAGATCGAATAAAACAAATTCCGCTTTTGCGAATCCAGATTTAATATTATCGGTTATTATAATAGCTTTGAACGAGTTGCAAAAACCGGCGATAAAATTCTCCTTGACGATATGGGTAACGTATCGTCGTATAAGATTTTCCATATACAGTAAATAAACGCGTTTTAATACGAAAAAAAAACAAAATACGTCGAAAGATTAAAATCGATAAGAAAAATAAGCGGATATATAAAACGTAATAATATCGTTATTCGCGTAATAATTTTCGAATTCGATCGATTAATAACTTTTATAACCGTTGAAAATAAAAAACGTTTCGAACTTTTAATACATATTTTACTAGATTCATCGAAATATTTAACGCAGTTTAAATTTAATTTATTTATTATTTAGCTGTTTTCGCTTATAATAAACCTTTAATGAAGTGAGAATAAGCTATCGGCGAACCAGCAAAAAAAGTTGTTTTTTTCAGCAAAAATAATAAATAAGGATAAAACCCAGCCTTAAAAATTAACGACTTATATTATTGTAAATTATTCCGAATTTTGTATTAGACCTATTTAGGTTTTATATATTTTTTAGCGTTAATAATAACTATATTTATTATTATAAAGTATCTCGTTAAAAACTTCGTTTCGTCGAAATTATAAATATCTTTTTTTGCGATATTATATTTTATAATTATAGGCCAAAAAAGCTTAAACTATTTTCGAAATAACTCAAATTTTCGCATAAAACCTTTTAGCTATTTATTAGTCTATATAAAGGCGTTTTAAATTTTTTTTACCGTTTAATAAAGTTAAATAACTAATTAACCCTAACGCGTATCGCAATGCGTTACGTAAGCAGCAAATTCGCCATATCTTTAACGTACTAAAGCCGAACAAAACACGTTTGCGTATCTAGGTTAAAAACTTTTTTAATCATCGATTTTCTTTCGATCGGCGTTAATTTTTATAAAGGAAAAATAATATCGGCTCGGGCGCATATATCGTTATATCGCGTTTTTAAGATAAAATATAAGATATTATAAATAGAACCAAATCTTTATAACTAATGTTCGGGTTATTTTTCTTAGCTTAAATAGCTAGATTTATTCTCCATTCTTTTGTAAGCCGTTACATATCGTAATTATTAAGAAATAAATAATGAAAGTGGAATGGTAAAATTACTAAAAGAAAATGTCCAGCTTATTTGTATATCCAGCTCACTTATATAGTACGTTATATTTATAATAAAATTTATTAAAAGGGTTTTTTATAAAATAATCTATAAAGTAGATTTAACTTTAAAGTTTTTAAATAAAGCTAATTATATTAAAATTATATATCGATATAGCTTATACTTCAAATATTGTATTTAATATTTTTAATATAATAGTCAATAATTATTTTCATATTTAAAATATATTATTAAAATTTTATAAGATTTTACTCTAAATCTATAAATTTAATTATGGTTAATTTGGATATATATTAATCTTATATTCGTAGATTAATTTAGTAAGATCTATTTAATTTAAAAAACATTAACTTTTACCTAATAAGCATTTAAAATATATTTAATCTACGTATAAAAGGTTTTCGAACTTTTCGCTGGTTTTATAATTTAATTCACTTAACGGTTTTTAAAATATATATATTACAATAACATATAATACAATTTTAAATATAAGATATTCGGAATTCGCATTGTAAATTAGTTGTAAAAATTATTTTACTTACGGCAATTTGTTTTTATAAAACTATTAAAGAACTTGATATTAGTGATATCATTACTACTCTATCTCAAATATTTATAAATATTTTCAATAACTTTAGGTTATAGTAAAATAAATACTTTTTAATTTTTATCTATTAAGAAATTAAATGCAGCAATATATATTTTCTTTTTAATTCACTCAATATGTCTCTGGAAAAGCTGTGTTTAATTATATTAAAAATTTCATTGTTTTTTATTATCGTTTTTGTGTAAATTAGTAAAGACATTCGATATTAACACTTCAATCAGTAATTTTTAAATATAAAAATATAATTTTTAAAAACTGAGATCGGTTTCTATTTTTCTGAAATATTTTAATAACAATTTATATATTTCGTTATTATAATTAAATGAATTCTTTTTAAGAATATTTAATTTTTGTAAAATTTGTTAAATAATTTACATTAAATATTATAGTAAATTTCGAATTATTATATAATAGTAGCTCGAGTAATAATATTTTTAATATTACTTTTATTCTTTATATTTTTAAAAATCTATTATTTCGTAATTAATTATAGGAACGCTCCATTTTTTAAAGCTTTTAAATTATTATTTTCAATTATTAATTTAAATATCTTTAAATATATATTAAATCTTTTCATAAACAATTTAATTTTATAATTGAAATTTTAAGTTTTGGTTCTTAAAATATTTGTTAATTAAATTGTATTTATTTTTTGCTTCAAAAATAGAAGGTAATACATTACTTGATTTAATTTAATTATATAATATTAAATTTTTATATTTTACTTTACTTATAAGTAATAATAAAAAATATGATGTATCCAGTATATGCTAACGTAATATAACATTTAGAATATTTAAAATATATAAACCTTTGTATTAAAATTAATCTTTTTCAAGTTTATATATATTATTGCTGATAAACTAGAGTTTCATCGGCTTAAACCTCCAAAATAAAAGTAATAAATAATTCGCTATTTAAATATTTCTTTATTTTTAAATTTATTAAAACGCTTTAAAAATATGTTGGTTATAAGCGTTGATTAGTTTTAATTATATTTAAGTAGCTGTTATTTCTTCGTAATCTAATTTAATCTTTTTTACAATAATTACAAATTTTGAAAAAATAATAGTTTTTAAATAAAAAAGTACTTTTATTAAAATATTAACATAGTACGTAAATATTTAAAGTATTCGTTTTGTATATTTAACAATAGAAATAGCTCCTAAATACGTATATAAGTTATATTTGTTAAATTTTAAATGCATAATTAATATACTATTAAAAGGTTATTAATATGACGAGCTATGCGATTTAACCAACTATTAAACCTTAGTCGTACAAATTTATATTAGCAGAAGTATCGTAGAAATCTAAATAATGGATATAATAACGTATTACGTTTCGTAATTCCAAGGATGCTTTAAATAACGATAGTATATTACAAATTAAAAGTATTTAAATTATGGAAATAATAAACGTATATATCTTATATAAATTAATTGGATTTATATTAGATTTTGATATCGTTATAAATCTAATGTTATTAGATTCGATTAATTTTATATAAATTTATTTGGATTTTAATGTTAAAAAAATCCAAATTACGTAATCCTCCTTATATAAATCCGACCGTTTTTGTAATCGATCTTAATTTGGGTCGTAATACGATTTCCCTTTTCTTAAGATCTTTATTTTTAAAAACTTTTCTTTTTGGTAAATCCTCGATTTTTATTATGGCGAATTATGTTATTAACCGTAAATTTCGTAATCGTCCTAATTAAAAAAAATTTAGATTTCCTAGCTGATTATATTATTAAGTTTGATTTTGAAGTAATACCGTATACGCCTTATTTCGAAAATGGTACCTAATATTAAAGAATTAAAGAAATTCGTTATTATAACAAATATATTAAGAATTATCGTTATTACGATAACTTTAACGTTTTAATTAATTTTTTATATCGTATTAAAAAAAATCTTTTAAATCGTAAAAAAACTATTGCCGAAATAACGTTTTTATACCTTTAGTAAAAATTAAAAAAAGATTTTATGCGTAAATAACGTAACATTAACGAAAGTATTAATCGTTTTTTTATTTTTGTCGTTAAAATATTCTTTTATATTAAAAGAATTAAAATTATTAATTACGTATTCCAATTAATAATTAAGTTAAATAAGCAAAAATATATAAAAGTCGAAATTTCCTTTTCCGTTTTACTTTTTAATTTCTTAAATTAATCCATTTTTAAAAACCTAAATTAAAAGGCCTTTTTTAATAAGCCCATTATTATCGATAAAAGTTTTTCAATAAGCGTTAAGCATTAATAAGATTTTTAGCAAGTTCTTAAATATTTTCGGAATTTAAATATTTTTTTATTTAATTAAATATTAAATAAATCCGTTTTATTTCCGAATATCGAAAATTGCTTTTATTTCGTATATTTTTTCGTTTTCTATTTCCATATTATTTTATGCTATATATATTTTAATTATATTCGTTAATAATTGAAATAAAAGAATATAAAAAATTAAATAAAATTTAATTTTTAATAAAAATTCTAATTAATAATTATTTTTTAAGATTTTTTTGGCAATTTTATATAACCCGATATATTTGAAATCAAGGTTTTTATTAGGTTTTTTTATTTAAATATTTTTAATAACGAAAAAAACCATTTTCTTTCGAAAGTTAATTTTTTTAATTTTTTTAATTATAATATTTATTTATTTAATTAAATATAAATTTTAATTCGGTTTTTATGTTTTAATATAATTATTATAATTATTTTAATATAAATATTATTTTGATATTAATTAAATTATTATCGTATATTCTTTTATAAATTTTTAAAATAAAAATAAAATTTATATTTATAAATATTATTTTAATATTTTCATAATAATTAGTATTATAAATGAATTATATAATTAATAACTTTTTATCTTAATTATTTTATTTCCAATTAATATAATTTCGTAAATAAAGTATAAAAATTTAATTTATTCGTTTTATTTATTTATTCGTTTAAAATTTAAATACGTTAAATAATTTATAATTTAAATTAATTTATATTATAAAATTTTACCAAAATTTTAATATAAATATTAATATTTTATTTAAAATAAATTTTATAAATAATCCGTATATATTACATATATATTTAAAGAAAATATACATTATTTATTCGGTATTTATATCTTTAGAATATAATAAAAAATAAAAATATTTCGTAAATCGGTTAATAATTACGAAAATATTATCGTAATATATTTTCGTAACTAAAATTTTTAATATAAAAAATTTAATAATAAAATTAAATATAATTAAATATTATAATTATTTTACAATTAATACTAATTATAATTTTTCGTATGATTTATATTATTAAATTTTTATTTTAACGTAAATATTATATTATTATATAGTATTTTATATTATTAATTTTATTTTAACAAACTAATATATACATTAAAACCTTTTTACAATTGTATAAATTTTTGAATATCCGTATAACTAATATTTATATATTTTTCGTATTAAAACTTTTTAATATTTTTTTTAAAATTTATATTTTATTTATTTTTTAATTTTTTGGCAAATTATTATTATATTATTAGATTTTTTGGTATATATTAAAAAGTATTACCCGAATTATCTTAATTTATCGTAAACGTAAATATCTTTTTATAAAAATATTAAAAATTATATAACTAATTTTAATTAATTGTTTTCGAAATTTAATTATTTATTTAAAATATTTATTTTATTATTTTTAAGCTTTTTTATAAATAATAACGAAATCAAAATTCGTTAATCTTTTTATAAATTTTAATTATTATTTTATAAACTTTTTAGTTATAATAAATTAAATAAAGCTTTAATAATTTATATAAATTTTAATTTAATACAAAGTTTTTTTAAAAAATATATAAATTTATAAAATATTATAATAATTATTATAAATATTTTATTTTAAATATCGTAATTAAATTTGATTCCTTTTAATATATACGAAAGAAATATAAAAAAATATAATTTGCCTTAATTATTTCGTTATTTAATTATTATATTTAATACGTAATCCAGAATATCGGTTTTTAATTTAACCGGGCGATTCAAATTATATATAATTAATATTAATTTATTAATAATTATATTTTTAGTATTTTAAAATATTTCTTCCGTATTTAATATTTATTTAAACATTTTCTTTCGTAAAATTTCTTAATATATAATTATTTTATTAAAATTTCGATTAAATTTCTTATAATAATTAACAAATCCAAAAAATACTTATATTTTTTTTTAATTATTATTAACGATTATTATTTTATAATCATAACGATTTTTTTAAAATTTATTTTAATATATTTTAAAATATTAATACATTTTAAATATTCCATTTTTTATTTATAAAATTAATTTTTTTTTACGTTTATCAATAATTATACGTTTTATAAAATTTAAAAAACTTTATAAACATATTTTACGTATATTTTTTCCGTTTTTAAAAAAATAAAAATATCGTTAAAATAATATATGACGAAAATATTAAAATATTTTAATAATATATAATTTATTATTTATTAAAAAATTATTAATACGTTTATAAATTTTATTAATATAATTAAATATTTAAATAATTTATATTTTATTTTAAAAGTTATTTTTATTTTATATTTTTTTAATTTTAATAAAAGTATATTTATTTTTAAAATCAAATATTATAAATGATTTAGTTCCGTAAAATTAATTTTTTATTTCCGTAATTAAAAATAATAATATTCTATTTTTAACAATAATATTATTTAATTATTAATAATTAATTATAAATCGTAATATTCCGTTTTTTTCGGTACGAAAAATATTAAATAACTTATTAATAATTTTGAAAATTAAACTTATTTTTTTATAATTAATTTTTTAAGTATTTTTGTTTTAAAAAATATATAACTTATTTTTGTTAAAGTTATAAATAAGGTAAAATTTCGTTAAAATTCCTTTTTTAAAAATTATTTTATAATTTTATTTTTTATATTATAATAATTTTATATTAAGATTTTTTTAAAAAGTTATTCGTATTTATAATATTATAATATATATTAATTAAATTCTTTAAATTTTAAGTTATTATTTTCGTTATTTCTAATCGCTATTTAAATATTTTAATGTTTTTATTTATTAATAAAATATAAAATAAATTTTATTTAATTAATTCCGTTATTAATGAAAATTTCGTATTAACGTATTTAAAATAATTTTAAAATTATATTATAATTTCTAAATATCACGATAGCGAAATTTACCGTTTAATATTATTTTTTAATAAAAATCTTAAAGTAATTAATTTTATGTATAATTTTTTTATTATTATAAATAAATTTCTAACTTTCGGTATTTACTATTATATAAGGTCTTAGTTTATATTTTTATAATAATTTAAATTTATTAACCATATTTAATATAATAAAACTTCTGCTTAAAATTTTATAATTTATTATTACGATATATTAATACGTTTTAATTCGTATTTCTAAGGTAATAAAATTATTAACGTTTTTTATTATCGTATTTAAAATTCTTTTTAAAAATTCTTTTTAATTTTTTTAAATTTTATTATTTTATAAATTGTTTATAATTTTTTTTAACTTTTATTTAAATCTATTAAACTTTACATATATTTTTTATTTAACGTATTAAGCTATGATATTTATCGTTATTACCGGCATATTATTCCTTTAAATTATATTAATTATTTTTAATTTTCTTATAATTGTTTTCTTTATTAAATAAATTATTTTCTTATATTTACAATTATATTTTATTATACGTTATTTTAATTATCGTTGTAAAAGTCTTTTATAAATTAATATATTCTTTTTAATAATTTTTTATAAAGGTTTGCCGTAAATGCTAATTTAGAATAAAAATCCGTAATAAATTTTTAACAATATTTTTAACCGTATATTAAATTAATTTCTTTTATTTAATAATTATATTATTTAAAATAATAAAAAAAGGTTTTTTTATAAATATTGTTTTTTTTCGGGTTAACTTTTTATTTCGGCCAGTTATTAAATATTTCCTGGGATTATAATTCGAAAATATTAATATTATTATTTATCGTTTTTATTATTTCCGGTACGATTTGGAAAATCGAATCCCTTATAATATATACGGGTAATTCGTACATAAATATATTATTTTTATTTTTCGTAATCGGGATATTTTCGTCGTCGACAATATATGGCGTATATTTTACCGTATTAATTAAATATTCCGAAATAAAGTTTTTTTATTTAATTCTGGTATTTGTATAATTATTTTTATAATATTTTTTATTATGTTTGTAATATTTGCTAAATTAATTTTCTAGTTTTTTATATTTTACGTCGAATTTTTTATCGTAACGGTTTTTATTAAACCTTTTATTATAAGCCTAATATATATTTGGCTTAAATTATATTAATAATTTTGCTTTTATTTTCTTAATCGTTCTTAAATTATGTTTCCAATACAAAGGTCTAATTATTTTATTATAACTTTTTAGGTTTTTTATATTTATAAACCTTATATCCTATTTTGCCGTAATTAAAATACTTAATTTGGTTTTAATTTTATTTATAAATAATCCCGAATTCCATAAGTTTAATACCGTTTTATAAAAAATAAAAAATATATTTCGTTTTTTTCTTTAATTAAACTTATTATATTTTAAATATAAGTTATATTATTTCTTTATTATTTTTTAAATTATTAATTATTAATTTAATGATTTTTGCAATATACTGATTTAGAATAATTAATCGTTCAATCCAAATAATTTTATTTTTTATATTATTTCTTAATTTGTTATAAAATATATCGATAAAAATATCGGTTTTATTATTTTTTTATTTTGCTTTAATTATACAATTTTTAAAGGTTACGGCGTACTTAAATATAAATTTTTTTATCGGAATTACAAAAATTATTAAGCCGTAAAGTGTTTTTTTATCGGGGTTGCCGAAATTATTACGTATTTTATCTTTAAAATTAATATAAAGCGAAAAAATCTTATTAATAAAACTTTTTTTATTCCATTTTCCCATTTTCAGGAAATCTTTTATAATAAGTTCAAATTAATTAACCGCATTTTTTATTAGGTATATTTTTATTATTAAAACCATATCCGTTAAATTATTAAAATTTAAAAAACAAAAATAAATTTGTATTTAAATTGAAAAGGTTTAAGGGTTATTTTTTCCGTTATAAGGTTTTGACTTTTTAGGTTTTATACGGACAAAAGTAATTTAGGTAAATGGCGTAATTTTAAGCTGTCGAATTTTTTTTCCAGTTCCCGAATTCGAACCTAAAATTATTAAATAAAGGTTTTTTAAATACTGGTCGATATTTTAATAATATTAAATATTATTTAAAGTCCGACGGTAATATTAAACAAAATTTGTAATATACAACGAGTTGTATGATTTAACTAATTATTAAACTTTAATCGTACGGGTTTATAATAACAGGAATATTGTAAAAATCTAAATAATAAATATAGTAACGTATTACGTTTCGTAATTCTAAGGGTACTTTAGGTAACGATATTATATTATAAGCTAAAGCTATTTAAACTATAGAAATAATAAGCATATATATTTTGTATAAATTAATTAAATTTATATTGGATCTCGATATCGTTACAGATCCAATGTTATTGGATTCGATTGGTTTTATATAGATTTATTTGGATCTTGATGTCAAAAAAGATCCAAATCACGTAATCCTCCTTATGTGAATCCGACCGTTTTTGCGACCGATCTTGATTTGGGTCGTAACAATTAAAATATAATCGGAACTATAATATTACGTATTTAAAATAACTGTATAAAATACAAAATATTAAATTTATATACTTATTTTTCTATGAAGCTTTTAGCAATATATATTTTTTAATATTGAAATAAATAAAACACGCGTTTTCAAATATTTAATCTTTTTAAATTTTTAATTATTATTTACTTTATATATTTTTATTACCTTATTTTTCAAAACTAGATATATAACTTTTTTTTAAAAAAAAATTTCATTTTCTAAACAAATTGAATATTTTGTATAATAGCATTTAAAAAATTCTTGTAAATTGCACGTTAAAAGTTTTCTGATAATATTAATGCTTAAAAATATATAGCATTATTATTACGTATTGTAGTCAAGTATTTCGTAATAATCTCTTTTTTATTATCAGTTTTTCGTCATTTAACATGTATATAATAGGCCGATTAATGTTATTAACGTTGTTTTATTTTTTTTTAAAAAATATTTTAATATATAACAGAATTTCAATTTAAGTCGATATGCGCCGACATCATCAACTCCGGCAATGCTTCGGTCGGCCGCCGCCTAACATCGTCCTTTGGCTTCACTAAAGATGAACTGGTGTTCTTATTAAGGACTACCCTGCCAAATACTCTTCCTGGCCGAACCTTTGCTGCAACGTTATTGCTGCACTTTTGCCTCACTTTTGTCTCGTCCGGGAAGACGCGCAGGCTGGGGACGTCGTATTTGTTGCTATTGGTGCCGAAATACCTTATATACTGCGTCCGACAGGTGATGGATGCTACAGATTCGTCGCATACGCTTATGTACATGGTTTCATGGATGGTAAAGCCCTGAGGCTTGCCGAGAGACCGGGGGGAAGCGTCCAGGACATGCCATTTAAGATAATATAGGAAATACTGAATTCCATAATTCGGCTCGCTACGGATCTACCTTCGCATAGATTTCACCAGCAAGCGGTATATAAGATATCAGACTACCGGCTTTGTTTCTTAACTCCATTTACCTCGCAACTGTCATCTTCTCTTACCTCGCAAAAGCTATCTATAGGTGAAGGCTAAAAAGGCGGCGTCAATTAGTCACTAGGGCTACTATTAAAAGTTTATAAAGGCACCCAGGACCAGGGCTCAGGACACGGTACCGTAAACCAACATAACATGGTTCTGCAGACGCACCTTGTAAAACAGAGTAATATCGCAAACCCGGCATTCGGGCGTTGTTGGCAGTTGCGCTGAGATTTTGACGACCGGGGAGAAGGCATCCGAGTATTCGCCGGTGTCAACGGATTCCCCGTAGCCACTTCTAAATAGACCATCTCTAAACCCTAGGCTGGAGACTCCGGCATTCAGAGTGGATGATTTATGCATTACTCAGTACATACCGACACTTTTCAGATAAATTGAATACCGTTGGATTCCGAACCGGGTCTCCTAGCCATGAAACATGGGAGACTGCACATCCTTATATATCCAACAGATGTGGGGCGGATTTACCCCTATTCCCAGAGACATGCCCCTTTATGGTTTCCTGTAATAGCCTCACATCACGTAGCAGAGGAAAGATCCGGTAGTGTGGGTGGTGTTGAGAAAATACATTTAATCTTCTATGAACGTAAGTCGCAGCTGACCGCTAAATAGGTAAATCTCCATTTAAGCAAGGTGCTGTGGGTGGGAAACCCAAAGAGATAGGATACCGTCACGCTGCAACCTTAACACCCGATAACGTATAGATTAATAGGACGAGTTCGAGTCGGGTGCAGGATTGAAGCGAAAGTGAATCTCGGCATTCATGTTGATCTGAAGCCATCAGAAGGATTAAACACTCATTCGCTCGGGCGCGCACTTGTCCGAGAGATGCTCCGAGTTGAAGCAGAGCCCCCATATTGTTTGTCAGAAGGCCGCAGCGAGAGGGCTCCAGAATTAGCAATGATCCAAGAACTCAGCGCCCAGCGGAATGCTCCCCATTAAGATACGCCGACTTTTTGCCTCATTTCTTCTCTCCTCTTTCGGCGCCGCTCTCGCTGCCTGGCCCCCTTGTGGCTGGTGGAAAGACCGTCAGCACAAGTACTCCGCGGAGCGCAATGAGCCGGACTTTTCATCGCTGAGGACCAGGAAGCAGCTTCGGCGTACGTCTTAGGTCTCGAGTTGGGCTTCACACTGTCCATGACTCGAGAGATAACGCACTTACTGGATGGCCCGAGGCCCGGAAACTGGTGGTCCGAGGAATCATTCTGCTTCGGCTTCGCGGGTTGCTTGACCTCCTGGTCACGCAGCTTCTGTTGAGGAGGTGTGCTGGAGTGATTAGATATCTTGAATGGCCTTGTTGGAAGTCGTCTGTGCAATTGCCCGATTGCTTCAGCCTCTTCACGCGGCGCTTTCGTGACGAGTACAGCTTGTCTGGATGCCGAGAGAGCTTGAAGGCCTGGGCTTTGAAAGGCTTGCCATCCCAGCTCGTTACCGAGTAGATGTCCAGATAGTCCCTGCTGGTACATAGGAAAGTAACCCGGTATTTCCGATTGAGTACGGCACCAACGTAGTTCTCATATGGGAGGCACACGGACTTAACGTCACTGGAATGACTTTCATTTCGTTGGAACGTCCGTTGTGCTCTGCGATCGTCTCCGCTGAGGTAGTCTCGACAGTTCACACTCATGCCCATTAGTGGTAAGTATTGAGCACACAAGGGTGACACTCACTGGCTTTGCTTGCTTAAGGTCATTGTGCCTTGGCTTGAATCGGGTTGGATATCAACTTGGTGGTTGGCGCTCGAATGGTATTCTCCACTATTGGTCCTCGATACGCTCTTGGGCAGGCAGGCGACAGAGTCTTGGACTCAGCTCATGGTAGGTCTCGCTGGAGGGGCCGCATACTTGATGGTCTTTGGCCATAGTCTGATTGTCGTCTGATACAATCCATGAGCCTAGGATCGAACGGTCCTTTTATACACAATCCCTTCGTGATCAACAGCAATCCTCTCGGAGGTGATCAAGCCTTTGCCCAGCCTTGATACCTCAGTTCGATGCGTCCTGTAGCCTCGCGACGCCGTATGGGCCGTAATATCAACCAAGGATTCAGTCGCACTAGATTGCATGTGCCCAATTTTGTAGAATTTGGAATATCATGGTTTGAGAATGGGCCTCAGCTTCTGCAGGCGAAGGTGCACTTGCTCATAAAGCTGACACGATGACTGACAAATCCCCTGATGATGGTCGGCGACAATCGAATATCCGAAGTGATGACGAGAGCCCGCAGCACGGCTTGGAAGTCCCCAATAAGATCCTGGCCTCAGTTGGGGGCCGTGTTCTGTGAGGCCCATTTTAAGCTAATCAGAAACGGGAGAGGCGAGGCCTAATAATGGAGTGAGGCCCATTTCTGGCAACGGCCTCTCTTCTGTCGGACTGTAGGAGGGGAGATTGATGCCCATTTCCCTTTTAGGCCTCAACTTCTATATCACCAGGTATTACTGAAGAGCTAAGGCCCATTTTCTTAAAAAATGCCAGGAGAACGTCAATGGAGTAGCATGCCGGCTGCATACAACCAAGAATTGAGGCCGATTTCGACGTTTAACGTGCCGCATGTTTACGTGCCAGACTCTCCGAACTTCCGGTTTCTGAAGTCATAAAGTCGAGGCAGGTCGCAGAGCCGCATCGAAGACACTTTGCCAGTTTGCTATGTTGTTGCTTTGGGTGCCTTCTGGTTTTATTCTGTTATGGGCATAGGAAAACACTTTGCTCTGCCTTCTCCGCATTCGCATCATGAGATCGACTCTGTCGAGACAGATATCAAAGTCACCGTACGGCTGGGTCGAAAAAAAAAAACCACCAAAGGGGAAAAACGAGCCAGGGAGAAAGAAAGCCAGCCCTCCAACAGATGGCTCATGAGAACCAGAAGACAGAAAGCAAGAATATAGCAACAATCACCCCCACAAGCCCCTATCGCGAATCCGCCGCGCCATCACTCTCTCCCCTCTCAGCTACATGTGCTACGAAGCACCCGCAGCATGGTTTCTAGGGCGTCCGGGCGACTTTTTGCCGCACATTGAAATGTGCCGTTCATGCCCGCCCTTGTCACGATCCACAAGGCCGCAAATGCAGATGTAGCCGGAGTGAGTTTTGACCTTGAGCTTGCATGTCCTCAGGTGCCTCTCGTAGTTATCTTTGCGACCCTGACTGAAGCCGCAACGACAGGTATATTCGGGACGAGGCAATTGTAAATGCTCCTGATTTTTCTGCGAATGCTTCTTCGTCGTGCGGTTATGGCGCTTAAGATCTTTTCGTGAAAAGAAATCTTTGTCACAGAGGTCGCACCTGGGTCTGTGGGGCGTTTTGCCGCGACGGCCCGCGGGTCTGGCCTCGCCGGGGTTGGTGATTGGCGTAATCGGGGTAATTGTGGTACTAACCTCCGTAGCAGAAACGCTCGACCCCTGCGTGTCATTGATAAAGGCCGAGTCAGGTCCTGGGGTCTTAGGTATGTTTGGCTGGTCCCCGGGTTCCCAGCCGTAGTTATGGCCAGCCAAGTGCATGGGTCGATTATTGTTGTCGGGACAGTCAAATGCAACCCCGGTATTAAGCCCCCCGTTCCCCAGAGAGCCATTGTTAACTGAGAATTGATTGTAGCCCACAGATGCATCCCCACTGCTGCTAAACCCACTAACGACGGATGAAGCTTGATCCTCGCCATAACTAGGAGAAGTATACATCACGTCGGCAACATCAGCCCACGATCCAGAAGCCATGACCTCGTTATCTCCTTGCCAAGCGGGGAATAGCACCTGGGCATTCGCCCGCAAAGCCGGTGTGAATGGAGTTGGCAGCGCGCCGGCTCCATCCTCAGTGAGTGCTAGGTGAAATTCCGGCTGGTGGAAGTGACTCGGCGTAGATATACTAGGTGGAAAAACATTTATATCTATCGCAATATTGTTGCTGGGTGCTTCGCCGGTTGTGGCACCAATAAGACTCTCAGCTCTGGATAGCACCAAGTCAAGATCTGGCCCGTTAACAGAAAATCCACCCGCTGGCTCCCTCGCGGAGCGCAATCGTCTGGTTTCGTCCATCGGCGCCGTGTCTAGGTTATCCGCTGCTAAAACGGACCAATCACGCCATTCCAAGGGGTCGTGAGCTGGACGATTGTGGTAGGTAGGTATGTATTAAGGGACTTATCGTAGAGGCCAGGCTTTTGTGGCTTTAACGCTATAACGGGCTTCCTGTACTGATGATACTAGAGTACGTTAGCAGGTACCCTAATATGCTGTACCTCTAGCCCGCGAGTTTCTTGATAACTTCTATAAAGGGGCACCCCTCTCGAGTAGACTTACATTAAGGAAGAACGATCGAGCGGGGGTTAAATAAAGAAGACGCAACGACCAAAGTGAAGGAGACAGTTGGCTGAGTTAACAATACAATTGTCCAAAAGAAGAGAGGACGAAGGATTTCGAGTATGGGGATCCCTTGGCTTTGAATTTAACAGACTGCGGCGAGGCCCAATTCAAGTCACTTTAAGGCCCTTTTTCCTGACAAGTCAATCAGTCCGGGTTCACACTACATAACCAGACGCGCTACTAGGGGCAGCCTACCATTACTGGACTGCAAAGTCCAATGCTCTTCCTCCCTCATACAGCTCATCGAAGAAATTGATCCCGCTGTGTGTGGCGCTCAAACCAGTGGCGTTCGTGTCATCATCTACTGATGTCTTATTGTCAAACGGCACGGTCCAACACCGATCCCTCTCTCAGATACCAAGGTTACCAGGAAGAAGCTGCGGGTAAAGCCTTGCTGCTCTGCGCAAACGTGACAGTCACTCACATGCCTGATGCGCGTCAAAACTTCTGCGCGCCAGAATGTGGCGGAGCACTCTGATTTCGGTAACTTGTGACCTCACTATTGGATATACACCATGCTTCTTCCCCGATAGCAAGTCCCAGTTTAGAGTGATTGCCAGGTGGGTCGCAACTGAATTGCAAAATCGAGCGCCCCATAACACTTTCAATTACTACGCGCTCTCTATCGAATACTTTGGTGTTAATAACCACCAGCTGGATATGCTTCAACTAGACCAATCCATGAATACCTCGCCAAGTATGTAAAATGTATGAATTGGATCTAAAAATTACAAGGCGTCACGATGTTAAGCTGTGTATTAGATAAGGGCTGTAGTTTTGGGTGTGTTGCAATTTCGCAGACAGCTTCCTGTTGGGACGATGGGTTTGATGTGTTATGAATACAGCGCAGCAGCACAGTAGCATAGCAACGCATAGCACAGCCATCGCTCTCCTCGAAACCTATCGGGTGACTGGTATCTTTTCTGAACCACGACCACGTAACATGCATATGAAGACACGCCTACATATTAGAGCACTGCTGTTACGGGCCTAGAGGAGCGCCTTTGTCCCCACTACTATCGGTGAAACCCTGCAGCAAGAGGTCGCCAGTCCGCTGCCTCGTCCGGGGCCTAGACAAAATAGTTGTGACACCCTATACTAAATCGTCTCCATTTTCCAAAATCTGTTTTCCTCCTGCAATTGAACCAGCAACGCATTGACGATAATAATTTCTTTTTTACTATTATTGTAAAAAGCATAACCCGGAGATTAGGGTAAATTTTCGGAATGTTCCCGCTCTTTTTGTAGGTTTAAATTACGTATAAGTAAATATGGTTGTTGATATGGGCTGTATGAGTATGGGTGGTGGGGTGTCCCAACTATTTTGTCTAGACCCTGCCCGTCTTGCGGTCCTCGTAGATGTTGGTACTTGTCCCGTGAACTAGTTGTCGGATGAGTACTGTAGCATGCAGGAAAATAAGGACATGAACTTCACAGTAAGGTACATAGCTGTGCAAAGACATGGTTCCCCATCAATCAACCGTACCGGAACTACACGCGTGTTGTTACGGGCCTCAGGACCCTAAGCCGAATCGTAGAAGTTACTTCATCAATTGAGCAACCAGGTATTATGTTGCGATCCCCACCCCATCCTTCCCAAAGTCTTGAAGAGGCCAATGAGCGTATGTTCTATACGTCTCTGGCGACTCCTGAGATTGCCTCGAACACGTTTGCTTTTGTCAGTCTAGCCTCGTAAGTCATGGCGTTCCTCGGCTCTAGTCTTCCTGGCAAGTAGCAACGGCGGTAAAGTCAACTCGAAGACCGCCCCCGTAACACCGCCCTGTCTACCTACCATGCTACATCCCATCGGGAAGGGTGGAGGCAGAGATCTATCAGATCAAGCGTTTGTGGACATGGCCAAATGGCGTGCCGCTGCCCACTTGAGTGCGAGATAAGCGACGAGCCGCCGCAGAACCAGGCTGTTGGCGTGCAAGTGAACGGCGCAGACCCATTTCGTTGGCCTTTGGATCGACGCTACAGATTTGACAAAATGTGGGGTCGATCCTTTGGCACCATACTGGAGGTCTCGGTTAGTGTGTGAGAAATTCGGCCACGTGCTGGCACTCCGGTGTTAACTTCTAAATGGGCTAGTGCCAGCAAACCCCTGCGTCATGGTGCCTGCACCGCTCTCAATTCCCCGCTCTGGAGAGACAAACCGCATACGCCAAATCGTACACTCAAATCTGTACTTTAACATATGCGGGGCCTCATATATATGGAGTCCGCGGGCTAGGACCCTTTGGTTTCTTGTATTAATCTATCGAACTGCCAGAGAATTCCTCGAAGCTCAAGTGAAAGAGGTATGTTCTGTCGGAAACAGATCTTAATACATTACAGGACCTTCCTATAACAAAACACGCGTTTGGTTATACTGGTAAGGAGGTTAATTACTAGGTACACTAATGCGCCAATAAAATTCGTTCACCCCACCCAATCCACTCCGCTCCCAAACAGACCACATAACTTCATTTATAAATATCTTTGCCAATTTAAGGTTAATACGTAAGTGCTATATATTATCATAAAGCTTTAAATCCGGCGATTAATATCTTATATACCACCTATGGGCCTGGCGTACGGCTTTTAATCTTTTGGGAAATAACTTAATAAGCTTAATTACAAAACGGAGATTAATTTGGGATTACGCGTTTCGAATTACTTTAAACGTACGCTGGCGATTTTCTTTATTATTAAGTAAATGGCCGAATTCGGGCTTAATCTCGTAAATCTTATCCTTTAAAGCGCGCTAAATATATTTGATTAGGTTTAAATCGAGCGAATACGAAAGTTAGCCGATTACTTAAATCCCATGGTTTTTAAAGAACTCCTTAACGGTATTACTCTTATATATTAAAACGTTATTTTATATAAAGGGATTGCCAGCCTTATATAACGGATGCAAATTTTTTAGGACTTTATAATACCGCCGAAAGGTTATTCCGCCGCCAAACGAATCCGGATTTCCCTTATAAAGGACGATAAGAAAAAAACCGCTTTCGCCGTTACGTTACCACATTATTCCCCGAACCATGATAAATACCCGGGTTCTTTCATAGTTTTAAAGGTTAACAAGGTTTTTCCAGTAACATTTTAACGCAAAACGAAAAACCTATTACCCGGGACGCCCGGGAACGTTTTATATCGTATATTCGTCGGAAAATAAGGCTAATAAAAACTTACATAAATTATTCCGTTTAAAAGCTTTTGTAACAAAATTTAATCTTTTGCGAACGTCGTTAACGTTAAGTTTAACCCTTTTCGTTGCGCGCTATTTCTTTATCGTAAGCGTACGGAAAAAGCGTTTTATCGTCGTACAACTCAAATTCGAAGCCGCCTTTTTTTAAAGTTCGCGATACGTATCCCGGGGGTACCGACGACCTAGCTGGTATAAATATAAGCCCAGACGACCTTCAACAGCGTGCGGCCGTCCTGGGCGAGGCAAATTATGTACCGTTTTGAAAGTTCTAAAGTAATAAAGTTGCTTTACGACCCTTTGCCGGTCGGTATTTACCGTTGCGGCCACCCGGCCCTAGGTTGCACCCGCAATAATAACGCCAAGCATAAAGGCACGAGCTTCCGGAAAGAACTTCTGGTAAGGCTGGCGACCAGCGGTTAAAATGTGACCAATCTCGTCCAAATCCATGTTATAATTGCAGAGTTATTAAAGAGTGTACGAATAAGGGTCGGGAAGTGTGGTGGGATTGAAGGTGGGGAAGTGGGAGAGGTGAACGAATTTTATTGGCGCATTAGTGTATATGGAACTTGAACTGTGGACGATGTTAGTGGATTTAGCTATGTGCGGCAACTAGCGGCCCGCCAAGGTTAATTCAATTAATTACCTACCACATACGAAGTAGGTATTCATATAGAGATAACAGTAACAGGAAACGCTGGGTTACCACTACGGCATGTTTCGTCTTTGCTCTTGCTGATGCAACCGAGAATTGCACGATGAGCGGCACAGGTATATTTATCGCCCTTTAACTGTAGTTCCATCACTGACGCATGTAAACTGGTTACCTATATGGCGTATATTTATCAACCAACAATAAGGCGTCGGCTACTGCAATCGTTGCCAAGATGGCTAAAAAAATTCCGTGCACCAAGGGACATGAGAAAATTAGTTATCGAAGAGGCCAAGGCATGCTGCACCTCCGTGTACATAAGGTGCCTATCAGTACCAGATTCTAGCGGTAAGGGCCAAAGATGGTGCCGGTAAGTACACGGCAGCACCTAACGCCCTTGGCAATAGGCATCCGCCGGGGGCGGCGAGTTGGGCATCATTCATTGACAACAAGGTGAACTAGGAGGTGCACCGGCCTTCGAGCGGGAAGAGTACCCTCGTGTGATCCTCATGGTAACTAACTCTTTCGGTCTGGCAAACAGTCGCCACATGTGCTCCTGTGGGGTCCCGGGGGGGTTTAATTTGCTGTTGGTGGTTAGGGGTGAAGGGGGGAAGGTCTTCTCATGAGAATGTGAATGTAGATCAATATGGCGGGACATTTTCTTACCCATGCCAGCTACTGTAGCTTCGTAGTTGAACAACAGCATAATCACCGCATCGGGCAAACTTCTTATATGATCCCTTTGTCGCTACCTTACGCGTCATGAATAGCCGTTATACTTTATTCAACTATTCAAAAAGAGCCGTAGTATCAGTAGAAGACTCTGCGAAGCCACAGGTCTCCGTTCCGAGCCCAGACAGAACGCTGGGGCCTTCCCACTCATTATAATACGTAGCGTATGGGACTCTGCCCAATAGGCCAGAATAAACTACCACAGCGTTGCTCATCGTCGATTTTCGGTGGGGCCACCCGTCGAGTATAGGGTGACTTCGACAGAAGAGCCAATTCAACACGCGAAAGGTGACTGATTCAGAAGGCCCTCGAGCGGCGCTCCCGTTGAAATGGGTTTAGCGGGGCTTGCCCTGTTGGACCCGCAAAAAGCCGCCTTAGCAGCTGCTTAGCAAACAACCCACTAAGCCGCTTGCCCCTCATCCAAAGAATGGCCCGCTAAGGGTGTGTTCGATGGATCTCAGCGGCCGCGCAGCTTGTAGCTTTTCGCCACTTCCCCCCATATTAAACTCAAAGAGCCACAACGCCTTTCTCTATTAGGAAGCGATTATCCTGAGATTTTATAAGCAACGGCTGCGAAAATATTTTTGATGTATTCTTGATAACCAGGCCTAAGCGGGCTAGCTTATCGCAGCTATTAAAAAAGCGTTAATAGTAGGAAATTATCGTCATAAGTATTAAATTAATAATTATTTATATTAATTTTATTTTTTATGATCTTCTAAATTTATTAATTTAATAAAAATTATTATCGGATATTATAAAATTATTACCGAATATTATAAAATTATTATCGAATATCGATATTTAATAATTATTATGCCGTTTTAAAACGTAAATATTATAATTATTATATGTCAATTTTAGCTAATTATGGCTAAGGCAATTATATAGGTTTTCGAATTAGTTATTAACGAAAAAAAATAACTACGAAATTATCGTAATATCGAATTTAACGAGCTATTAAAAAGCTATTAGCTAATAAAGCCTTTCGGAAAGAATATTATTAATTATTATATTTTTAACATTAACGATTTCGAACTTCTTAATATTTTTCGAATGGAAAAAATTGTTTTCCTAATTTTTGAGTAATAAATAAAAAATAATATATACTTTTAAAATAAAATAAATACATTTATCTTTTAAAAATTCATTATTCTTATTTAGATATACGTTTTTAACGAATTTTAACGTAACGTTAAATTCGTTTAAAATTATTTTATTAATACAAATAACCGTATTTTCCATTAAATATTTAACGTTTTTTAAATATTATATATTAATTTTGTCCCTTCGGCAAGCCTTTAGGAAATAATTAATAAAATATGAAAAGATTATTACCGTTAGCCTTATTTTAAGGATAATATCGGGGTTATCGACAATACGTTAATTTATACCCCTATACCGGCTAGCTAAAGGAAAATATAATATTATTACAAAGATTGTTTCGTAAAAAACGTATTAATAATAATAAATTAAAATTTAACTTTTACATATGTATACGCCGGCTACAAAAAATCGATAAACGATAAAACGGTATTTAAATTTGCTACGATAAATAATTTTAATATATTTTACGGCAAATATTTATTAGCAAATTTAAAATATACTTTTCGAAAAAGAATAATTACGCTATATTTAGGCATAAAATATTACTTAAAGAAATAGGCTGTCGTTAATTAAAACCCTTAAAATTATTAAAAGTTATATAATTTAGGGCATAATTTTTTTCAAAAATAATGGCGAAACAAATATTTAATATTTTGAAAAAGCGATAGAAATTTATAAAAACGAATACGACCAAATACATTATAAATAATTAGGTACTTTTTATGTACGCGTTAATAACAATTTATAATTTCGCAAATTAACTTAAAATTATACCTGATATTAAAAAAGGTAATAATAAGATAAATGGCCATAAAGTTACCCGAATTTTCGAATTCGTTATTCGTTTTAACGCATTATTTTTATAACGAGATAAAAAAAGCATATTATTTTCAAATTTTTCGAACGATAAATCGGGTTTAAAAATAAATATTTTTAAATATCGTATAGCAATAGCGATATAAATTAATTATTATACGTATATATTAAGACTGATATAAAAACATAGTTAAAAAAGTAATTATAGTAAAAACATTTGTGTCCGTAATTCTTTCGGATATCAAATAGAGAAAATAATTATAATATCTTACGTTATTTATAAATATAATCTTAATATAAACGGCATTAATTTCGGTAATTAACAAAAATTTAAATTTAAATAAGATTATAATTTTCGATATAACGAAATATAAGTTTTTATATATAATTTTTGTAAGATAATGGATAGCTGTGAGCTGGATAAGGTGATCTCCGACCAGTTGTAAAACAGATTCCAAGAAGTAAGTGTATTAGGTTATTTCCATCTAGCGTTTCTTATTAGCTGCCAGATGGTGGATTTATATTAATAAGTAGGTCGGTAGCTGATCGGTAGCTGGTCGGCTACTAGCCTTATCCTTATAAGGGCTATATTTTTATAATTATTTCCCCCTTTTTAAGTTATTAGTCCTTAATAACATTATTATTAATTTAATATAATACGTTTTGCAAATTTAATTACGTATGTTTTTTGATAATTTATCGTTATATTATGTTATAAATAATTGTCATAACAATTAATATGTATTATGTTGCGTAATTAATTATGTTTCGCCTAATTCCTTATTATAATCCGTTTTTAACCTTATCTTATTTAATTTTTTTCCCTTTATATTTTTATTTTTATTTTTTTTACGTACGCGTTCCGTTCGGTTTCTCGTTTTTCTTTATTTTTATTTTGCCTTTTCCGTTTATTTTGCATATTATCCCCGTTTATTATATTTCTTTTTCGTAAAAAGTCTTAAAAGAAATAATATTTTGACATTAAGGAAAATTGGAATTTCCTTTAGCGTTATCCTCTTAACGCCGATAATAAAATAAATATTAATCGTATTACGGGCGGTAATAAGCCATATTATGTTTACGTAATATAGCATTATTTCGATTACCGTACGGTTTATATTTAAGTTCCGGACGTTTTAAATTACGTTATGGCTAATTATTATTATAAGATTTTTCGTACGGTAAATAATTATTTTTAATATTATTAATATTACTATTTAATTTTTGTTCAAATTCCGATTATTTTTAAAGGTACCGCCCAAACAGTTTTTTAATTCGGTACCGATAATTAGGAGTTAATTAACGAACTCAAAAAAACGTATATTACAAATACTCAATATAAACGTTCCGACATAATTATAGTCGGTCGTCGACTTAACGTCCTTCGCAAAGCCGAATTCGCCTTTAACGTAATTATTACTAAAAAATATTATTTTTTAATATAATTAAGGTCGATTTTTAATTATCCGTTATGATTACGGAAATCTAATTTTAACGCTATTTTATGGGTTTATAAATTTAGGTTCTTTTTATAAATATTACGGTTTATTTCTTATTATTCCGTAATTAATTTTTAATTAAATATAATTTTAAGGTACTCTTATAAATAAGGCGATTTTCGAAAGTTATTATGCTATTATACTCCCTATTTATAAATATTTTCCGTTCGTTTTTTAACGTTTTAACGAAACTTTGATATTTATTAAAAATTATGATTAAAAATAACTTTATTCGATAAAGCTATTATTAAACCCAAATATATTAAACGTTTTAAGGACGGCGTTTTATTTACGACTAATAATAAATTATATTCCGGTTATTTAAACCTTATTTTTTATAAAAAATAAAACGTTTTTAAATTTTTTTTAAGTTTTATATTTAATAAATTTAATAAACGTACCCGTTTTTTGCCGTTATATATTTTCCGATTACTTTCCGATATTCTTATATTAATTTCTTTAATACGCTTATTAAAAGCTAATTAACGTAAAATTTAATAATTAAGTATAAAATTTTGTTTTCGAAATAAAAATTTAATTTTTTTATGTCGCTTATGGGTTTTCGATCGGTATACGATAAGGTAATTATTCGTTAAAAATTTAAAAATAATTATATAATTAAATAATATTTTAATATTAATATTTTAATTTTACTTAAAAATATTTTTTATAATTTTTATAATTATTAGGCGATTAACTTCCGATCGGGCTATTATTATTTTACGGTTTTTAAGTTATTTTATTTCCTATATATGTATCTAATTTTCTTTTCGTAATACTGCAATATTTTAAGTACGTATTCGAAATATTTTTAGGGCTTTTACGTATTGTATTTGGCGGACCAGTTTTCTTATTTAATTAGATATTCGCGTTATTCTCGGTTATCTCGGTAACGGACGATATTTTTTATTATTTATTTTTCCTGTTTTTCTGTTAAGTCCGGTAACGTTATTTAAACGTTATCCGGTTCCCGGTTATATTACAAGTTTAATAAGGATATTAGGAATATATTATATATCTGTTAGTATTTGGTAAGAAAAATTACTTTATATATTTAGGAACTTATTTATTTCTTAATTATAATCCAGATATAAATAAATATAAATTTTTTATTTTTAAATTTAAAGTTTTTAATCCATAAATTTATTTATTACCTTAATTAAAATTCTATGGGCGTATGGCGCTAATTATAATATCTTTTGGGCTACCGTTATTTTTTTTAAAATATTTATATATTATTTAATAAATAGCCGTTATTTTTTCGAAGCGTTTTTTAACTTTTTATATTTATCTTTTAAACTTTTATAAGAAATATGTTATTATTTTTAAATAATATTTATATAAGGTTTTAAATAGGAAACGGCCGGTAAACGCGTTCCGCGTATTATTATATACGAATTCTGCATTTCGTAATAACCTTATCTAATTATCTTAATATTTATTAACGTAATTACGGAAGTAATATTTTAAAACTTTATAAATATATTCCGTTTATTTATCGGTTTAAGGATAATAAATAATTAATATTTGCTGCTTTATTTTTCGCTTTTTATAAAATTCCGGCTAAAATTAATTCGTTAATAATTTATTTTTATTACTAATAATTTCGGCTGGCGTATCGAATTTATATTTAATTTCGTTATAAAATAATTAAATTAGCTCGGTTACGGTTAAAGTTTTAATTATAAGAATAAATAATTTTAACTTCGTAAAGCGTTCGACGATCACCAGGATTACGTCGTACTTTAGCCCGTTTAAACCTAAGTTTTTAAGAAATCCCGTAATAAAATTTAATAAATCTTTTTAAAAAAATTATTTAGGTAATAATAAAGGCTGTAATTATTTATATAGTTTATGGCGTAACTTTATTATGCCCTAATAGTTCGGATATTATTTAGTATATTTTCGGATATTATTTATCATATTTTCTTAATAAAATTTTTTAATTATTAATTTCAGCGTACCGATATATCCCATATATCTTATTTTTAAATTATTATAGTATTAATTAATTAATTACTTTTGTAAAACGTTTTACGACGAGATTACAAATTTATTCCGATAATATAAAACTTTATTTGGGTCTAGGAAATATCCTCCTTTTATTCCGGCTTAACGTCCAGCTATCCGTATTAATTTTATAATATTTAAATCCTTGGTTTGCAATTTTCGAACCTAATTATAAAATTGTCGAGAAACCTTTAATTATAATACCGTTTTATCTTTAAATAGCTTTTTTACCAAAGGACGTAAGATATACTAGTTATAAACAGTAATTTCAATATTAGTTTCGTTTTTCTTAAACTTTTCGGAATCCGATCGTAATATAGTTATAACTTACGGTTACCGTTATTTAATTATTAATTATATTATTATTACGATTTGTGTCACGGCACAGAAGAACAAGAGTCTAGCTATTACACTACTAAAAGTGAAACGTTGTCAGGTCGAGCTCTGACCGCCTTGTTCTGCCCTATATACCTACAAGGTGCCATTTGGGACTGTGACAATTTGCGCTTATATTATTATTTGCAAATAATAAATTCGGCAGATATATAATTCCTTGTTTTCCTTTTTTTTCGAAAATTTTCTGTAATTGTACAGCAAAAGTTTTCCGTTTTTTTATGCGGATAGTAATTATTTGAATTTCCGTTACCTAAAATCTGTTTGGGAATTTTATAATAAACGAATTTTGCGTTATTTTTATAAAGCCTTTTACCCCTTTATAATACTTTAAATTGTACTGTATATTTACGACTGTTTTCTGTACGTTTTCCGGTATATTATTTATAAATCCGAGTTTTTTAGATAATATGAAGATTACGTTTTTATATGCAATTTCCCTTAATATATAATCCGGGTATTTAAATAGTTTATCTGCCGAATTGGCGGCGCCCGGTCGGTATTAAATCTTAAAATTAAATTATATAAGGCAATAAACTTATCGGGCCAACCTCTTTTTAAGGTTACGTACCGGCGCCTTTATTATATTTTTTAGCGCTATATAATTGGTAAATATTAAGAAAAAATTTTTATACCTTTAAGGTATTACCGTTAATATTTTAGATTTTTTATAATTGTTAATAATTCTTATTATTTTATAATTTACTGTTTTTCGGTTAAATTTAACTTTCGTAATTAATATATAATTAAGCGTTAATATTTTCCGTATTTTTATAAAAATATCCTTAATATAACTTTTACCAAGGCGTTTATTTTAACCCTAGTATTTTTAATATTATCTTAATATCGGAAAATGGTCGCCGACTAAAAAATATTTTTTAAATTTTAAAACGCCTTTTTAACTTTTTCGGGTTACCAGAATTTTGCTATTTTTTCTTTGCTTTGCGCCCCTTTTAAAAACTTAATAATAAGTTCGATAATACGTAAATAATAGGTAATAAATTTCCGATAAAAATTAACAAATCCCAGAAATATTTAAATATTATAAATTAATTTTGGTTTTAACCATATTTTAATAATATTAATTTATCGGCGGTTTATTTCCAAATTATCGGTATTAATTATAAATTTTAAATTTTTTTTTTAAATTATTTGCATTTGGACGTTTTAGCAAATAATTAATATAATAATAATTGTTCGTAAATTAATTAAAGATATTTCGTATGTTTTTTTTCGTTATCCGAATAAATAATTATATTATTTAAATATATTACGTATATATAATTAATTAATCTAATTAATACCTTATATATATAAACTTAAAACGTAATTGGCATATTAATAAGGCCAAATAACATAATCGTATATTCGAATTACCCGTATCGCGTTCGGAAAACAATTTTTTATTAATCGCCCTTTTTAATTTTAATATAGTAATAAATATCCTTAAAATTAATTTTCGAAAATACTTTAATTAACTTTAAGCAATCCATTATTTTTAAAATTAAAAATAAAAGGTATTAATTTTTTATCGTTACCCGATTTAACTCCTTATAATTAACGTATAATCAGAAATTACCGTCCTTTTTAGATATAAATAATATTAATACCTTTATATCCGCTTTTAAATAACGTATCCGGCTTATTTTTAAGTTTTTTCGGATATATATTTCGAATACTTTTTTTAGGCTTCCGAAATAAGGTAAATTAGGCCGAATAAAAACGTTTTCCCTGGGATTAAATTTATTACATATTTTGCTTCTAGTAATTAAGGTATTTTTTTAATTACTTTTTCGGAATATATTCGCCGGAAATTTTCTAAGCATATAAGGAAATCAATTATCCTTTATTTTTATTATTTCCCAAATTCCGGGATATTTAATTTTTCAGTTAAATTTATTAAATTAACGGTATAAATTTATTTATCGGAAAGTATTAAATTTATAATTTTTTATTTATCGACCTTTTATAATAATTTGTGTAATTATTAATATATAATTATATTTAATAAAATCCTTAATTTACTTATTTTAAATTTAAATAATAAGAAATTAAGCATTTTCCGATTACGGCATATTATAAAATAAATTTATTTAAATTTTCGTTCGTTTTCATTATTATTTATTATGTTAATAAAAATTTCGTAAACCTTATAATATTTGATATATGCGTTATTAACGCCAATAAAACCCGGAATATTTACGGAAATTAATTAAAAATTAAGTTTTCTTATTAATTTTCTGCTTATAATATTTACCTATGCTCCGGTATCCATATTTATTTATACCGTTACGTCCCCCGTACTTTTTTTAATAAATGCTTTTGTTTTAAAAGGCGGCTTTATTTCGACCGTCTTACAGTTATCAGCCGAAATAAATTAAATATATATGTTTATTCCGGTTTCTTTTTTAGGTTTATATCTAAGGATTAATTTGATTTATTATTATATATTATAACGTTTTATACGGCTTTTGGAAATCGGTTTTCGTATTTTTTTTAATTTATAATTTATATTTTTATAATCTAGCTTTTTATAATTATAATACTTAAATAAATCTTTATAAAAATTAAAGGTATTAGGTCGTATAAATTTATGTTAATTGGAATTAAATCGATAATTATTTATTTTCCGATTATAAAAATATCTGCGGTTCTTATTATTCTTATATAACGTTTTTAATTTGTTTTAAGGATTTCTTTCCCGAAAACGTTAAAATAAAATCGTTTATTTTTATTAATACTTTTAGCGAAAAATAATTAGTTTTTTTTTCGTTTTTTTCCAGACATTTTAATAATATTTTACTTTATTTATTACGTTATTAATTCGTTTTAATTTAACGTTTTTTCGTAATAAGGTATTTCGTAACCTTAATATTAATTTGTAAAAATAATCAAAAATAAAACGTTTATTATTCCGATTATTTTCCGGCCTAAAAACGTTTATAAATTTTATTTTATAAATCAGGAATTTCCATTTAATGTAAAAATTTAATGGCGATTAATCGGATCGTTATTATAATTCCATAAATTATTCCTTATATTTTTTATCGACAAAATTAAGATTTGCGTAAGTTTTCTTAATAAAAATCCATAAATATTTTATTTTTAGTTTTTTTTCGTAATTAAAATAATTAAGCGTAACGCGGTATAATTACTAAGCGTTCGTAATAAAAATATTTATATGGCTTATGGCCTATTAAATATAAATAAAAGTATTTCGCCTTAGCCTTTCGGCGTAAATTTCCACAATTAGTTTTATTTAATATTTTTTTTAAATTAATACGTATTTAAAAAATTTCGGATAATTATAATGCGGTATTTACTTATCGCCTTTAGGCTTTTGCGACGATATCGTAATTAATTTATAAAGGTTTATTTTTTTAACTTATATTATTATTTATTATTTGGTTAATTATTAAAGTAATTTTAAATATTATTTATTTTGTTAATAAATAATTTTTAAAATCTGGTTATTATTAAAGGATTTAATTTTTTTTATTTTAAATTCCGGGATACGTTCGTTATATTATACCCGTTTTCCGACCGTTTAATTAACGGTTATTAAAACGTATCCTTATTATATATATAAGATAATTCGGGATCCCGGGGACCATAATCTTTTACCTATTAAGGTTCCATTATAGGCTTTTTCGCCTATTCCCGTACCGTAATCGATCGCTTATCGGTTAGGTTCCGATCGGCGGTCTTTTTAACTAATAACCTAGGTTCGTTTTGCAGTTGGCAAGCTTTACTTCTGGTAATTATTGTATTATTTTTTATGGCAAATGGAAAAATTATAAGATAATAGATAACTGTAAGCTGGGTAAGATAATCTCCAACCAGTCGTAAAGCAGATTCCAAAAAATAAATATATTAGGTTACTTTTATCTGGCGTTTCCTATTAGCTGCCAGATGGTGGATTTATATTAGTAAGTAGGTCGGTGGCTGATCGGTAGCTGGTCGGCTACCAGCCTTATTCTCATAGGGGCTGTATTCTCACAATTTTTTGCTTTACGTTATCGTTAATAATTACTTTTTTTATAAAAATAGAAAAAATCTATTATGAAAAACTTACGAAAACGTTACGTTTTTTCGAAGAGCACTTGTTAATAAAAATATTCGACATTTCGGGTCACTTTTTAACCGTCGCTAGAAAACTTCGAGAAGCTTCTTCCGTACTAGTAATATAGAAATCCCTATAAATTAGCACTATAAAGTGTTAAAGAAGTCCGCTTTAAGGTATTAAATTTGTTTAAGATATTTTTATCGTAATACGCGGCGATTAAGGCTTCAGATTATAGGTAATAATATTATAAATTGACAATGAACTTAATAAATAACGTCTCGTTATACGGAATGTAATGTAACGATTTATAATAACGACCGGTGTTGGTACTTATATCATAACGCAAGATAAGATGTAGCTAAAGGTAGCTTTTTCTGCCGAAGTTGATTAGTTAGTATGGGCGAATAAAAATTGAGAGCTGTCCACCTTTAGAAAAAATTGTTAGCGCTACGCCTTATAGCCCTCCGTCGAATAAATGCCACCGTTTTCAAAAATTATTGTTAACGCGAAAAGTCTTTATAGCTTTATCGAAGTAAAGCCTGTTCTCTGTTACATACATATATCGCAGCTTTATAAATACGTTAAATTTTTTTTTGTAATTATATTTTCTATTTACCGTAATATTATTAAAGTTTGAATTAAAAACGAACAGGTTACATTTATTTAATTTTTCCCGAATTCTACCTAATCTATAAAGATTCTCGACTCTGCTTAAAGTTTAGTATTTCGTTCGTCAAAATATCTTTAAAGCGAACGTTTGAGAAAAAAAATTATAAAAGCGTTAATGATTTTCCATGGCCATTTTATATTCTAACGTTTCTTAAAGTTACGCGAAAAGTTTGGGAATAAGTTAATAATATTTATTACCGTTAGGTCGTAATTAACTTTTTGCATAATTCCCGTACCTAATAACTGTACCGTTTGTATTACTGCAAAAAAACTTTCGTATATTTAGCGACGGAACGTTAAATTCGCGTAATAGAGAATTCTGAGTTCGTTATAGCAGGGAAGCCATTATCACCCTATGACGGTGATTCCCAAACCTAGCTATTTTCCTAGCTTTTTAACAAAGCATTAAGACGATATACTGATAAAGCCGTTTTGAGATTCAGGTAATAATAATAACAGCTATAACCGAATATCGAAGACGTTAAAGGCTAATAGCCGAAAGGGGTTGCTTTCGTAAGCAGCTTTAGAGCGCTAGGGGGTACATTGGGCGAAAAACATGGATCCCTGGGCAAAATAGGTGGGGCGAAAATGTCACTTTTCCCTTCATCTGCCGCGACACCGAACACACCCTAAAAGGCATTAGCCCGCAAGTGAATACGGACGACTATCGCGCCTTTGACAAAATCTCTCTACATGCGCCCTCAGTAAAGTGATACAGATGAGGTAGATATTTTATGGAACCAAGCCATGATGTCCCCTGGGATGGCCTCTTAGCCTACTAAGTACACATGCCTAAGTGGGGAGTTGCGCAAACAATCAACTTGTAAGAAGGTAAGAACAGAACTCTCTCGAATCTACCTTGGGCACTTGGTCGGCCCTAGATCTATTGCTTAATTAGATTCTACTTTACAGTACAACTTTCGTTCCCTCAAACTCCTAAACGCATGACTAACGGTGGTATATCATTAACAATGCGAAGGCATGGCGGCATGGGGGTGGGTTTCTCCCCATCCTATTCATCGCCTGTTGAACTTCTGGCCCTGTCTCGGTTGACTGCCATACGCCCTTCTTCCCTGGACCTGTTTGTCTCTAGACATACTCGCACCCAGCGTCAAATCAATGCGCGGTGGAGTGGTGAATCCGAAGCTCTTGGCCACCTTCGCCAAGTCCAGCGAGTGGACGTCGAATACAGTACGCAGACTGTGACTCGCATAGGCATGGAGGTAACTTCGGTATCCCTCCTTGGCGCTCTTGTTGAGATAGTAATTCTGCGAGATAAGCTTTTCAAGCTGAGACTGAACATTGAGAACCTTCTTCGCTGGAAATTGGTATTCAACCAGAGGCACCCGAGCCTGTTTTAAGTGTGATAAGAACGAAAGCTCATTAGGTTGCAGGAAGAGGAGACTGCGTCCCTTGGAGTTGATACCACGTGCTGTTCGACCAACGCGGTGAATATAATCGCGAGGGTCATCAGGTGGATCGAATTGGATGATCCAATCGACAGCAGGGATCTGGGGGGCGGTTAGTTAGCAAGCAACCAAAGGATTTAACGGCGTCCAAAAACCCACATCTAAGCCACGAGCGGCTACATCAGTGCATATAAGCGTGCCACGCTGCGCGTTCGAAAATTCGAAGAAAGTCCTCGTGCGCTTCTCCTGCTTCTGCTTCCCGTGGAGGTCGAGACACGGGAGGTCGATGTAGTTCAGCAGTTCTGCGTAGTATTTGACTGACGCACAACTGCTCAAGAACACGATGATCTTCTTATCATTATGTCGTTTCAAAAAGGAGAAGAGTAGTAAGAAACGCTTGTCGGCTTCGCAGATAACGTAGCCTTGCTCAAGGCCCTCGACCGTGCTGTGAGCCTTTTGTTCATCGACATTGATGTAGAGTGGGCCTGGTCGAAGGGATATTCGGGCAAGGTCCTCGACCTTTGTTGTTTGGGTAGCGGAGAACAACATGGTCTGTCGCTGTTCCGAAGGAAGGATTTTGATGATAGCCCTCATTTCGTCCTCGAATCCTACCTCAAGGATACGGTCCGCCTCATCAATAATGAGAGTCTACATTTCAAGTCAGCGATAAGATCTTCACTTAAACTGCGTGGCGCAGTTGGATCGCCTTATTCTCACCCGTAAGTTCTTGAAAACGAAAGGAGTATTCTTTAGGTGATCGAGTAGTCTACCGGGGGTGGCCACTAATAGATTTACGCCCTTAGACAATTTATCCGCTTCGGCGCGTCGGTTCGCACCGCCGATGACGATACCGTACGTTTGGCTATGGTCTAGGATCCAGGTTAATAATAATAAACTAGTTTTGAGAGGGCCCTGTACATACGTTCCATGAGCTCTTTCGCGACCCCAAATATCTGGAGCGCCAGTTCGCGAGTGGGCGACACGATGATTACGCCGGTGCCATTGCGGGCTAGATGCAAAGTTAGTGGCCGGACTCCCGAACTCGGCGTAGATGCCAAGGAGTCGCTTGGAAAGAAGTACTAACGTTTGAAGCGGAGCGCACTGAGCATTTCGACGGCGGGAATGAGGAAGGCCAGTGTCTTTCCAGACCCTGTCTTCGCCGCTCCTAGCAAGTCCTTTCCTGCCAATAGCGGAGGGATGGATCTGCGCTGAATTTCGGTCATGTTTTCGAATCCCATGCCCTGGATAGCCTTGACAGTCTTCTCAGACAGATTCAAGTCAGAAAACTTTTGCGCGTCCGTTCCTGTCGTCGGTGGTAATGAGAGATTCGCGCCGTCTGGCAAATCAGTGTCTCTGTCGTCCCCACTCTTATTCTCAGCTTCTGCTGCTGCTACTCTCTTGTTCAGCTCGGACGAGTCATTGGCGTCGTCATTATCGCTGCCAGCCGCATCGCTGCTAGGTGTATCGTCGTCCTCAGGTTTGTCGTTCTCTTCTTCGTCCTGTCCAGGGACCTCGTCTTCTTCGCTAGAGGATTCGGGGGCTATCTCGCGCTCAGCTCGCTTCAACTTTTTCGACTTCGATGCTGTCGCGGAATGTTTCGCAGGCTTCGAACTCGAACTCTTGACGCCATTGACGTCCTTCAACTTTCTCTTCTTGCCGACCCTGGCAGAATCCATTGTGGCTGGTCAAGGTTAATGCCAATGTAGATCGTGATTAGGTAGGTTGAACTGGAAATCATCCGGCTCTGCAGTTGAAGTGGGCTATTGGCGACCAGGGAATTTTTTTTGGTTATCAGCAATACCAAATTCTTATCGTTAAGATTGTAGACGGATAAGAGATATTCCGGTAATTTGGGGCATCCATGGATCCAGATGGGTCTAGGTACCCTACCTAGGCAGGGTTGGGGTAGCGGGACATCGCACTAAGTCTGAGCTAATAAAGTGGGGACTTGAGATTGCCTTCCGGGAGCCTCATGGTTGGCCAAAGGTGTTCAGTCTCAAGTACCATTACAGTCCTCGGTTGCCAATTATGCACAGCAGTAGCAGGTCTGGTTCATGCTTCTCAAAGTTGGTGCCAACTAACAAATCATATTATACGATTTTGGCGTTTTATGGGGCATACTTCCGATTCGGGTTAACCTTTAACGTGCTACTGCTCCTCGTTCTTGTCTCGATGCTTTTTCCAGTGCTGAGTAACAGCTACTATACGTCCCCGTCTGTGACTCTTGCACTTATGTAGTGTATCACCTATGGAACTTCTAGGGCAAGAATAGTCAATTACAGAAAGAACCAGGTTGTGCGGACATGCCTTAAGCACCTACGAGTGGTTCGCTATATCGACCGCGTCGTCTCGTAATTTATCAAAAGTAAAGAGTGGCGTCCCATAATTCCAAGACTTGCTAACACGAGTAGGCTCAGTAGTTCTACCATCCACCATACATATTCCAGTTTTCTACCTTAGCTAGGGGTATATGGGTAGCCTACTTCGTGTAGCCAGACATTGTCAACCTTCGAGTGTTACATAGGATACAGTGATGTATCAAAACTCGCTCCAGAACCAAGTGAACCACAAGACGCATTTGATAAACGGTCAGAAATCATCCATGACCTTTCTGCCAGCGGCGGCAGCTTCTAATTCCAAGTCTTCTCGCCGCGCCGGTCGAAGCACGAAACCCAGCCGTGGTCGTTACAAAGGAAATCGTCTAGAAAATATTGTTAGACCACGTATCTGGATACGTGGTGAGAAAAAGGAGCAGCACTTACTAAGACGAACGGTTGATTTCCAGCCATTGCCGTCCTCACCTAGGCACATTGCCCCTATATCTATGCCATCGGTCGTCCACTCGATGCAGCTCGTGGTAAAAAAGCCACTATACCCCACAACGTTAGTCGACTTATTCCTGTTAAGGGCGGGTTACGGACTGGGCTTACTCTTTCTGGGCGACGAGCTGCCCGTCGGAATTCGCGATGCAGTATTTGAGGTCGAGCTCCGTCGTGCGGTGTTCGAAATCAGTGGTGTCGCAGTCGGCCCTTACTACTAGGGCCGTGCAGTCGATGTCCGTTTTGATCGTGTACTAGGCACAGTTATGTTAGCCTAGGACGCAATCTATGGTAGAATAGAATTCTAGTTGTGGACAGATTTATCCTTTCAACCCGGGATAACCTACAGCGCATGTGCTCTCAAAACCACCAGAACACGCGTGGGCTAGCGGCAAGGCAAACAGCCCAAGCGCGAGAACAAGTAACAGCCTCATGGTGGCGGTGATGAAGCAAATGTGTTTGAGAGTGGAGTAATGAATGAGTCAAGAAAAAAGGAGTTATTTGTCAAGTGCGGAGGTCCAGTATAGATGAGAGGACTAGATAAATCCGCGACGAAGAACTGGGAGAGAAGCCTAGCTCATATTATATAGACATTTTGAAGCTATTTCCGGCGCCAGTGAGTCAAATGAGCTAGCATCTCAAGCCTTACATTAGAGTTGGCATTGGCTCTTAGTCCGCAGTTATGGCCAACGGTAACCACGCACAAACTTAATATCAACTTGTTTCACCACAGTTGCACCAGTGAGCACACATCGTGTATTGAGAGGTTGGAGGCAGAAGCTCAACCCGACAGTAATACCAGCATGAGGACCAGAATGAAAATGTTCATGAGTTGTCCGAGACCGCTGGGCGCTCATCTCGAACCTGGTAGAATGCATAATATTCTCGATACAGTTTGATGTACGGAGAATAAAGACAAATAAGAAGTTAGCCAATTAAGCTTCCCGTCCTATTTTTAGCTTGAGATACTGAAAGTTGATCGACTAAGAAGTGGATTTAGCGGACTTATACCCTCGGGAACACAACAAATACCTTAACTAAAATGTAGGTTCGAAGTAGGAACAAGTTGTCTGATATTATAGAATTTGAGGGAATAACAGGTAACAAGCTCTTTAAAGTCAAACTGGTTAAGTGTAACAACATCATTATGTAGTGCCGTTTGTGACTATGTATACAGCGCCAGAAGTGCGAGGTCAGCCCCCAGCTATGATCTCATTCGTGACCGAACCTATCCCATCGATCTCGAGTCTGACCACGTCCCCAATCCGTACTTGGAATCTTGCACGCTCGACTCCGGCGCCGCCAGGGAAAGTCCCAGAGCCGAAGAACTCTCCGGGATACAAGCGGGTCCCTTTCGATACATGCGCGATAGCCTCTCCCATAGTGAACTGCCACTTGCCGGTCTTACACTCCGACACGGTCTTCTCATTTATAATGACTCGTCCCGTGAGGTTGTCGATGCGAGGCAGGATCTCGTCCGCGGAGGCGACCGCCGACGAAATACTGTTCGCGAAGGACTTCGAATGCTGAGGTCCGAAACCGCTACCAGATTTTCAAATCAGAATTTAAACTAATCACGTCAATTACAATTACCATCAGAAGCGACCCACCAGCGCATCTCGGCCATCTGCACATTGCGCGACGAGAAGTCGTTGAAGACGCAGAATCCTGCGATGGCAGCAGTGGCCTCCTCCGGCGTAGCGTTGAACAGGGGCTTTCCTAGTACCGCGCCCAGCTCGAGTTCGGCGTCCAGGTACTCACAGTAATTCGGGTAGTGCACCGGAGCACGGTCCGCATAGAACGCTAGGTGGTTGGACTGGTAGAAGATGGGCTGCTCGTACCACAGCGCGTGTGGCTTGAAGAACGGGAAATCCACGCCCGTCAGACCAAAGGCAATGTTGACTATGTTAGCGATGGCCGGCCGGTACAACTGGGTCATTCCCGCTGCTGCGTCGTAGTAATGTCTTTCGAACAGCATGAAGTCGCGGTAAGATCGTGGTTGGAATGGCAGGGCACGCCTCAATGGGTCTGACGAATCTGGTGGATTGTCCTGGAGCACCTTGAGAAGACCTTGTGTTTGTGCCTTGTTGCTAGAGATCGAAGTGCCGTCGCCACCGTCATTGTGCAGCTCGACCACTTCGCTATTAACGCGATGGAATTTCATTGCAGTAGACGATAGATCGAAGTGGAAAACGAGCGGCTCGATGAGGGAACGCTTCGAATGTTGCGCAGTGAGTTCACCACGCGATGTTAGTTCAATGAGAAGGCAAAGGGAATTGAGTGCCGTCTCTCGCGAACCAGCACTAAGCACGTGTAATAATAATAATTGTGCATATAAATGATGCCTACTTGGTATAGCAGCCTCTAAGACTGGAGGTTTTAAGATCCAAAAATGGCGTCCTCCATGCCACGCGTAACCTACAAAATGAGCTTCCTCACGTGACCCTCGCCCCCATAAAAATTGGACGGTATTATTAAATAAGGTCATTTTCATAACCGCTATTTCATAAAACGTTAAATTTAAAGGAAATTAAAGTTATATAATAAAATGTAAGTAATTAAATATTAATGTTATTATATAAATTTTTTTTAATTTGGACTTAATATAACTTATAATAAAATATCCGATTATTAATAACGAGATATAATTATAACATTCAGATAAAACGGTTGAATACCGTTTTTAAAATGGTGAATTGCGCCCGTATAGTTAAATTTAAATACGGACCGGCTGATACTCACCCTATAGAGTATATCTATTTGAAGTGGGCGGGAAAACCTACTAACACAATTTTGGTTTAGCTTATTCCTACGACGTTACGTTTCGGACCAATTAATATTAGCCATCAGGTTACCGTATCACATCTAACACATTAAGTATAACGGAGCATTGTAAGAGGTTGCTTAGATTAAGTCTATCTATTGACGAGTTTAATAATATCAAGACAGCTAGTAATCGCTTAAAACATATTATAGGGCTTTAGATTGGTATGCTTGAAAAGTCCCTTTAGCTGCATACCTGTAACGAGCCTGTCATACACCGACCTGGTGGTATGAGCAATATCCGAAATGGGGTCTTGATTTGCAGGTAACAACAGAACGAGGAATAATCTAGAAATCTGTTCGTTAAAGAGATTTGCGGACTCTTTCCATAAGAGGGAAACTTATGGACTTAGATTGATAACTAATGGGCAAGAGCTAAACAAGTGACTATCTATATAGAAAACCTGTAGTCTTATATTCTTTCCCTCCATTCCTTGGGTTTTTAGGTTGGTCTACTGGATCTGTTAGATCCCTTAGATCACAGTGTTCTGAGTGATATATTAGATCAAGTAGATCAATCTGATCACGTGACAAGGACGAGAGGTGGTTCTAGCTTTTTGAGGCTTGGTCTCCAGATCGGGTCCGACTGGAGTTCCGTAACAATACCCTTCCTTATCGAAAAATCAAGTGGTTGATCGAGCTTCAGCGAACCACAACGGTTAGACCAGTATCTTGTTGATCCTGACAAGTACGTTCTAAGATAACAAATAGGCCCTGGGGTCGGCCAATGGCGACTTTGTCGTTGGTTAACCAAAAGTCTGCTTAATCCCTTAAAAGCATCCTAACGTATCAAATCTAGCTATATGTTACGGCTGCAACATACCGCTACGCCACCAGGGCAAAAGATCGGCGGAATGATCACAATTCTAGACAATCATCCTGGTGCTTACAGCTGCTTATGTACTCGTACATGTTGGAAAACGTTACGGGGAACAAGGCGGTAACACTATATTCCTAAAAGCTCGGGGCCAGAGTTATAATTACGGCCATATTATCAAACTCTTATCCGTAATATTTTGGCCGTTTAAGCTTAAAAGGCGTTATGGTCGAATATGCCGATGTTTTTTTAAAAAATAATAAGCTTTCGCAAATACTAAATTTAACTTATTTCTATAATACCAAAGATCCGCCTTTTAAACTTTACGAATACCAATTGCCAGAATCGGATTTAAACAAAAATATTAAATATTATAAAACGATGTTGGCCTTTTTCGAGTTTAATGTAAAAGCTGCTTAGCTTCTTTTTTTAAATAAGGCATATTCGTAAACGTATAATAATTGTCTTATTTATTAAACGCTTAAAATTTACTTTTTCGAAACGTTTTATTATTAGAATTTGTAAACCGTAACTTAAAAAAAACAAGAGCCGGCTGAAACCAATAGGTTTTAAATAAGTATTAAATGAAAAAAAGGACCGTAAAAATCTAGCATATATTTAATTTTGATAATAAATATTAAAGTAAAATAAAGCCGAACGACGTAGTGTTACAGAAACAGAGGTTTCTTGTTACGACCTGATAGGCTCTGGTTTCAGAAAACGGTCAATAAGAATAATACGAACCATCTTCCGGGTCACGTAACAGGTGCTTAGTAAGAATCTGCTGAACACGAGTAATCAGCATTAAGCAACTGCTTAACAAGGACTCGCTGAGCACAATTAAGAAAAAATAAGCAGTAATACCAAGAACTAATATAAATATACGCTTATTACTTCCATAGTTTAAATAATTTCAGTTTGTAATATAATATCGTTACCCAAGGCACCTTTGGTATTACGAAACGTAATATCTTATTATATCCATTATTATAGAATCCTACGATACTCCTGTCAATATAAACCCGTACGACTAAGGTTTAATAGTTGGTTAAACCCCCTAGCCGTCACATTCTTGTTTCGAAAAGATCTACCTTTAAGGCCTAGCGCGGATCTGTCACGGCTAAACTTCGGATAGGGAGGCTTGGCCTCTAAGGTGATCTAATTGATCTAAGGTGATTTAAGTAATCTGGTCTTAAATTATATAAATCACATAAATCATATAAATCTACAGCACACTTACTTGAAAAGGAATAGGTATATAACGAATCAATCTTTTATGTAAAATAGCATCTATTTTGTTTCGCTTCTTAGCTATTAATTTAAGTCTATAGCTAAAGGCAGCCATTTTTTACTAGGGGAAAAAATCTTTATAATCTCTTTAACGAACAAACCATTGAATTATTTCTCGCCTTAATAGTATCTGCAAATTAAGACCCTATTTCGAATACTGCTCATATCTTCAGATAGATGTATAACAGGTTAGTTACAAATAGTAATAATTTAACAACATTAAAGCTTAAGTAACTTTTATGCGTTTGGCTAATTTAATCAGGATTTAATATGCGGCATTTAAATCGGCACAGAATGAGAATTTAAAGTTAATCTGTAAGCAGTTATCGAAAGTATTATAGTATGATCTAATCAACTTAGACATCTAGCAACGGTTAAGATCTACCTAAGCTGATTACGTAATTTGGATTTCTTTTAACTTTAAAATCTAAATGGAAATTACATAGAATTAAATACGTTTAAAAAATTAAATCTGGAAAATATTTAAGATTTAATATTAATTTAATTTTACGATTATAAATATATATATTTACTATTTATATAACATAAAAAATGTTAAGATATAATATAATATTATCATTTAAAATACTTTTAAAATTACTAAACGTAATTAATTTTCTTATTCTTTCAATTTTTATTATATTTCTATTAATATTGAATTAAGGTAAGAGGAGAATTGATTTTAATCAGTACGGATAATCATTTTATGTTACGATACGGAATAAGATTATCGAAATAAAAAACTTAATCCGATTATATTGATAATATTAAACCTCGATAACTGAAATAGCAGAAAATATGCTAAATGATAATAGTCGCAGGTAATGCCTTGGGGTTAAACCTATGGCGAAAAAGAACTTCTTAATATATATGCGGAACCCGGGCTTTTTGATTAGCCGAACCTAATTATGGGCATAATATCTTGCCCCACTTTAAATTTCCTTTTTTACGATAAAAAACGTTTCCGTTTTATTGCGAAAAATAATCATAAGTTAATACTATAATAAATATATTATATTTATATCTTTATTAATTAATTCTTTTTGTCGACGTAATATATCTTTTAATATTTTTTATTTAGGATTTCGATTTCGTTTTTTAATTAATCTTTTGTGTTAAAACTTTTTTTCAGTTTTTTTATGCTTTATTTTCCGATTGTTAATCGTTAATTAACTTTTTATACTTTTTTTAACCTGGCTATCCTAGGACAAAATAAGGTTCTGGTCGTTTCCCAGCAGTTTGATATATATTTCCTACCTATTGATACGGGGTTTTGTAAGTTTCTGCTAACATAGCTCGGGTACGCTAATTATTAATTAACGGGCGAGGTATATATTCTGCTTTGATGTCATTATGTGATTTACGCGTTAATTCGGGGCCGCTTTGGGGTTAACGAGGTATACGAGCATCCTGATCGGAAGATAAAGGAGAATCCGGAAGGTCTTTAGAAATGGGTTACGGACGTTTGCTAGGCCAAAATCCTTTAGGCACGTTCTTGTCCTGATCAATAGTAAATGCTTGGAGCGATGTCTATTTCGTTTACTTCCGGTCCCGTTGCAGGTCGATTCCTGAAATGGCGAATTAACGGTGCTAATTTCTGGGAAGTTGCCAACTCCCAGTTGCCGATTACCAAAGTGCTGTTTTCCAAAAGCAAGCCCGAGATAAAAGCCGTATTTATAGAGGTTACTTACGCCGGTCCTTTGGGTCAACTTATAGTACATCTTATCAAGGACCTTCCGTACGTAAATGGGCTGTTTATTTAGACTTCTGGAATTCCTAATTTGGTGCTTTACGAACTTTGTGAAAAACGTTATTACGTTTTTAAATTATCTGGACATTACGGAATATTTCAATTTTTCGAATATATATCGTTTTTTAGCTTTGCGAAAAATGTCTATAATAATTATGTTAAGTTAATCGATAAGATTAATTATATAATTAAGGATAATTAATTTAAGGATTTCCGAACGCGATTTACAAAAAATTATAAATTAAATTAAATATTTATAAATTAAATTATAATGTTTTTTATGAATTTAATAAAGGTTCTTTTTAATATTTAATTAAAAAAAAGGTTTATCGATCCCCGTTATATAATTAAAGTTCGTAGTGTTTCGAAAAATTAGGGTAAGTCGTTATCTTAGCATTTTAGCGGTTTTGAAAATTAGATAGAATTATAAATTAATATATTCTTCTGCATGTTAATGCTTTGCAAATATCCTCGACAATTGTTTTATTCGATTGATTAATTTCGTAAATATTATTGTTATTTATAATTGCATAATTTTCAAATCGTTTATTCGATATTTGAATTTTAATATTTCTTTTAATAGTTTTTGTGGTTCTAGGTTATTAGTTTTTCGATAATTCGACATTTATGCTATTTAATATTTTGTTCGTAATATTCTATAACCGATCAGGTTCGTCAGGTAATGGTTTTATTTAGGTATCCTTTTGCAAGTTAATCGGTATTTAATATTCTTTTTTATTTTTAATAAATTGCTTTAGTTTATTAACAAGCAAAGTTCTTCGTAATAATATCCTATTAATTTCTTTTAAGCGGTAAATTCTTTAATTAATTAAATTATTAATTTAATACAGTTTCGTTTATCGGTATTTTAACTTTATTTTTCTGGATATATTAATATATCGTAATATATTATAAAAGAATATTAAGCCGTTAATTTCTAAAAGCCCAATCCTTATTTTATTTATTAATTTTTTTAATTAATAAGTTGGATAAGTTTATGGCGTTACGTAGTAATTATTTTAATTGCTTTGATAATATTATCGGTTTTGCATTCTAATAATTTAATTAGCTATATAATCAAATTTTCCTTTAATATATTGGGATCTCATATTATGATTTTTTATGTCGATAATATAATTTTGATCTGTAAAAGAGCTTTTTAAACGTATAATAAGTTATAAAGGCTAAAACCGTAACTTTTTATAATGGTATTATCCGTAAATATTATTGTGAATAAAAATTTAACTTGTTTTTTACCCGTACCGTTCGTTATTTTTATTAGTTCTTTAATAATCGAGATATACCTTTTTTCGATTAGTCTTTACCGCTAAATAACGTTTACAATTTTAACCTTTCGCTTAATCCCAAGTTTTTCGTAAATTTCGATAATTTTTCCTTTATTCTTAAAGCTTTTATCGACCTTAATTTTAACTGGAATTTCGTATCAGTAAAAGATATATTTGTCTAAGAATTTCCTGATCGCCGTAAAAGTAATTGTACGCAGAGCTTTCGCTTCGAAATATCCGGATAATTTGTATCGAACTTCGACAGTCGCCTTATACCCGTTGTCGTTTGGCATAAATTAAACGTTAATTACCTAGATAATTGCGATATCTAAAGGATTTAAAAAGTTATAGCTTTTTTCGAAACGTCGATTAGCAGCTTTCTGGTATAGAACGTAAACAAGGATTACTTTTCGTATATGTCCATATATATCGCGTTAATAATATAAAGCAATTATACGTTAATAAGTTGCATTCCGTTTTTTATAACCGCAATTTTCATAATACTATCTAATTATTATTAGGGGTTCCTATTCGTTATCGATAATTTTGCGATTACTATATCATTTTTCCGTTATGTAATACAAAATGCTATCCTGGACAAAATATTTTAAAGTTTCGATTTTAAAAATTATTCGTTTTTTTGTTACATCCGCTAATCGATTAAGGAATTTTAATATTATCAGAAACTGTACGTATTTTTACGACCGGTTAAATCAAATTTTAATAAAAAAGCTTTTCTTTTTTTATTTAGGTTATTTCGGTTATGAAATTTAGCCGAATAACGTTTAATTAAATATTAATAAAGTTATCGATTTTTTTATAATTAATTATCTAGTTCGTTAAAAGGCCCGGCTGGTTTTTTCGATAATTTATTAACGGCCGTATTCTTTTTATTAAAAACATATTTAATTTCGATATTGAAAAATCCAATTTACGTAACTTAACAAATTAATAAAACATTAAAAAACGAACTTATAAAGTTATTTTTTTATATTATTCGTACCTTAACGTTTATTTTTAACGTAAACCGAACTCCATAAATATAATTCCGGATTTACCTTAAGATTTTGAAAATAGTTCGATATTTCAGCTTAATGGTATTATAACTTAATTCGGCTTTTTTCTAGGTATTATTTTTATAGCGCGCCAGATGCTTTACGTCATTAATTACCTAGCTTAATGTTTTTTTAAAACTTCGTTCGCATTAATCCGTTTTTATAATGATATTTCCTATTTTAGGATTATAATTAATAATAATTTAGCATAAAACCGTCACAAGCTTTTTTAAATATCTTTATAATATACTTTTAATTGAGGCTTTAAATTAAAAGTTTATTTCTATGAAATAAATAAATAAAAGATTCCGCTTTAATAACATAATACATAATAAATATCCGATAATAAACGGTAATTCCTAAAAGTGTTTTAACTTCCGATACGTTTTTATAAACACGAATTTCTAGAATTTTTATTACTTTGGCCGTATTAAATTAACGACTATTCGTATTGCAAAAACTCCGATTATAACCGCAAATTTATAGTATTACTGGAACTTTTGTATATTAATCGTAACTCCGGCGAATTCGTAATTTAAAAAGGTTTTGTTTATGTTAATAATATGTTCGAAAACGAACTGTCGTATCCCAGAAATAATTTAGTATTATCGTATTACGGTTTTAATTTCTTAATATTAACGTTATTTACAAATAACCGCATAATGTCGGATATAAAATTATAAAGGATTTTTCCGATTACGTAATAAAAATAAATTACAAAATTAACAAACCTTATAAGTATAATAATATAGCGGAATAGTTTTAACGGTATTGTAAACATTATTATATATTTATTAATAAAAATTAAAATAATCTAATTATACCTAACACAAATGCACAAAAAATATAAAAAATATATGGCGAAATCTGCGAAAGATTCGTCTCAATTCTTCAGCATAAATGTAATTTGCAAAGTAACGGCATTTAATTTCGTCGCAAAATTAATTAATCGCAAACCGCTATGTTTTTTTATAAGAAACCAGGTGTTCGAGTATATAATATACGATTATTCGAACATTCCTTTTTCGATACGTATTCGTAATATATTAATTAATTTGTCCCTTATTCTAGCTGATAATATAATTCCCTTAGCTTGTTAGGCTTTATAAGAAATAATTTTGATTTCGTAAAAAGGTGCAATTATTTTTTTTATCCAACTATATTTTTACCAATTTTATCTTAAGGTAGTTTCCTTCCGGAATAATATTTCCTTAAAAAAAGGTTTTTTATGCAAGTAAACCTGTCGCTGATCTGATTAAGCAAAGCCTTAGTTCTTTTTTTCGATTAATCTAATCCCTTAAGATATCGATATTGTTACGTTCAGAAGGGACTCCACTAGGCCCAAAGGAGGCCCAGGAAGTTGGAGACGCTCGGGATCTCCACCTTCCATCGGATAAACCTCGGGTCTCTGTCAATCTCCGGAGATACCAAGAGATTCGTAAACGATAAATACCATGGTTTCTCGAGATCCCCAGAAACCATAAGAAACAAAAAAAAAATAAAAAAGATATATAAGGTTTAGGTTTTTTATATAAATAATTATTTATTTAGTTTTTCGCTCCTTAGTTATTAATTTAAGTTCTTAATCTAAAGGTAATTATACCGTTTTTTAATTAAGGGAAATTTTTTTAAATATTTTTAACGAATAAATTATTAAATTATTTTTCGCCTTATTTTTATTTATAAATCAAAACTTCCTTTCGGATATTACTTATATTTCCAGGTAAATATATAATAGGTTCGTTATATTTTGATAATTCCTTAATTAATAACCGACAAACAATTTACCGCTTAATTAAGATATAAATTTTTTTGAACTTAATATAAACAATAATATAAGACGACATTCAGAAAATAAATAATATATATGATTCCCGTTATTAATTAATAAAATATTATTAATAAGATTTAACGATTTACTTTTTATTAAGGAAATTTTTTACTTAATTAATAATATGGTTTCCTTTATAACGCAATTTTAAAAAAATCTTTTTTCCTAATTTTAGTAATAATTTTCCCCGATTCCCCAGAATACCATTAAAGTTTAGGAACCAAAATAGGAAAAGGTTAAGGAAAAAAAAGAAAAATATGAGACAGGAAATCAAAAATCCCCTGCAAAAAAAAATTAAGCGCTTTAAAAGCAAAAGTCCAGACCCTAAAAGAAGAAAATGTATAACTAAAAAAAAACTAGCTTTTCCACAGTTTGGCTCCCCCAAAGGGCGAAGCCAAAGGGCTGGTTACCGACCTTTTCCATTGGACTCAAGGCGAACGCAAGTAAAAACTTCGACTTTACCATTATTCGGCGCAAATCGGACATAAAAAGGAATTATTCCCCCTTTTGGCTATTATGGAATACCAGACGTTAAGGGCTATAAGCCAATTCCCCTTAAGCCTTATAACAAATCAAAAAACCCTAATGGATTTTTGGTTTAGGCCAGGTTTTACCTTAAGTTCTATAAAAATTCTTTAATAAAAAATTATTAAAAAATAATGGTTATTTTTTAGTTCTTAATTAGACGAATATGCTAATAGTTCGAACTTATCCTAACGAATTATTTCGAAAAATACCTAAAAGAATTTTCGGATTTTATTAATTATATTTTTAATAATTATAGGAACTTTAAAAAAAATACGTATTTTATTTAGTAACCCTAATAAAAAACAAAATATTATTAAGTAATTTAATTTTTTTTTAATAAATTAAGTTAGCCGCCGAATATACGATTAAATTTAACCGTTTAATTATTATTTTAAACCTGCCCGAAAACGTATTATTTTATCCTTATTATAATAACTTAAAACCTTTAATTAAAAATAAAATATTTAAGGAATTAAAAAATAATTTTTTTGCGGAATATATTAATAAAGCCATTATCGCCAACCGACGCATTTTTAATTAATACCTTAAGAAAAAAAACTAATAAACGAAATAATAACAAAAACTCTAATAACCGAGCCAAAAAAAATAAGGGCAAACCTTAGAAAAAAACGAGCTTTGCTTTAAAGGAACCTAAGAAAAATAAGTCCCAAATAAAATGTTTTAATTATAGCAAAAAACGGCATTTTAAAAGCGAATATCGCTTTTACGTTAAAAAGGATTCCAAAAAAAGAAAAATTTCTTAACCCCAGAAAAAAGCTAAAGCGGCTAAACAAAAAACTAATAATAAGGCAAAAAAAAAAGAAAAAAAAATTAGCACAGTTTTTTTCCAGCCAGAATTCATTATTATTATAATTACTTAAAACCAAAACGACAACCCAGAATATAAAAATTATTTTATTTACCAGGATTTTAAGGCTAAAACTTATAAATATTATCCCGGATAAACGGCTTTTAAAATAACCATAAGGTTAAAATATTAATATTATTTTGATTTCTAAAAATATAAGATATATATAAAAAATAATTAACTTCGACCAAATATTAATAATTACGGATAATTATTCTTAAAACTTTACGAATTCCCAAAATACATTATTTATAAGAAAATATTATCGGTAAACTTTTATAACCTATTACATTTTATTATTTATTATTAGGACGACTATTTCGTTTATTTTAAAACCAGAAAAAATAATAACTTTTGGCCCAGATAAAATAATAAGATATTTACCGAATTAAACGATAAATGCCGATATATTAAAATTTTCCGATAACTAAAATACTTTAAGTTTTATTACTTATATCCCGTATTAAAACGGAGTTAAAAAGCCATATTGTAAAAATATTTATATTATTTTCCGATATTTTATATTTAATATAAGTTCCTAAATATAGGAACATTTTTTTCGGAAATTCCTTTCGTTAATCTTATAACCCGGAAAATGCGGAATAAAAGGATAAATTAGGAAAAAAAACCTAATTTTAAAGCCTTAATACAAATACGGCAAAAAAACATAATTCCAGTATAAAAACGATTAATGTACTAAATATGCGATCCGAAAAGCTTACGAATAAAAATTCGCTTAAATCGGAAATTACCAGAAATAAAAAAATTATAAAGGCCTTCAAAAATAAGGTACCGAAAAGCTTTAACCGATAAAACCTTATATAAGGTAACGAAAGGAATACGTAACCAAATTAAGATTTTTTTCCGATATAAAAGTAAAATATTTAAGGTTATAATTAATTCCGGAATAAAAAATAATTTTATTTTTTCCGTAATAATAAAAAAACATTAGATTCCTTAAAAATATAAGTTAAAATTTTATAAATTATGTACGGTACAGAGCAACCTATTTATTTACGAAAACAAACAAGTTTTTCGAAAAACAGAAAAATTCCTAATATAAATTTAAAAATATTAAAAATACATTTTACTAAATATCGCTAATATTTCCAGATACGATATTATCTTAAAAATACCTTAATTTTATTTTAATAACTTACGGATTAATTAAAAAAAGCAAATATTTTCCTAAAACGAAATGTTAAATAAAAATAATCGAGAAATTTGTTATATTATTAAGGAAATACGGGTTCCTAATTAGATTTTTACGGTACTTCCGGAATATCAAAGATTTAAAAAATTATTTAAAAATAAAAAAAATTACGAATTACTATTATATACTTAATAAATTTATCGGATATTTATTAAAAAAAGGCATTATCCTAAGTTTTACAAAATTTACTATAGAAACCTAAAAAAATTAAAAACTTTATGGAAAAACATATAATTAAATCTGAAAAAAAAAATATATTTAACTTTTTAATTTCCTTATTAGATGTCCAATTTTTATAGTACTAAAAATTAAAAATAACAAATAAAGAATGAATAAGGACGGAAACTTTATTTACCGAAAAATAATTAATTATAAATAATTAAATAATATTACGATTAAAAACGGATATCCCTTAATTTTTATAAATATCTTAAAAAAATATCAACAAAACCAAATGGTTTACGGCGTTTAATCTTTGCAATAATTATTACCGTATTAAAATGGTTAAAAAATAAAAAACGGTATTTAGAATAATATATAAACTTTATAAATATAAAGTAATACTTATAGGATTTATTAACGTTTCTGTTAATTTCTAAAGCTTAATAATAATTACCCTTTAATAATTCTTAAATAAATTCGTATTTGTTTATTTCGATAATATTTTTATTTACTTTAAAACCCTAAAAAAACATAAAAAATATATTATTTAAATACTTAAAACTTTGGACAAAATTAATATTCGAATTAATTTTACCAAAAACGTATAATATATTTAGAAATTAGAATTTTTTTGGGATTTATTTTCATATTAAAACAAATTCAAATTTAACGTTTTAAATTAAAAATAATTAAAAATTAACTTATCCTTAATAAGGCAACAGTTATAAATATCCGACAAATTTTAAGATTTACGGGTTACGTATACGGCTTAATTAAAAGATATAAAGATATAATTAAGCTTTTAACAAAATTTACCACCAAAAAATACGTTAAGAAAAAATTCGAACTTTTAAAAAAACCCAAAAATATTCCGGAAATTAAAAAAAACAATTATTAACGGATTTATTATAAGGATACCAAATTTAAATAAAACAAAACGATTAAAAACAAATATTTTAAAGTATACCCTAGGCGTAATTTTAAAATAGCAAAAAAATAACGGCAAAAAATACCTAATAACATATTACTTTAAAATATTCCGAAATATAAAACTTAAATACCAAATTTACGATAAAAAGTTATTAACAATTATTAATATTTTTAAAAAATAAAAACTTTTTCTTAACAAAACAAAAAAACCTTTCGATATTTACTTTGATTATAAAAATTTTACGTAATTTATAAAAGCTTAAAAACAAAATAAACAATATGAAAAATAATAAATCTTTTTTATTTAAATTTAATTTCAAAATATATCATATTAAAAGAAAAAAATATCTAAATAAATATTTTTAATTGCAAAAAAAATTATGATTTGAAAATTCCGAAAAAAATACAAATATTACAATATAATGAAAATAAAATTATATATTTATATAAGATAATAAAGAAACTAATTATCGAACTCTTAATACGGTTCCGGAATTCCTATAATACAAAAAAATAAAAAGAAATTTAGCAGTTAAAAAAATAACCCAAAAATTAATTATTATATTATAGCAAAATTTACGTTCCTAAGAATTAACAGGAACAATATGTAAAAGAATTTTATAAAAACCCGTTATACGGATATTAAAAAATTTTTAAAATTATTTGATAATTACAAAAATAATACGATTTTCCGGAATTACGCCGTACCGTCAAAAAGGTAATTAAAGATTATAATATTTGTAATAAGGTTAAAATAATACGCCATAAGCCTTACGGGCTATTATAATCCATTAATATTTTTAATAAAATATAAAATACTATAATTTGGGATTTTATTATTAATTTATCTTTATTTAAAAACCTAATTATTAAAATCGAATACGACAAAATATAAGTAATTATTAACAAATTTATTAAATATGGGTATTTTTTACTTTTTAAAAGAAATATAACGGCAAAATAATTAATTTATGCCTTTATTAAATAATACCTTAATAAATATAAAATACTTAAAAAAATTATTTTAAACCGAAATACGTTATTTACTTTAAAATTTGGTACTAGCTTTTTTAAATAAATTAATATTAAATTTAAATTCTTAATAACGTATTATCCCTAAACAAATAATTAAACCAAAAAATTAAATTAAACTTTAAAATAATATTTACGAAATTACGTTAATTATTAACAAAATAACTAAATAAAATTTTTATTATTAATATAAATTAATTATAATATATTTATTAATAAAAATATAAGCATATTTCTTTATATAATTATATACGGATATAATATAAAAACAAAATGACCCAAATAACCGTTTAATAAGGTATTAAAAATTATTATAATTACCTTAAAAGCAAAAATATTAACCATAAAGATTAAAACGATTTAAACCCGTTTCCAAAATAAATTATAATTTTTTAACGATAAATAACCCAATATTATAATAAAAAAATTAAAAGATTAATTTTAACAAAAAGAAACAAAATTTACCTGTTACGCCAGAAACCAAACATAACTTTAAACATTTTATAAATCAAAACAAAAAAACTTAACGATAAGCTTAATTTCAAAAAATTTAAACCATTTAAAATTAACGAAATTATTTTTAAAATTAATTACAAACTGTTATTATCCAAAAATATAAAGATACACCTTATTTTCCATATTTTTTTATTTAAACTAGCACTTAAAAACGCCTTATTAAAAACAAATTTAAAATTCGAAAAAAGTTTTAACGAATACGAAATTAAATAAATATTAAATTCCAAAATAATTAAAAATAAAATCCAGTACCTAATTAAATAAAAAAGGTACTTATATAAAGAAAATACGTAAAAACTATTTAACCACTTAACAAATACGATAAACTTAATTAAAATGTTTTACCGCCAAAATCCTGACCGACCGTTTTTAATGCGGCTAAAATTACAGGCGATAACGGTTCCCCATTTAAATTAATCCTTACGGCGCTTTAATCAAAAAAAAATAAATGCTTTTATTAACGTATTTAGCTTTAAAACAAATTATATTTGCTTTTTTCTTTACGATCCTTTTCCCAATCCAGTTTTTTTCGCTTTTTTAATTTATCCATATTTTTAAGCCTTTTCTAAATAAACGATACCTTTTTAAAATATAATTATTTAAATTAACGATTTAACCGAATAATGTGATTAAATAATTTTTAGAATTATTAAATAATTAAACGTTTTTTTTGGTTTATCCGGAATTTTTCGGCCCGGATATTTTTAAACGATAAAAACGAAATATAATTCTTAATATAAAATTAAATATTAGCTATTAAATAATTTTAATAACCTTTTGGACCTTTTAATATTTTGCACAAAAACCTTTTTTTGAAATAGCGCGTATACGGCATAATTTCGAAACCAAATTAAAAAATCGATTTAATTAATTCGTAATAACTTTTAATAAAAAATTTAAGGCGTTTTCGAAATTTATCCGATATAGCCAAATATAGTGTTATAACGCAAAAAAAAAAAGTTAAGGACTTATTTTTTTTTATTTTTGGGGATAAAAATCTTAAAAAGGAGAAAATAATATTACGTTCAAAAAGGATTCCATTAGGCCCAAAGGAGGCCTAGGAAATTAAAAATATTCGGGATTTCCACCTTCCATCGGATAAATCTCGGGTTTCTGTTAATTTCCGGAGATATTAGGAAATTCGTAAACGACAGATATTATGGTTTTTCGAAATTCCCAGAAACCATAAAAGATAAAAAAAATAAAAAAGATATATAAGGTTTGGGTTTTTTATGTAAATAACCACTTACTTAATTTTTCGCTCCTTAGCTATTAATTTAAGTTCTTAATCCAAAGGCAATTATACCGTCCTTTGATTAAGGGAAAAGTTTTTAAATCTTTTTAACGAATAGACTATTGAATTATTCCTCGCCTTATTATTACCTGCAAATCAAGACCTCCTTTCGGATATTGCTTATATCTCCAGGTGGATGTATAACAGGTTCGTTACAGATATGAACCTAGGAAATAATGCCGTTTATGGTATGCCAGGTTTATCTGAGACACCTTTTTGCTTTTTAATTATTTGCATAGCTTTTTCGAACTCCTTAATTTTCTAATCTGGGTCCCTAGGTGATATCGATTTATCGGGGGGCACATTATCGACAGGAATAAACTTTTTTATTTGGTCTTATATATGGTATTAATTTAAACCGTTTTTTCCATAATGTTATTCTATATATTCTTCTATAGAATTCCATATATGCCAATTTTTTATTACCGAACTATGTTAAAATTTTGTTTTTAAGGTTTAAGTTATTTTTTATAACTTTCTAAATAGTTTTATAATCCTAATCAGGGGACGTTTTCTTAATCGAAAATGTATAAGGGCTTATAACGGGTTTATTTTTTTTTCGTTATTGGGCCTATTTGCGCCAGTAGGACGGCTTACAAGTTTACCGGCCGCAATTTTTCAAATTAATTATCCGTACGGATATTACGGCTAATTTGCCTTGCCGGTTTAAAAAATAATAATTTTCATTGGGCCGAATTTTAAAATTCCTTCCATTATTTTTAGGTCTATATTTAATGTTATTTTCGATTTCGCTATAAAATTAAGTTCTAATATTTATAACTATATTGCACAGCAGTTGTCGATAACAAAAAAGGAAATAATAAATAATTAACCAATTAACTAAATCGGAGCTTCGATTACATTTTCGAGCTTAATCCTTTTTTCGAAGTTAAATTCTATGAAAAAAACCCGTATTTGTCGTATTTCCAGCCCATGTTTTTTGACGTATGATAAAATTATAATATTCGATTTAATTCCGATATTCATAATATTATTAATAAGGTTCTTTTTTTCAAAACCGACTTTAACATAAATCGGAATAACGAAATTATATATTTAATCGGATTATATTGCTGTACAAACAAAATATTAGCCTTTTTTTTTCGACTTATATCTAATATATATAATTAAGATCTTAGGCGCTTATTATAGTTCAGTAAGTACAAAGCTGCGGATTTCTGCCTTTATTATCTTAATTATCTTCTTATTCTTGCGATTTAATATTTATAAGATTTTTATGGCCATAAAATTCTTAAAAACCTTATTAAAATCCGGACAAACCTTAATTATATGACGAACTAGGGGTTTAACCAACTATTAAACCTTAGTCGTACGGGTTTATATTAGCAGAAGTATCGTAAAAATCTGAACAATAAATACAGTAATCGTATTACGTTTCGTAATACCAAAGGCGCCTTGGGTAACGAATTATTATTACAAGCTGGTGCTATTTAAATTATGGAAATAATAAACATATATATCCTATTCCGGCTTATTGGTTTACTACTAGTAAGTTGGTAATCCGGCTTATTGGCTTACTATCAGTAAGTTAGTAATGCGGCTTATTGGCTTATTACCAATAAGTTAATAATTCATTACGTAACTTACTTTACCGCGTATTTGTGGTTAGGTTATAACAGACCGTTTTTAAAAACCGTAATTCGTTAGGCTATAATACGATTTCCCCTCTTTATAAATTTTACTTTCAAGATTTTCTTTTTTATTTTTTGGTAAGTTTTTTATATTTATTTAATATATTTTCCGGTATATCTAAATGTCGTTCCCGTAAATCCGAATAATAGCTTACCTTGATTAATTTAATTAAATTCGAAAAGTTTAACGCGATATTTTATTTTTTTATTCTGTTTGGTAACTTAATTACCAAATAATAAATGGGGTTTCTCGTTATAAAAAGTATGTTCGTTAAGGTCGTTCGTATAACAAAATAAAAATCCTTATTTCTATAATTAATCGTTATATCGCAAAATCGAAAAAAATAAAAAAGAAAAATTAACGGCCGAAAAGTTTTTATTCGAAATCTTTGTACGTTTTTTTTCGTATACGTTATTAATATTAATATTATTAGTCGTAAGGTATGAAATTCGTAAATCGTGCTTTTTAATTATTAAACGAATCTTTAAAACTTATATTATAAGAAATAAAATTTATTATGGCCGTTTAAGTTATTAAAGGTACAAATATTTTTAGTTAAAGCGCCGTAAACTTTTTAAATAACGTAAATTAAGGCGCGATTGTTTCGGATAATTCCGTCGTTATTAGTACAAGTTTTTTAACAGGTATTAAGCGTTAATAAGATTTTCAACGGGTTCCCAAATATTTTTAAAATCCGGGTACTTTTTTTATTTGATTAAGTATTAAGTAAATCCGTTTTATTTTTGCATATCGAAAATTTTCTTTACCTTATATATTTATTTATTTTTTAGTTTTATATCGATTTATAACGTATATACTTTAATTATATTTATTGTTAATTTAAATAAGAAAAATGTAAAAAATTGAATAATGTTTAATTTTTGATAAACGTGTTAATTAGTAATTATTTTCTAAGGTTTTCTTGCTAATCTTATATAAACCGATATATTTAAAATCGAGTTTTTTATAACGTCGTTTTATTTACACATTTTTTACGGCGAAAAAAACCATTTCCCCTTTTTGGAATATTGGTTTTTTTAACATTTTTTTAATTATAATATTTACTTATTTAATTTTATACGAACTCCAGTTCTCATTGTATTTCTTAATATAATTATCATAATTATTTTGACGTAAGGATTATTTTAATATTAAATCAAACGTTTTTATATATTTCTTAATAAACCTTTAAAATAAAACCAAAATTTGCATTTATTAGTATTATCTTAATACCTTTGTAATAACAAGTATCATAAATTAATTATGCGATTAATAAGTTTTTAATTTAATTATTTTATTCGTAATTAATATAATATCGTAAATAAGTTTCCAAAATTTAATTCGTTCGTTCCGTTTATTTATTTGTTCATTCCGTTTATTTATTCGTCTAAGATTTAAATAAGTTAAATAATTTATAATTTAAATTAATATATGTTATTAAATTTTATCAAAATTTAAATGCGAATATTAATTCTTTATTTGAAATAATTTTTATTAATAATCCATATATATTAAAAGTATATTTGAAAAAAATATATGTTATTTGCTCGGCATCTGTATTTACGTAATATATTAAAAAGTAAAAAAAACTTCGTAAATTAGTTAACGATTACGAGAATATTATCGTAATGTATTTCCGTAACTGGGGTTTTTAATATAAGAAATTTAATAATAAAATCGAATATAATTAAATATTATATTTGCTTTGTATTTAATAATAGCTATAATTTTCTGCATAATTTATGTTATTAAAGTTTTACTTTAGCATAAACATTATATTATCGTATAACTTTTTATACCGTTAATTTTATTTTAGAAAAAAAAATATATGCGTCGAAATTGTTTTCAGGTTTTGTAAATCCTTAAATATATATATACTTAATATTCGTATATTTTTCGTACTAAATGCTTTTTGTTTTTTTTAGAACTTATATTTTATTTGTACTTAAATTTTTTGGGAAATTATCGTTATATTGCTAGATTTTGTAGTATATATCGGAAGGTATTACTTAAATTATTATAATTTATTATAAGTATAAAAATCTTTTATAATAATATCAAAAGTTATATAATTAACTTTAATTAATTTTTCTTCGAGCTGTAATTATTTACTTAAGGTATTTGCTTTGTTATTTTTTAAGTTTTTCTTATAAATAATAATAAAATCGAAATTCGTTAACTTCTTCGCATATTTTAATTATTATTTTATAAGTTTCTTAATCGTGATAAATTAAATAAGATTTTGATAATTCGTATAAACCTTAACCTAAAATAAGTTTTTTTTAAAAAGTGCCTAAATTTTCAAAATGCCATTAAAATGGCCATAAAGTTTTCACCTGGAATGCCGTAATCAAATTTGAATTTTTTTAATTTATAAAAAGCAATATAATAAGATGTAATTTACTTTAATTATTTCGTTATCCGATTATTATATTTAATACGCACTCCGAAATATCGGTTTTTAAGTTAACGGAACGGTTTAGAATATATATAATTAATACTGGCTTGTTAATAATTATATTCTTAATATTCTGAAATGGCTTTTCCGTATCTGGTATTTATTTGAATTCTTTTTTTTTCTTTATAAGGTTAGTTAAGGATATAATTATTTTGCTAAAGTTTCGAATACATTTCTTATAATAATTAACGAATTTAAGGAATACTTATACCTCCTTAATTATCGTTAACGCTTGTTATTTTATAATTGCAACGATTTTCTTCAAGCTTAACTTAATATATTTTAAGGTGATAATATATCTTAAATAGTTTACCTTGTATTCATGGAATTGATTTTTTTTCGCATTAATAAATAACCTTACGTCCTGTCAAACTTAAAAAACTTTATGAACGTATTTTACATATACTTTTTCCGTTTTTTAAAAAATAAAAATATCGTCGAAATAGTATACGACGAAAATATCAAAGTATTATTATAATACATACTTAATTACCCGTTACAGAATTGCTAGTTCGTTCGTAAATTCCATTAATATAACCAAATACTTAAATTATTTATATTTCGTTTTAAAGGCTATATTACATTTATACCTTTTCTTAATCCTAATAAAATTATATTTATTTATAAAATCGAATATTATATATTATTTAATTCCGTAAATTCGGTGTTTTATTTCCGTAATCAAAAATAATAATATTCGATCCTTAATAATGATATGGTTTTATTATCGATAATTAACCATAAATCGCAATTTTTTATTTTTTTAATACGAAAAATATTGGATATGTTGTTAATAATTTCGAAGGTTAAATTTATCCTTTTTATAACCGATTTTCCAGGTATTTTTTAAAAATACGTAATTCGTTTCTGTTAAAATTATTAATGGGATAAAACTTCGTCGAAAATCTTTTTTAAAAAATATCTTATAATTTTATTCGCTATATCCTAATAATTTCGTAATGAGTTCCTTTTTGAATAATTGCTCATATCTGTAATACTATAATAATATATTAATTAAATTTTCTAATTTTCTAAATTATTATTTTTATTATTCCACCTTGTTATTTAATTACTTTAATTTCGTTTTAATTATAATAATAGTACGTTATATCTTTCTTTAACATTTATTTTCTTTTTTATATTTTGTCCTTATAAATAATAAGGTTTTTATCGTATCTTTATACTTATATTTATCGCTATTATCGAACGAATATTAAGTTTTTCATTTTTTTTTCGTTTATTAATAAAATATAAAATAAATTTTATCTAACCAGTTTTACTGTTAATTAAAATTTCGTACTGGCGTATCCATAATAATTTTAAAATTATATTATAATTCTCGAGTAAAACGATACCGAAATTAATTATTTAATATCATTTTTTAATAAAAATCTTAAAGCAATTAATTTCGCGTATAACTTTGCAGTTATCATAAGCAAATTCGTAACCTTCGGTTTTTATTATTATATAAGATTTTAACTTATATCTCCATTATAATTTAAACTTATTAACCATATCCGGTATTATATAATTCCCGCTTAAAGCTCCGTAATTTACCATTACGGTATACCAATATGTTCCGATTCGTATATCCAAAGTAATAAGGTTATTAACGGTTTTTATCGTTACGCTTAAAGTCTTTTTCGAAAATTCCCTTTAAATTCTCTAGGTTTTGTTATTTTGCGGCTTTTTTATAACTAATTTTTTTAACTTTCGTCCGAATTTATCGAATTCTATTTATTTTTTTATTTAATATATTAAGCTGCTATATATATAGTTATTACCGGCGTACTGTTCTTTTAATTTGTATTAATTATTTTTAATTTTTCCGCAGTTTTTTTCCCTATGGAATAAATTATTTTCTTATATTCCCAATTATATCTTATTATATATCGTTTTAATTATCCTTTTAAAGATTATATGTAAATCAATGTATTTCTTTCTTAATAGCCTTCCTTTTTTAGGGATCCATGATAAATGCTAACTAAAAATAAAGGTTTATAATAACTTTCTGGTAACGCTTTTTTACCGTACGTTAAATTAATTTCTTTTCCGTTTGGTAATTATATGATTTATAATAATAAAATGGGTTTTTTTACGGGCATTGCTTTTTTTCGGGCTAGCTTTTTGTTTCGGCCAGCTACTAGATATTTCCTGGGGCTATGGTCCGAAAATATTGATACCATTATTTAGTATCCTTATTATTTCCTGTACTGTTTCGAAAATTAAATCCCTTATAATACATACGGATAATTCGTACGTAAATATATTATTTTTATTTTTCGTAATCGGGATATTTTCGTCGTCGACAGTATATAACGTATATTTTACCGTATCGATCGGGTATTCCGGGACAAAATTCTTTTGTTCAATCCTAATATTCGCGTAATTATCTTTGTAACGTTTCTTGTTATGCTTATAATATTTGTCGAATTAGCTTTCTGGCTTTTTGCATTTTTTGTTAATTTTTTTGTCGTAATAATCCTTATTGGACCTTTTACCACAGGGGACCTAATATGTACTTAGGCTGAATTTTGTTAATAAATTGGTTTCTGTTTTTGTAATGTTTTCTGGATTATTTTTCCGGTACAAGTTTCTAGTTATTTTGACGGGATTTCTTCAGTACTTTATATTACGATACCTTATGTTCTATTTTATTGCAATTATAGCACTTAATATGGTTTTAGGTTTTTCTGTAAATAGCTTTTAACTCTATAAGTTTTAGTTCTATGTCGTAAGAAATATTGCTACGTCGAAAAGCGCTGGTATTAGCCATATCTCGGGGTTTGCTGTTATTATTTCTTTTAATGCCTTTATTACGCCATATATATTATTGATCGTTAATTTTAATTACTATAATAATAATATCCGATAAATAATTAGGTTAATTAAAGTTAAAAAATTCCTTTTACATTTTCTTTTTCAGGCCGTCGAAAACTTAATTATTAATGTTTTTTATCCGTAATTTAATTTAGCTACTAATTAAGTCAAGATATTACTGTAATTAAATATTAATCCTTTTTAACGTAATTATGAAATTTATATCTCGGCTTTTATTTTGTTATTTATTATTCCGAAAACTTTCGTTAATATTTGTTCGAATTATTTGTAATCGTTATAAATTAGCATTATTTTTAGATTTCGTTTTTCGATTAATAAAGTAACATATTTTTTATAATAAGCTTAAATTAAACAACCGTATTTTCCGTAAATCGTCCGATTGCAAATTTAATTTATATAATAAACGTAATTAATAAAATAAGAAAATATCCGAAACATATTTGGTATTAAGGTAAAAATAGTTATTACTTGGTCGAAATTCCGTCGAAAAATTCTGGCTTAGAAAGTTTAAAAACTTTTTCTGGTCTTTTGGTAAAATTTAGCTAAATAATTTAACTTATTCAAAAAGGTTTCTTAATTTCGGAAACCTTTTCTTTTTTTTTAAGTTTCTTATGGGCGACTTAAAAAGATATCGTAAGATTATTTTTTTTTCAAATTAAAAAATGCGTTTATTTATAGTATCCAGTCGTCGAAAAACTTTTTCGCGAAAAGGATAAGGCTTTTTCTTTTTTTTCTCGGATTCCATTTTAATATCCGGGTAATTAAGAATTTGACAAATAGGTTATTCGGGCTATTTGTTAATAAATATAATATTAATCGATATTGTTAAAAATTTAACGATAATATTGAATAAAAACTTATAACGTATAACGATTTAAGGATTTAATTAATTATTCAACCTTAATTATACGGGTTGATATTAATAGAAATATCGTAAAAATCTAAATAATGAATATAATAATTACATTACGTTTTATCATATTACAAATATTTTAAATAACGAATTATTATTATAAATTAATATTATTTAAATTAGAAAAATAATAAATATATATATTTTATTCCGGCTTATTAGCTTATTATCAGCAAGTTAGTAATCCGGCTTATTGGCTTATCACCAGTAAGTTGGTGATCCGTCACGTGACCTACCTTACCGCGCATTTCTGATTGGGTTATGACAGACCGTTTCTGGAGACCGTAGCTCGTTGAGCCATAACAAATTATTTCCGACCAGGTAATTTCGAACCTTTTTTTCATATTTTCGTAAATTTTAATTTTTTAATACCTTACTAATTATTTATCAATTTATTTATCGTAATTAAGAGTATAATCCGTTTATATTCCTATTTCGACATTTAGAAATAAGTATCCGTTTTGTATAAGTTCATTATTATCGACTGTATCTTTTTTAATAAATTCGCTCGTATTTTCCTCCTTTTTATTATGTCGCTTAGCTAATATTATATTAATAAATATAAGAGGCTAATTATCTCTATCGACCTTTAATATGCAGATTTTCTTAAAATATCGAATACTTTTATTTTTAATAAGGCCGTTCTAAAGTTAATTAACTAAAAATACTCTTTTATAAAATAGCCTACCATTTTCTATAATAAAGTAGGATATATTACCGTTTCTGATACTATTTTCATTAATAACGGGCTCCGGTTAATTAAATTTTAGGATTATTGTAAGATAAAGTACGTCCGAGATATTAGGACGGGTAAAATCCTGGTTAATATTAGGTTTAGATATTTTTGAGTTTTTAAAAATTTTCTGTCGATATTTATAATACTTTATCTTATTTCTAACATACTTGGAGAAATTAGATAAATTATATATCTATTTGAAATCCTTTTCCAAATACAATTCTTTTTATCGATCGCTTAATTTTAAAATGCCGTCGGAAATTATATTATACGTAGATTAAATCGATTAAATTTAAACTCGAAAAAATCGTATATTAATTATTATCAAACGAAATTAAACCGGTTTGTCTATATTCGAAAATAACCTGTCTATATATATTACGCATCTTTATTTGCCGCAAAATTAATAGGTTTTTTTTCAAAATTGCCAAATCGTTTTCCGCGGCCTCGGTAACCACTTTAGTAATTATTTTATTTATGATAAAATCTTATTTTACTAAAATTGTCCGACTGAAAACTTGTTATATTAATTGATAAGTCGGTACCATTATAATATACCCAAGGCAGTTTCTAGCTTAAAAGTACGTAATATTATGTTACAGGAACAGGGGTTCCTGTCTCGAGGGAACCAACCTTTAAGGCCTAGCGCAAACCTATCGCGGTTAAATTACGGACAGGGAGGCTTGGCCCTTAAAATAATCTAATTAATCTAGCTAATCTAAGTGATCTGGACCAGATTATATAAATCACATAGATCACATAGATCTACGACATACTCACTTTAGGAATTGGGATATATAATAAATCGGTTTTTTATATAAAATAGCACTTATTTAGTTTCGTTTTTTAGTTATTAATCTAAGTTTTCAGTTTAAAGGCAATTATACCGTTTTATAATTAAGGAAAAAATCTTTAAATCTTTTTAACGAATAAATTACGAAATTATTTTTCGCCCTATTATTACCTGTAAATCAAGACCCTATTTCGGATATTACTTATACCTCCAGGTGGATGTATAATAGGTTCGTTATATTTTGATAGCTCCTTAATCAATAACCAACAAATAATTTATCGTCTAATTAGGGCATAAGCCTTCTTAAACTTAATGCAGACGATAGCATAAAATAACGTTCAAAAGATAAATAATATACCTGATTTCCGTTATTAGCCAGTAAAAGATCAGTAACCAGTTTAAACGATTTACCCCTTATCGAAAAAGTTTTTTAATTAATTGATAATATGGCACCCTTTATTATTAAATCTTAAGAAGACTTAATATTTTCGTAACCCTAATAATAACCTTTACCTGCAAAAAAGATAATTAAGATACAAGGGGCTAAGATAAGTAAGGACGAAAAGAAATACCCAGCCGGAGATCAAGAAGGAAAAATACCAGAATATTTAACCAAAAAGAAAAAACTTATTATGGAAGAAAAACTGGACCTTCTGGCCCAGGAAATCAAAAGCCTAAAAAAAGAAAATATTCGTTTCGCCAAAGAAAGAAAACCGGCCTTTCTGCAATTCGGCTCCCTCAGAGGACGAAGTTAAGGAAGTGGTTTCCAATTATTTTCGTATAGCATGGAACGGCCATAGTAATAGAGAATTACGATTTTACCATTATTTGGCGCAAATCAATTACGAAAAGAAACTGTACTGCCTTTTAGCTACCATGAAATGCTGGACGTCAAGGGCTATAAACCAACTCCCCTTAAGCCTTATAATGGATTTACGGATATAAAAGGATTCCTGGTTCAGGCCAGATTTTACCTTAAATTTTACGAAAGTTTTTTAACTAAGGATTACTAAAAGGTAATAGTTATTTTTTAGTTACTTACTGGAAGAATTTTTTTATGGTTCGAGCCTATTATGAAAAATTATTTGCAAAATTACCCCGAAAAATTTTCGGATATAACCAATTATATTTTTAGTTAATACAGATATTTTAAGAAAAAAATGCGAAGTTTATTTGGAAACCTAAATAAAGGATAACATACGGTCAAGTAGTTTTATTTTTTTTACTAAATTAAGTTAATATCCGAATATATAATTAAATTTAATTATTTGGTAATTATTTTTAATTTGCCAGAAAGTACGTTATTTTATCTTTATTATGATAGCCTAAAGCCTTAGGTTAAGGACGAACTATGTATGGAACCCAAGATAAAATCTTTTACAGAATATATCGACAAGGTTATTATTACCGACCGATATATCTTTGATCGGTATTTCGAAAAAAAGGGGACCGGCAAACGAAGCAATAATAAGAACTCCAGTAACCGAGCTAAAAAGGATAAGGGCAAGCTTTAAAAGAAAACAAGTTCCGTTTCGAAGGAGCCAAAGAAAAATAAGTTTAAAGTAAAGTGTTTTAACTGTAGCAAAAAAAGGGCATTTTAAAAGCGAATATTGTTTCTCTGCTAAGAAGAATTCTAAAAAAGGAGAAATTTCCCAACCCGAGAAGAAAATTAAGATAATTGAACAAAAAACCGACAATAAGGCAGAAAAGGAGAAGAAAAAAATTAGTTCGATTTTTTCTAGCCAGAATTTATTATTGCCATAATTATTTAAATTTAGAATAATATCCCAAAATACGAGGATTATCCAGTTTGTCAGGATTTTAAGGTTAAAACCTGCAAGTATCACCCAGGACAAACGGCCTCCAAAATAATTATAGGGCTAGAATACCAATGCCACTTTGATTCCTAGAAGTGTAAAATGCATATAAAGGACGGTTAGTTTCGACCAGATATCAATAATTATGGACAGTTATCCCTAAAGCTTTGCGAATTCCGAAAATGCATTATTTACCAAAAGACGTTATCGGTAAACCCTTACGACTTATTACATTTTACCGCTTGTTACCAGGATAATTATTTCGTTTATGTTAAAGCCAAAAGAGATAATAATTATTGGCCCGGATAGGACGAACAAATACTTACTGAACCAGATAACGAGTGCAGATGTACGGAAACCCCCCCGATAGCCAGAATACCCCAGGTTTTGTTACTTACATCTTAATTTAGAACGGAGTCGAAAGGCCATATCGTAAGGATGCTTATGTTACGCCCCGACGTTTTGTATTTAATACGAATTCCTAAATATGGGAATATTTCCTTCGGAAATACGCTTTCCCGACCTTATAACTTAAAAGGTACAAAACCTAGGGTTAAGCTAAAGGAAAACGATTACTTTCAGATGCCAGTTAGGCAGAAAGAAATAGTACAAATATATGAATAATTATTGTACCAAATACGCGGCTAAAAAAGCTTGAAAATAGAAACGCCTTTTTGCAAGCAAATTAAGTTAATTAAAAAACGATAAAGGCTTTCGAAAATAAGGCATCAAAAAGCCCTAATATACGAAACCTTATGTAAAATAACTAAGGGATTACGTAACCAGATTAAGATTTCTTTGCAATATAAAAATAAAACGTTTAAAGTTATAATCGACTTAAAAACAAAAAGTAATTTTATTTTTTTTATGGTAGCATAAAAGCATTAGATTCTCTAGAAATACAAATTAAACTTTTATAAGTTACGTACGGTAAACGGAAGCTTATTTATATACGAAAACGGACAAATCTTTCGAAAAATTAAAAAATTCTCAATACGGATTTAAGGATACCAAAAACGGATTTCACTGGATATTGCCGATATTTCCGGATACAACATTATCCTAGGAATACCATGGTTTAAATCCAGCAATCTATATATTAACTGGAAGCATTAAACACTTTTATGAGAAAGTAAGCCACCCGAAAAAAATAACCAAGAAATCTGCTATGTTATCAAAAAAATCCAGATTATAAATCAAACTTCCATAATACCACCTAAATATTAACAGTTTAAGAAATTATTTAAGGATAAGGAAAATTACAAATTATTACCACATGATCAATAGGACCATAGGATATTTATCAAAAAAAGATACCATCCTAAACTTTACAAAATTTACTATATAAATCCCGATAAATTAAAAGCTTTATAAAAAGCATTTAATTCGATTTGAAAAAAAGATATATCTAACCTTTTAATTCCCCAGCGGGATATCCCGTCCTTATAATACCAAAAACCAAAGATAAAAAGTAAAAAATTAACGAAAATAAAGATCTGGTTTTCAAAAAAGTAATTAATTACTGACAGTTAAACGATATTACGATTAAAAATAAATATCCCCTAACCCTTATAAGTACGTTAAAAAACGCTAACAAAACAAAATAATTTGTTATACTTGATTTCCGAAACGGTTATTACCGTATTAAAATGGCCAAAAAAGAAAAATGGAAAACAGCATTTAAAATAATATATAAACTTTACAAATACCGAGTAATACCTATGGGACTTACCAACGCCCCCGCCAGCTTTTAACGCCTGGTCGTAACCACGTTCAGAAAATTTCTGGATAAATTTGTATTCGTCTATCTCGACGATATTCTCATTTATTCCGAGATTCTCGAGGAGCACAAAAAGCAAATCGCTTAAATGCTCCAGACGTTAAATAAAGCAAACATCCGAATTAACCCAACCAAAAAGATATAATACATACAGAAGCTAAACTTTCTGGGATATACTTTTATCTCCGGACAAATTCAAATTTAACGCTTTAAGATGGAAACAGTTAAAAATTAACCTATTTTTAATAAGGTAACCGTTATAAATATCCGACAGATCTTAGGATTTACGGGTTACGTACGCGGCCTAATTAAAGGATACGGAGATATAGTTAGGCTATTAACGAAACTTATTACCAAAAAGTATGTAAAAAAGGAATTTGGACTCCTAGAATACGCGAAAAAAACGTTCCAGGTCTTAAAAGATACGATTACTAACGGACCCATAATAAAATTACCTAACGCCGATAAAAGGAAACGCCTGAAAACGGATGCTTCAGATTACGCACTAGGTACCGTTTTAAAATAACAAAAGGATAACGATAAATAGTACCTAATAACATACTACTTAAAAACATTCCGAAATGCAGAACTTAAATACCTAATTTACGATAAGGAATTGTTGGCAATCGTTAACGTTTTCAAAGAATAGGAACCTTTCCTTAACGGAATAAAAGAACCTTTTGATATTTACTTTAATTACAAAAACCTTACCCGATTTATAAAGGTACAAAAATTAAACAAAAGATATAAAACTTGAATAACTTTTCTGTTAAGATTTAATTTTAAAATATACCATATCAAAAAAAATATCCAGGCGGATATTCTTAGTTGCAAAAGCGATTACAACTTTAGAATTCTCAAAAAAAGCATACAGATATTACAGTACAACCAAGATGGCATAATACAATTGTGCAAAATTTTAAAAAAACCATCCCCCGAACTTTTGATACGATTCCGGAATTTTTACGACGAAAAAGAACAAAAGGAGGTTTAGCATCTGAAAGGACAACCAAAAAACCAGCTATTATATTATGGGAAGGTCTATGTTCTAAAGGATTAACAGGAATAGTTCGTAAGAGAATTTTACGAAAACCCATTATACGGATACCAAGGAATTTTTAAAACTATTAGACGATTATAAGAAAAATACGATTTTCCAGAATTACGCTAAATAGTTAAGAAGGTAATTAAGAACTATAACGTTTGTAATAAGGCTAAGGTAATACGTTATAAACTTTACGGATTATTACAACTTACCGATATTTCTGATAAAATATGGAACATTATTGCTTAGAATTTTATCATTAATTTTCATTTATCTAAAGATTTAATTACTGGAGTTAAATACGACGGAATGTAAGTAATCGTTAATAGATTTATTAAGTACGGGTACTTTTTACCTTTCAAAGGAAACGCGAGGGCAGAATAATTGGCTTATGCCTTTATCAGAAATTATTTCGATAAGCATGGAATACCAAAAAAGATCGTTTCCGACAGAAATACGCTTTTTACTTTAAAATTCGGCACCAGTTTTTTTAAACAAATTGGTATTAAACTGAAATTTTCAATAACGTATTATCTTTAAACGGATGGATAAATAAAGCGACTTAATTAAGTTTTGGAACAATATCTCCGAAAATATGTTAATTATCAATAGGATAATTAGGTAAAGCTTTTACCATTAATATAAATCGCTTACAATATATTTGTTAACGAGAATATGGACGTATTTCCTTATACAGCTGTATACGGATATAACGTAAAAACGGAACGACCTAAATAACCATTTAACAGGGTACCAAATATTATTACGATTGCCCCAAAAGTAAAAATATTAATAATAAAAATCAAAACGATTTAGGCTTATTTCTATAATGAACTAAAGTTTTTTTAGCAAAAAATGACTTAATATTACAATAAGAAAAAAATTAAAGGCTTAATTTTAGCGAAAGGAAACAAAGTTTATTTGTTACGCCAAAAACAAAACGCAACCTCCAACATTTTTCAGATTAAAACGAAAAGACTTAACGACAAATTCGATTTCAAAAAGCTTGGCCCGTTTAAAGTTAAGGAAATTATTTCCAGGACCAATTACCGATTATCGCTATCCAAAAACATAAAAATACATCCTGTTTTTCATATCTTTTTGCTTAAACCAGCACCCAAAAACGCCCCATTAGAAATAAATTTAAAATTTGAAAAAGGTTTTAACGAATACGAAATTAAATAAATACTAGATTCCAGAATAATTCAAAGCAAAGTTTAGTACCTGGTTAAATAAATAAAAATACTTATATAAAAAAACATTTAGAAATCACTTAACCACTTAATAAATGCGATAAACCTAGTTAAGACGTTTTACCGCCAAAATCCTGACCAACCGTTTCCAGTGCGGCCAAAATCGTAAACGATAACGGTCCCCCATTTAAATCCAAACCTGCGGCGTTCCAATCGAAAAAAGTAAACACCTTTGCGATAACATCTATTTCGGAAATAAGCTGTATCTATTTTATTTCCATACGTCGCTATTTTTTCTCTAATCTTTCCTATTCTTCCAGCTGATCTAATTTATAACCTTCCTTCAAAATCGTAAAGGCTTTTTTTTCCAGAACGCTTTATTACAGGCAAAGACGTTTTAATCGACTAACGAATTCCTTCGTTCTCTTTTTAACAATTTCCTGGTATATAGCTAAGGTTTTTTAATGCGCGATTACAATATCCTCCATTTCGCGCTATTCTTTTTATAAACGATCGCATTCCTCCTTAATTTTCACTAAAAAATTTATATCCAGTACGTCGTAGGCTGAGCGCTGGCGACGAATACAATAACCGCAATTAGGGATATCCGATACGAAGAAATAATTAAGCTCCCCTAAACGGACGTAATTTGAACATGCGATAATTTTGGAACCAAATTTCTCGATAAAATTTGTACGGTTGTTACGCGTTTCGCGTTAATTTAAACGAGGTTTTTTTTTTCTTTTTGGACGCAGCCTGTTATGGTAAAGTTAGCTGGGATATTTCTAACTTTCTTTAACAAAATAAAATAACAGCTTACGGTTCTTATCTTTAGGACAAAAATCCTTGGAAAAAAGAAATAATGTTACAAAAACAGGGGTTCCTGTTTCGAAAGAACTAACCTTTAAAACCTAGCGTAAATCTGTTACAGTTAAATTACGGACAGGAAGGCTTAGCCCTTAAAGTAATCTAGTTAATTTAAATAATCTAAATAATCTGGACCAGATTATATAAATTATATAGATTACATAAATCCACGATACATTTACTTTAGGAATTAAGATATATAATAAATCGGGTTTTTATATAAAATAATACCTATTTAGTTTCGCTTTTTAATTATTAATCTAAGCTTTTAATTCAGAGGTAACTATACCGTTCTTTAATTAAGGGAAAAGTCTTTAAAATTCTTTAACGAATAAATCACTGAATCCTTTTTCGCCCTATTGTTACCTGCAAATCAAGACCCTATTTCGGATACTGCTCATACCTCCAGGTGGATGTATGACAGGTTCGTTACATATTACGATAGCCGGACAACCTTATTATTTTTTATTTTTTCCTTAAAAACATTAAAGTTGTGAATTTGTCGTATTTGAGCAATCTTTAATTCCTGTAAAGTATTGGTAATCTCCGATATTTAATTACGTTTTGTCAATAAAAAAGATTCAAGTCCAGGATTATTTTATCGAAAAGGCTTCAGGCCTTGTTATCGTACCTTTTTTATTTGGCTAAAATCGAAACGAACTGTATTTGATAATCGTTTTCGCCCCTTATATCTAATTAATCCAGCCTTATTAAAAACCCAGTTTTTTATTAATGTCGTTACGGTATTATAAGGCATTATATATAAATTTTCGAACTTTATAAATAAGTTATTAAAAATTTCTTTAAAATCACCGGCTAAAAATTCCTTTAATAAGTTTTCGGTATACTTATTTTTGTTCGCAGTTTTGCCTTTAAATTTGGCTTTTTTAAAAATATCGCAAATCTTAATAACATATTTCAAATAATATTTATAAACCTGATTAGATATATTTTGTTAAACTTATTTTGTGAAAATTTTTAATTAATTCTTAATAATCCGTACTTATTTTAGGTCTTATAACTTACAGGTTTTTAAAATGTTCCTAACCGCCTTATATTAAATAATAATACTTTTAAGAATAATTTTAATTTCATCTTTTATAAAAGAGTTATTCATGTAATAGAGTAACTTATTAATTCTTTCCGCCTTTATAAGCTTGTACTTCCGATACAGCCTGCCGACTCCCTTAAGCCAGTTAGTAGCCGCAATACCAGAAAAGCGGAAATCTAGGAAAACGGACGTATCCGGCAATACCACAAAAAAAAAGGCTTATCTATAATGTTTATCGGAAATCCGTATCCATACTGATTAAAGGATTTCAAAGGTGCAATCTCAGGAATATATATTATAAACTTAGTAAAAGTTTGTAAAGAAATTGGAATAAACTAAATCTCTCGTCCTTTAGATATTTTGATAATAATCGCCGGTATTTTTGTGCCCGTCCTCTAATTATTTTATTGCCGGCTTTGGGGAACTAATAAGATTACTTAAAGGTGGTTCGTTATTAACCTTATTTTGGTACTTAGGTTCAGATAACCGGTAGCGATCAATAATATTCGACGTTGGACTTTGATCTTTTTAGCCAGCAGGGAATTCCGGAACGAGCAATAACCCTTATTATGCCGCGATTTTTGATTACTTTGACAGCCCTTTAGCAAACCGGTTAAATCCTAACAAAGTCTGCGGATCAAAAAATAATGGTTTGGGATTAACATAACTTAATAACTTAGAATTATTATTCGAATGCATAGATATAAGCAAATTTAAGGGGCTTGGTATTTTCGTCTATATTTTCTGAATTTTTCGCAATTATAATAAAAATATCGTTTTTTTTTTTTACTTATTTAAACCCGTTTTTTCTAATCGGCATATTATTAGCGATAAATATCAGATTTAGTCGTTTTTAACTTTACGATTAATACTTCCACTATTAACTTTACCGCTAAAATAATTTTGTTAATCAATATTAGCAAATCTAAAAAGATACCTCCAAGCAAGGCCCATTTTGGATACCGGCCTATTAAAGCGAAAATGTTTCAAAATATGTTATTTAGTAAGTTAGTCCCATTTTTTCAATTATATTAAGGAATATTAATTCCTTTTTTAATTTTTTTTCGGAAACGAAATCGCAAACTCCATAAACTTATTTCTTTTTCTGCTTACGTTAATAATCTATTCCATATCGTTATATGTATCGGCATTATTTCAGCTTTTAATTAATTTAAAATCTGCATAAATACGTAATTAATAACGTATTTTCGTTTTTATAATCTGAATAAGTCGGTTTTTTGCAATTAATTTTAATTAACTTATTTTTATCGTTCAATTTCCAAATATCCGAATTCTATTTTTATTAAATAAAATTCTTTATGAAATACGCAGCATTTTAAATTATGCCGTTAATTTAAAACGTAAGTAACTCATTCATTTCATTAAACCTATATAATTTTAAGCCTGTAATTTTTCAAAATCGGTTAACTGGAGATTTTGCCTAGGACGAAGATTCGTAAATTCTTAATCCCTAAGTATTTTCTTTGATTAATGGTGTACTAAAGTTACTTCGTCGTTATAGGCTATTCGTATCGTTGTAATTTCGTAAGGTATAATATACATTTTTGCATTTTTATAGCCGTAACTGTGATCATCCACATTTCTAATTAAAACCTTATTTTTTCCAAATATTGATCGAAAGTATCGATAGTTGCCTCGATAGTTAATTAAAGCCAATTTCTTTTCTTTAGCAGCCAAATAAATTGAGGTAAGAGGAAAATTGGTTTTGATTAATACGAATAATTATTTTATGTCACGATACGGAATGGGATTATCGAAATGAAAAACTTAATCCAATTATATTAATAGTATTAAAAATTGATAACGAAAATAACAGAAAACATACTAAGTAATAATGATCGTAAATAATGCCTTGGAGTTGAACTTTTAGCGAAAAAGAACTCCTTAATATACATGCGAAACCCGGGCTTTCTAATTAGCCGAGCCTGATTATAGGCGTAACACCCTGCTCCACTTTAATATAAATCTTACAACTTAAGTTTAATAATTAGTGAAACTTTTAGTTATTATATATTATAACCTTTATTTAATAATATCGTTAGATTTTAAGTAATATTATATATATTATCTATTTCAGTAAAAATACTAAAACTAAGCATATTTACAAGGTTTTTTAGAGAAACTATAAGTTTTAAAATTTAAAAAACGGCCTTACTTTTTTTGAAAAAAATATTTTTCAACGTTTAAATAAGTTAACAAGTTAAGTTATCCCATTATAACATAAAAGAAGTACTTTAACTTAGAAACTTTAAGCAATTAAAAATAACTAAATAAAAGAATTAAAGTTTTTATAAGAAATAAACTCGTATGACAAACTCGACATATTTATTTTATATTTAGTAAATAGTTGAAAAAGGTTTAAAGTTTTTAAACTTAAATTATTTAATAAAACCTTAATTAAGTTGTAATTATTTTTTCTTTAATGTTAAATGTTTATTAGATATTTTTCTGTTCGACTTATGACGTTTATTTCGCGTATTAAATTTGCGGTTAGGCGGTTCACAAGTAACGCACTTACGTAATTTAAACCCGCAATAAAGGAATATATTATTTTATTATTAGAAAAAATAAGGTTTTAAGATAATACGAATTTATAACAATTATAAATAATTCGAGCAAGCTTAAATAAAGATATTCGAAGAAATAAATAAATAAATTAAAGTTAAATTGAAATTTTATAATTATAACAAAAAAGGTTCGTGTTTAAATATAGCAATATTTTAGTATAAATAATTTTTACGTTTCATTAGAAATAAGAAAATATTGGTAGCTAAATTTTTAAATAGCGGGAAAACGGAATTTTAAAAAGATTTTTTAAGATAAATCGATTCGAATTTTTGTGTAATTATATCGTTATAGTAATTAAAATCGACGATCGACAATATGTTTAGTACACGAGAAACGCTAATAACAAATACGATAACAAGCCTCGACATATGGTTAATATTAATATACTTTGATAAAGCGGCGGTAATACGTCCCACGGTATAATACCCGATTCTATAGAGTTAGATACTATCTAAAAAAGAGATTAGAGCTAAATTAAATATTATACCTGCAACAGAACAAGATATAAAATAACTCGGTATAAAGCGCTTAAAAGTAACGATAAAATATTTCGACGTTTATAAGAATAAACAAATTTAAAAAAAATAATACGAATAATAAACATATTATTTATATAATTTAAGTTAAGTACGAATTTAAATATTTACGATTAAAGATGTAATAAAGTATAGAAAAAGCGAAAGTTTAACTTAGAAAACTTCTATATGATAATAAAAGCCTTATAAAAATAATTAAAGATAATATTAAAACTAAACGAAAATCGCTTATTTTAAAACTTTAAATCGATAAATAAAATTCGTATTATTTATTATTAATAAAAAATTATTATATATATAACGAATAAGGAAAATGTGTTTATTAACGCGTTTTATATATATAAATTTTATTTCTAATAACGATATTAAAAAAACTAAAATAATAAAAGTAATATTAATATTTTCGAACTATACAATTATAAAATGAAATCGATAAATAAATAACTTCATAAAGCTGGTTTGGTGAAAAAACGGATAATATTCGTAAAAACCCGTTTTTACTTTTACAATTAACACGATTATTAAGCAACGGAAAAAATATTTTAACCTAGCATAAAAATATTATTAAGAGGTTTTTATAAATTATTATTTCGAATAAACGAATATTATAAACCTTGAAAATAAAAAAGTTATTTCAAAAGATTTAAATAATTTACGAAAATCTTATAAAACAATTATTATGATAAGGCTTAATAGAATACGACGAAAATTACAGTAAAACAATTTACTTGTTAGGATAGAATATAACAATAAGAAAAAAACCAGTTTAATTAAAAGTTACCTTATAATAATAAAAGCCATATATTAAGCAGCTGCAAATATTAAATAAGCAACCCAGAGAACGAATTTAAGTATTAGAGTATTACTTGAAAAATAAAAACAATTTATAAAAAAGACACAAGAGAGTAAGATATAAAAGAATTAAAAAAAACTTCCGAGATAAGCTTTTCATACAACATATAAAGACGTTTCTAACTCGATTATATTGATAATGCGAATAAGAATATATTGAGATATCGTAAAAATAAATTGCGAAACTTTAAATAATAATTATATTATAACGGATATAATTAATAATCTTAAATAACTATAAAAACAAAACTTTAATCGTTATATCGCTATAGACGCTGAGAATTAAAAGTTCGTTTACGATACTAAAACAATTATATGCAAAATTAATTACTTCGAAAATTTAATTTGAAAACGATATTCAATAATTAATTTTGATATTGTATTATTTAAAAATTACAATACAATCTCAAGAGACTTTTAGATATGTTAATATAAAGCCTTAATCGATGAACGAATTAGCTAGCTAAAGTTCATTTGCACTTCGTAAAAAGAAAAATATAAAAGGATCTTAACACTTAATTATATAACGGCTAGAGGTTTAACTAATTATTAAACCATAAGTCGATAGGTTTATATTAGTAAAAATATCATAGAAATTTAAATAATAAGGTAACTAGTTATATTGTGAAATACCTAGAGTATTTTAAAGAACGAAGTTATAAGTATTAATAAGTATTATAACTTTTTATTATTTATATTGTGAAAATAATAAGCGTATATATTTTGTTTTAAGTTTCTGGTTTTATTTTAAATACTTTTAAGACCTTTTCCAGTTTCAAAATACAAAGCTAATTAAATTATGTCAGTTTTTTAAGCTCGTTATATAATTTCTTAGCCTAGATCGGAGCTTGTTTTTTTAACTAGTCTAATCATTTATAAAAAGCTATAATCGTTAGGTTATATTGCAATTTTCATGTATTTAAAATATTTACCCTTAAAAATTAAATTGGTTTTTTATTACTATAAGTTAGTAATTGTTTTATATTTATTATATCTAATTATATTGAAAAGTGCCGTTTTCGTAAACGTACTAACGTTTTAGTTTTATTATATTATTAAACTTTTTATATTTTTATTATATAATTAAAAACAAAATTTGTAAAACTTATTACAACTTAGAAAAATGTACGTATTATACTAAATAAGAATGTTTTTGCGACTTATTTAGCTGTTTCGAATTAAAGCATAAAAGGTTAATTGTAAAAAAAGCGTTTAAAGCTAAAAAAACGTATAGCTAAGAATTTCTTTTTTTAAGGTTTAATAATAATTGAACGAATTATTTAGCCCATTAAGTTGTTTAAAAAATAAAATACATTTCGTACTTATTAAGATATTTCGTTATAATGTTTAAGACGCAGAGGTTATAAAGAAGTTTAAACTTTAAAATAAAAGTAATAACGATAAAAGGCCGTAATTACGGCGGCCAAATTAATATAAGCTATAAATCTGATTAATTAATTTATCATCGAACTTATGAACTAATTAATTATTAATTAAAGTATATTTATCGTTATTAGAAAATGTTCTTTTAATAAAGATTAGGCGTTACTAAGATTTTTAGTAAGCTTTTAGGTGTTTTAAAAATTTAGATAATTCTTTTATTTAATTAAATGTTTGGTGCGTTTATTTTTGTTATATAAATCGAAATTTCTTTCGCCTTATAAGTTATCTCGTTTTTTACTTTTATTTTATTTTATGTTATATATACTTTAATTATATTTACTACTAACTTTAGCAAGAAAATATAGAAAATCAAGTAAAATTTGACTTTAAATAGGCGCTTAAACTAGCAATTATTTTTTGAAAATTTCTTAGTAATTTTATACGACCGATATATTTGAAATCGAGTTTTTTATTTAGTCATTTTGTTTAAATATTCTTTTTAATCTGGAAAACATTTTTTTCAAAAATTAATATTTTAATATTTCTTTTGTTATAATTTTAATTCTTTAGTTCTGTTTAAACTTTAGTTTCGTTATTATTTTTGAATATAACTGTTATGGGAATAGCAGTTTCTATTTCGAAAAGACCTACCTTTAAGGCCTAGCGCGGACCTGTTACAGGTAAACCCGGACAAAAAAGGCTTGGCCTATTAAAGTAATCTATGTAATTAAATAATTTAGGCCAGATCATATATATTATATAAAGTTACGATATACTTACTTCCAAAATGATATATATATAATAAATCGGTTTTTTATAAATCATACTTCCTTAATTTTTCGTTTTTTAACTATTAAATTAAGCGTATAACTGGAGATAATTATTCTTTGCTATAAAAGATTCCGGAAATCTTTTTACTAAATAATTTAATATATTTATTTCTCGCTTTATTATTATCTCTCAAATAAACCCCTATTTCGGATATTATTTATATTTTTAAATAAATATATAATAGGTTCGTTGTATTTTAATGGCTTTTAAATTAATAACCGACATACAATATACTCGATTTCAGCTATTAATTAATAAAGTATTATTAATTAAACTTAATAATTTGCTATCTATCGCGGAAATATTTAGCTAGTTAATAATATAGCCCCTTTTATTACATGATTTGAAGAAGATTTTTTGACCTGATTAATATTCTTCTCCAACTTTTGCAAAAAATCATTAATGTTTAAAAATTAAAAGTAAAAGAAAAATAATAAACTAAGAGATAAAAAGATTAAATATAAAGAACCTGTTATACATCTACCTAAAGATGTAAACAGTATTCGAAATAGGGCCTTGATTTATAGATAGTAATAAGACGGGGAATAATTTAACGATTTATTCGCTAAAAATATTTAAACACTATTTTTATAAATAAAAACGGCTGCCTTTGATTAGAAGCTTAGATTGGTAGCTAAAAAGCGAAATTAAATAGGTGGTATTTATATAAAAATCGATTTATTAAATACACTAATTTCTAAAATAAGTGTATTGCAAATTTGTATAATCTGCATAATTTAATTCCAAATTATCCAGATTAACCAAATTACTTCTGAAGGCTAAGTTTTCCCACCCGGGGTTTCGCCGTAACAGGCTTACGTTAAATTTTAAAAGTTAGTTTTTTTGAAATAAAAACCTTAATTTCTATAATATTATGTTCTTTTTCTAACAATTTTTATTTTAAAGGTAAAAACCGTAAATAGCTATTTTATTTTGTTGGAAAAAGCTTTTAGAGATATTCCAGTTAATTTTACTATAATAGGCTGCATTCGAAAAGAAAAAAGACTTGTTTAAATTAACGCAATTTTGGCGATACGCGTATTGATTTAATTAAAAACTTTAGTATTAAGGCTTTTTTTTTGCTTTAACTGCGTTCGGTTTAGTAAAACCGTTTATTTTTATCTTCTAGAAATCTAACATTATAACTGTTATATTCGTCATTAATATCTTTCTTATAACGTTTTAATTATAAACGTCTTTAAGAAAATAAATAAAATACAAAAACGTTTTACAAAAGAAACAATATACTTTAAAAAAGAAGTTTTTAGCATATCAGAAATCCGTAAAAAAAAAGCGCCGGAAACAAAATAAAAAATCGTTAAACTTTATCCGGAAATTGAGGCGGTTACGTTTTTAATAAGACCTTTTTTTTAAAAAAAGGCCGTAAAGTTATTAAAAGAAAATTGGGAATTAAACCAACTAGAAAAACGAGAAAATATAGAAAAGGAATAACGTCGTATGGACGCTAAGTAAGCTTAGCTTGCCTTAGAAATAGACGTTACGATAAAAGTGTTTACCTTTTTCGACTAAAACGCCGCAAAGTTAGATTTAAATAGAACATCGTTATCGCTTGTAACCTTGGTCGTATTAAAAACGGTCGGTTAGAATTTTGGCAGTAAAACGTTTTAACCAGGTCTATTGCGTTCGCTAAATAGTTAAATAACTTCCAAATATTTTTTCTATATAAATATCTATTTTATTTAACCAAATACTAAAATTTGTTTTTAACTATACAGAAATTTAATATTTATTAGGTTTCGTATTTATTAAAATCTTTTTTAAATTTGAAAATATTTTTAATACGATATTCTTGACTACTACATTTAATAAGAAAATATAAAAAATAATATATATTCGTATATTTCTAGATAATAATAATCGGTAATTAATATTGAAAATAACCCTTTCAATTTTAAATAATTTAAGTTTTTTGAAACTGAGTTTATCGTTAAGCTTTTTTATTTTAACTTACAAGATATTTAAAATTACCTTTTGTTTTCAGCGTTATAAGTAAACCTTTTTGATAAAATTAATCTTTTAATTTTTTAAATACCCACCAAATTATTTTTATTAAAGGAATTATAACTTAATTTGAAAACTCATTTAAATCATTTTAATTTTTATTATTAAAGCTTTTGTTTTTAAGATAAATATAATAATCTTTGGTACTTTATTAAATAATTACTTAAATCGTTTTGTTTTGGCTTTATGTTCGTATATAGCTATATAAGGAAATACGTCTATAATTGCATTAATAAATATGTTGTAAACAACTTATACCAGTAATGAAAGTTTTAGATAATTATTTTATTAGTAATTAACGTAATTTCGAAAGTATTATTCCAAAATTTGATTTAATTTTTCGGTTTAGCCGTTCGTTTAAAAACATTAAATTATTAAAAACTTCAACTTAGTACCTATTTATTTGAACAAAATTAATATTAAATTTTAGAATTTAAATCCTATTTTGATTGAAAATTCTCATTTTTAGTATTCTCTATTTATTAAGATAATATTTAATAAAAATATAGGTCTATTATTTTATCGTTGCGTTTTTGATAAAAGGCAAAAATACTTGTATTTAATACATTTATTAATAATTACCTTGATTCCGCCGTATTCGATTTTAAAAACTACGGTTTTAAATAATAATAAATTAATAATAAAGTTTTAAGTTATAGTATTTTATGCTTTATTAGAAACATTAATAAGTTGCGGTAATCCGTAGGGTATACGGTGTACTATTTTAGCTTTATTACAGATATTACATTTCTTAATAATTTTCTTAATTACTTGACGTAATTTCGGAAAGTTGTATTTTTTTTTTATAATCGTTTAATAAATTTGAAAATTTCTTAATATTCTGTAATAAACCTGTTATGTATCCACCTAGAGGTATAAGCAGTATTCGAAATGGGGTCTTGATTTACAGATAATAATAAAGCGAGAAATAATCACTAGGAGTTTGTTAAAAAGATTTTAAAACTTTTCTCACAGTAAAAAACAGCTATCTCTGGTTATAAGCTTAAATTAATAACTAAGAAACGAAATTAAATAAGTGCTATTTATATAAAAATTGATTAATTCTATATTTTAATTTCTTAAAATAAAAATATTATTGTAAAAGGCTTCACCTGAGCGGTTTGCAATCAGTTTCCAATAAGAGTTTATTTTCTAGCTAAAGAGAAAAGAAAGGGAAGATAAAAATACAGTTATATATATTCGCATATAAGGCGCTGCGCTAGTGCTGCTTAGTACCGGCGTTTATTCGGTGCTCCATAATAAGGCTCTATATAGCCCTATTACATTACCCCTTATTTTTCCTAAAAAAATTAGCTTATTACAGAATTAATAATTACGTTAATTTTTAGTTTTTAATTAATCCAAAATTCGGAAATTTGTCGATTTTCGAATTAGGCCTAACTTAAGTAGCTAATTATAAATTAATTATACGTTAAATAAGTTTATATATAAAAATACGTTTACGTTTTTATTTATTGTAATTTTTTTATAATAATAATTTAATTCGGTAAATTAATTTTTATTAATATTTATAATAACGTTTTTATATATTATTAGATAACGGCTTAAAAATTAATTAATACGTTATAACGTTTTAATAATACCTTATAAAAAGAACGTTTTTACGGTTTCGGGCCTTTTTGGTATTCGGGATCCGTTAAAACTTTTCGTACGTTACGTATTTACGTCGCCCTAAATAAATATCCCCCCTATATTTATAATATGCTTTATTTTACTTTTGTAATTCGTTTTGTTAAAAACCCGGACGTATTTTGTTTAAATTAACAAAATATATAATTTATTTATATATAATTTATTTATTATTCTTAAAGTATTTATTATTATAATTGAAAATACAATCCGTTATTAGGTTTATGTTAATTATAATTATAAGTATCTCGAAATAAATATTTTTTGTATTTTTACTAATATATTTTTTTAATTTAAATTTTACGTAACTTAGGATATTTCCGAATTTCGTTAAACGGTTAAAGTATTTTATAAAATTATTTTTAATTACAATTACCGAAACCCTAATAAGTTCGTTTTTTTTATGTGTTTTCCAGATTGTTTTTTTTTCGTTAACTCTAATTTAACGGTTATCCGTATATAGAAAAAAGCAGGTATTAAAATTTTACGTTTACGTTTTAAATTTTGGTATATCATTTATTCCGAAATAAGTTTACGTTTTTAATTCCTAACTTATACATTATTTATACGTAAATTAAATTATCAGTTTTGCCGGTGCCTTTATTTAATATAATAAATAATAAAATAAATATAAAATTAATAAATTTTATTATATAAACGTTTTTGGCAATATTTCTGCACCTTGTTTATATTATTTATTAATTTACGTTATAAATTAAATTAATAGTTATTAATAATTATATTATTAACGTTTTCGAAAATTTCGTAATCGTAATTGAAGCGGTTAAAACAAATTCCGGTTTTGTCAAAATTTAATATAAATAGGCCTAAATAATTATACGTTTCAAATACTTAATTTTCACGGAATATTAACGTTATAAATTTGTAAAATAAATTATTAAATTTATAAATTTTCAAAGAATAATTAAATAATTTCGTAATTAACGTATTATTTTGATAATGTTTAATTCATTTTTAATATATTTTATTCGTAAATAACGAGAACATTATTTTAACGTTTATTTACAAATTATATAAGGTTATTTTTAAACGGTTTTCTCAAATTTCTTATACTATTTACGTACTATCCGGCCGGTATTTTTGGGCTGGATTTTTATCCGTCCGTTTTCGAGTAATACGTTAAATTTAAGGTCCGTTATTAATAGCTATATTACCGTATTCTTTTTCGAATTGTTATAAAGCGGCTATATTTGCAAATTTTTTAAATAGTTTTTAAATTTGTTTTACGTAACTTAATTATTTTACCTAAATTTAGCATATAAAACTTTTTTTTATTTTTTTGGTCCGGGCTTAAAAAATATTTTCGATTTTAAATTCCAATTCGTTATTTTTTAAAAAATAAAAAAAAAGATTACGTATTTACGTTAATTTGGAATAATAAAAAGTTACGGTTCGTACGCCTTAATAAATTAACGTAAAAACGGTTATAAATTTTTTTAAATATAGTTAATTTAATAACGTAAAAATTAATTATTTTAATTACGTAATATTTGGTTCAAAGTTATTTTAGCTTTTTTAATAACCAAAAAATAGCTATATTTTTTAAAAATAACCAGATTTTATTATTAATTTCTTATTTTTCGACAGGAAAGCAATATTTATTCGTTATTTTCTTATAAGTTTATTAGGCTGCCGCTATTACAGCTTAAATAAATTCCGTATTTTTTTATAATTTGTTAACGAAAAATTCCGTTTTTATGCATACATTCTTTTTAATTACCAAATTACTTTTTACTTAAAGAATCGGGTTAACGTAATATCCGTAAAATAAGAAAAAGAAATTTAATTTTATTAAAGTTATATTTCAATTATGAATTACACATACTATTCCTAAACAAAACTTATTTTATTTTTCTTATAAATACGTTACGAAAATTCGTAAATAACTTAATAATTTTTAATTAACTCTTTTTATTATATTATTGATTTTTAAGTAATATACGGTAAAAAAAATTTATTTTATTTTTATTAACTTACAAAATCTAATTTATAATTTTTTTACTTAATTAATATTTTTATTATTTATAATAACCTTAAAAAAAGTATAAGATTTTTAATATATTTTTACAAATACTTCCGTATATATTTTTACGTTTATCTTATATATTACTTTTAAAATTACTACCTTAAGTAATTAATTTATTATAATTATTAAAAAATATAAATCATATTTAAAAACAGCTAATAGGTTAGTTATAAAATCGATTAACAATTTGTTATAAAATCGTTCGGAAATCGGAAATAACTTTAACAGCTTATTTTTCTTTTTTTTTTCATACGTTTTTATGACCGCATACGTTATAATTCCTATAAAATTGCTTTATTATACGATATATACCTGGCCAGAAAAAGCTTTTCGAAAATATTATTATCGTAACCTTTTTACTTAAGTGGTTTATTATATAAGAATCGTAAGTATTTTGTATTAAGGCCGTTTTAAGCGGTTCCTAATTTGGGATTTAGAAGCGTTTCCGAAATTAAAAAAAAAACCTTTAATATTTAAAATATATTTTGCGATTAATATTAATAAGTTTAATTCCGCAAAAAAAGTATGTTCTCTTTTTGTAATAACCTTAATAATACGGTTATAACTTTTATTATATTTTAATATTACGTTTTAAAATTTTTAAAAACTTTCGTAATATTAAAATACTTATATTTTTAAAGTAATTTATTACTTTTAATATCAATATTATTAATCGTTATTATATTTTTAGCATATATCCAATATTTCGTAAATAATATAAATAATTATTGATCTTTTATTATTTAAAATATTTATATAATTTTCCGGTTATCGCCTTTTTTATATTCATATTTTGTTTTTTATGCGAAAATATATCGGCCTTAATATTTATACGGCCGGTATAGCTTTTAAAATAAAAATTAAAACGGAATAATTCTTGTAATTATTTTACTTAATATTTATTTAACTTTTTAATAATTATAAAATATTTTAAAATTTTATGGTTAGTAATAATCCTAAATAAAGCTACTATATTACGTAATTTTATATCTTACGTTTTTAAATAATTTATTACTATAAAAACTTTTTATTATATATTTCGTAATTAATTTTAATAGGGTTTAAATTTTTGGAATATTAAATTATCGGACGTAATATTTTTAACTTATTAGTTTAAAATAAATAATTTCTGCATATTATCCCTAAATAATTTACTTTTAATATTATAAGTTTTTTGGAATTTTATTACGCTAAAATCCATCCTATTATAAAGGCGTTTTTAAAATATTTAAATATTATTTCTTTTTTTCCCTTAACAAAATAAAGCTTTTTCCGGGTTAAAATTATTAACGGTACCGATATGTCCGTATAATAAATTATAAAGTTACGGTAAAAATTTACAAACCTTAAGAAATTTCGAATTCACTTAAATATTTTAAGAATTTTTTATTTTTTAATTATACGTAATTTTTCGAAATCTATTTGTATCCCTTTTCGGGCGTTTATAATAAATCCAAAATATTTTATCGTTTTACGGCGAATTCGTACTTAAAGATATCTAGGTTTAAACTCGCTTTTTCCAAACGGCTTAAAACCTTTTTTACTTTTTGCATATAATTTCCTTAAATCCGGAAAAAATAAAGATATTATTCATATACGCTAAGCAAAAAACGTCGAAGTACTTTTTTAGAACCCCGTTAACGTATCGCTAAAAAATCGCGGAAACCCTATATAAGCCAAACGGTATTATTAGCTATATATATAAACCGAAACGCGTTCGGAATACCGTTTTTTATTCGTTTTCTTTCTTAATCCTAATCTTATAAAACGTTATTCGGACGTTTATTTTCGTAAACCATTTAACATAAAAAAGTAATTTTAGGATTTCAGAAATAAAGAGTAAAAAATAATGGTTTTTTTCGGTTATTACATTTAACGCCCGATAATCTTAACAAAAACACAGCCTTTTTCCGGATTTCTTTATAAATTAAACCGGAACCCTTACGGGCTGTAAGGGGCTGCATACGCAGTAGCTAAGGATATGGGCCATAACAGGTCTATTGAGAAATCTAGGGAATAGCTAAGAAGATATGTGGGAGCAGCTAGCTATATATACAGGAGCCACGGGATTAACGCTATGCTAATCCTTTTATTAAGGCTTTTGGCCCGTAACATAACCCCCCCTTCTAAATCTAATCCTCGCTTTTTCCCGTTACGCGGCAAACGTTTATTCGTAACACCCTTTTAGGGACCTTATTCCAAGGCGGCGATATTCGCAAATCCTAATCCGAGGGGTCTTCCGACGGTTACGGGGAGATTACGCCACGTACTTTATGTCCGTACGTCTTTGGCGTACTGTATATTATTAGCTTTATATCTTTACGTTATTTTCCCCAAAATTTTTCTTTTGCTAATTTTTTTAACGTTTCGTAAACGTTAAATTTATTTAGGTTTTCCTAGGCTTTATCGAACGCCTCCGCGATTATTTTTTATTGTTCGAACAGCAACGGAATTTTTAAGGCCTTATTAACGTTAATATGTCGGACGGCGACTTTTTTCCCTTTAGGATAATTTTTCCGAAAATACCCCGTTTCGCCATATTTTAAATAACGTTTTTCTGTTTACTAATAACGCTTACGTTAATAATTAATGGTTAACGTACCGATTTTTATACTTTTTATAATATTACTTTTTAATTGGAAAATTATTATGCGCGAACGCGCCGGAATAAAGGCCGTTAGGAACGATATTTCCGAATAACAATAAAGCTATACGAACTTTTCCCAAATATTAGGCTACCTTTCGTAATCCAACTGCTTTTTCGTTTCGGTATTAAGGCCCAAAATTAATAGGAAAACTTTAGTTTTATCCGGTTATTTATTTTTTCCGGCTTAATAAAAAATATTTTCGAATATAAGAACATATTCGGACGCCGTTTAAACGTTACGTTAACGTAATTTAATTAAGCGTTAACTAACTTTTTATTTTTATTAAATTCTTTTAAAATAATGGCGATATAATTTTAAAAAAATTTAAGGGTTCGGTTTTTTTAAAGTTTTTTGCATATATAACAAAAACGTCGATTTTTAAAGCTAACAGCTAAAGGCTCCCCAAATATAAAAAAATTACGTACGATTTTCGCTAATCGTTTTTCTGTTAACGAATAATTTCCTATTTATTTCGAGCCTTTAAGAGTTATGGTTTTTACGGCTTTATAGCTCATAAACGGTTCGTAAAACCTAACGGCGCGGTTCCTCGGTATTTATGGCGAATAAGTTACGTACGAATAACGGGTCCGTAGCGTTAACGTATTTCTTACGGCGATGGACCGTTTGCGAAAAAGGAGATTTCTTAATATGTAAAAGGCTGCATACGTAATAATTAAGGATATAGGCCATAACAGGTCTATTGAGAAATCTAGGGAACAGTTAAGAAGATACGTGGGAGCAGCTAGCTATATATACAGGAGCCACGGGATTAGCGCTATGCTAATCCCTCCACTAGGGCCCTTGGCCCGTGACACGGGCAAATTACTTACGCAAATATACCCTTTATCCAAAAATTCCATCAGGGTTTTTCTTAAAATTAATAACTTTTTTTAATTATACCATATAAAAGCTCTTATAATACTAATATTTCCTTCTTTATTTTGTTTTTGCGTAATAAAATTATATAATCTATTCCGGAACGGAATAAAGGTAAAACGTTACCTAATTTTTTATCGAATAGCTTCCGAAATACTTTTAATTTAAACGGAAACTTTTCGTTAACTTTTATTTTTTTCTTAAGCATTAACGCCTTATTAATGCCAGCTAAAATAATTAAAAACAATTAAATTTCCTATTTAGTTCTTTTAATCTTTTTTATTTTTCGAATTTCCGCTCCGAAAAAGGCAATTAAAATTCTTTTCGTTTTGTAAATTATTCGTACGTTATTTCCTTAGGTTTTATATCCTTTTTCGTAAACCTTTATACGATTTATTACCCTTATTATCAAAAGGTACTTTTTTATTACGGATATAATATCGTAACCTTTTATTTAAGGTTTCTCCAAAGTTAAAAAATAATTAAAGCCATTAATAATATATGCAAATATCTTAGTTTTGAAACCGTGGATATCTAGTTTTATATATATTATTTTCTTAATTTTTCCTTACCGTCGTCGGCTTCTTTTTCGAATTTTTCTTAATCCGCGTAATTTTATTAAAATATACGGCAACCGTAAACGTTTTACGAACGTTTCGTTTATTAAGGCAAAATATTTATATTCTTAATTAACAAAAATTTCTACAAACTTTTTTTAATTAATATATATATTAATCATAAATAAAATGCCGTCCATATTTTGCTTCGCGATTTTTATTTCGACCTAGATCGCCTTTTGTTCCCGAACGCGTTAATATTTAAAAATTACTTTTTTCTCTTTTTGCTTTTAAATTTTAACTTTTCGTCTTTATATGCTTTTAGCAAGTTAATTTTTCCCTATAATTTTTTTACTAGTAAAAACGAACAGCGGTTCGCCTTATAATTAAATCGTTTACAACGCAGGCAAAGGTTTTTCGTTTTACGGACGTTTTGTTCTTTTTAAGTTATTTATCGCGCATATTATTTTAATGCTAGAAATAAGGTTTAAGGTCCTTACCTTTGCCGTTTTACTACTAAAACACCCGTTATGCTTATATCGTTATTTAGGTTATTTTCTGCTTAATTATTACCGCCTAATTAGGTTATTAAAAAGTTATTCGTTCTTTTTTGCCGTATTATTTTTTAAGGCGTCCGGCGATTTCCATTACTTTATTTACTTATACGTTATAAATTTTAAAAAAATCTATTAGGATTAAAACTTAAGTAAACGTTTTATTTAAGGTTCCTTTTAAAACCATAAATTTCGCTTCTGTTATCCGAATAATCCTTTCCGTATTTATTAATATTTTTTTAAATAAGGAATAAAATAACAAAAATTTCGTATTATCGGCTTACTTTAAATTCCGAAAACGTTTGGCTATTTTCTTTTCTTATACCGATTATTATATTATTTATATAATACTTAAAAAAATGAACGGGATTATAAATATTATTTAAACTTTAGGTAAAATAATAAATAATAACCGTACGTTATATATTAATTTCGAACTTTTCGTATATAACGTAAAATTACTTACGAACTTCTTTTATAAAAATAATATTTATCTTGAGCTTATAAATTATAAGTACGTATTATCCGGGAAATCCTTTTTTTATTCTATCGAATATTTCCGGCCAAAATAACAGCTTCCGCTTAGCTCTTATTATTAATTCGTTCGTTCGAACCGTTTCTACGGAATATCCTAATTACGTTTCCGATTGTTACTAAATCGAAAAAAGTCGGTATTCCTAAAAGCTATCGTATTTCGAATTTACGATTAAGTAATAAATTTTTGTTAAATAATTAAGCCGTTTTTTGAATTTTTCGGCCGTTTATGTTAATTTTTTATTTGTGTTATTTAATTCTTTTATATATTTACGAAATTAGGCTACTTTTTTGGGTTTTTTTAAATTGGTAATTTATGCGTTATTTTATAACCGTTATCGAACTTATTAAGGTTTCCGTTATAACGTTAAATACCTTTTATAACTTTGGGTTAATAAAGGCCCCTTATTAGGCCCTTTAATAAACATTCGAAAATCCTAATATTTAATTCCGAACATTTTTTGCTTTGTTAAATAATAAGCTAAAAAATATATAAAAGGCTTTACTTAAGCAGTTTATAATTAATTACTAATAAAAGTTTATTTTTTAGCTAAGAAGAAAAAAAGGAAAATAAAAATACAGTTATATATGTTCGCATATAAGGCGCTATGTTAGTGCTGCTTGGTACCTGCGTTTGTCCGGTGCTCCATAATAAAGCTCCATACAGCCCCATCACAGGTTTAAAATAAACAAAATAATTATCGAAATAACAAGCCGTAAAATGTAACGAATTATAAAGGTTTAATTAAAATATTTTAATATATATCGAATATTCGAAAAGATTACAAAGTTTTAAGAATAATTCTCCGTAATTGTTAATTTTTATTCAAAATTAACCGTTTTTATCATATATTACATATTAAAATATATCGAAATATTAAAGGTATTTTAATTCCATACATATATTAAAAATATTTAATCTATGTAATATATATAAATTTTAAATTTTAAATATTAATAAGTGAAATAATTCTTAGCCTTTAAAATATCCTTCTGAATTTAAGTAATTATGGTAATAATAAATTATAGCCCAAAGAAATTATATTAATTTTGATTTTCTTATTTTCTGCTTTATTATCGGTCTTTTATTCAGTTATTTTAACTTTTTTCTAAAGTTAAAACTTTTTCTTTTCTTATAGTTTCTTTCAGCGGAAAAACGATATTCGCTTTTAAAATATCCCTTTTAGCTATAAATAAAATACTTTACTTTAAATTTATTCTTTTAAGCTTTTTCGAAACGGGACTTTTTTTTAACAGGTTTGCCTTTATTTTTCTTAATTTCGATTATTGAAACTTTTATCGTCATTTTGTTTGCCGGTCTTTTTCTTTTTTAAGTACCGATCAAAAATGCGTCGGTCGATAATAATAACTTTATCGGTATATTTTGTAAAAATATTTAATTTTAGGTTTATATATAATTTGTTTTTAACTTAAACTTTTAGGTCGTTATAATAAGAATAAAATAAGGCATTTTTTATCAAATTAAAAATAATTATTAAACGGTTAAATTCGGTTATATATTTGAACGTGAACTTAATTTAATAGAGAAAACAAAATTATTTAATTATATATTGATTTTTATGTACATTTTTAAATAAAGTTTACTTTCTTTAAAAAACATATCCGTACTTATTAAAAATGTAAGTAGTAAAATTAAAAGAATTTTTAAGTATAATGTTAAGTAACCCGTTAAAATAAGTTTCAATTATTAACGGATTCGTTTTATTATCAACTAAAAAATGGCTATTACTTTTTAATAATTCTTTATTAAAAGGTTTTCGTAATATTTAAGATAAAATTGAGTTTAAATCAAAAATCCGTTTAAATCCTTAAATTTATCATAAGGTTTCAAAAGGATTAACTTATAACCCTTAATATTTGGCATTTTATAGTAAGTAAAAAGTAATACGATTTTTTTACGGGTTTGGTTTACGCCAAATAACGGTACAGTCGAAACGTTCTTTTACGTTTGCTCGGCGTCAAATAATAAAGGTTGAAAATCACTTCCTTAGCTACGCTTTCTAACAGAGCCAAACCGAAAAAACGGATTTCTTTCCCTTAACAAATCAAACGTTCTTCTCTTTTAAGCTCCGGACTTTTTAGACCAAAAAGTTCAATTTTTTCTTTATAATAAGTTTTTTCTCTTTTCTTTAAAATACCGACCCTGTATTCATTCTTTTTCTGTTCTTTAATTACTTCCTTTTTTAACTCCTTTCTGTAAACTTTAACAATATTCCTAAAGGCCGAAGTAAGTTATTATTAACGTTACAAAAATAATAAACCTTTTTAAAATCGAATAAAAAAAGGTACTATATTATTTATTAATTAAAAAACCTTTTCGTTAAACAATAAAGCGTTTAGTCTAATTATTAACAATTTACTAGCTAATAACAGGGATCGGATATATTGTTTAATTTTTAATTATGTTTTTATATTATCGTTTATATTAGGTTTGCAAAAGCTTATACATTAATTAAATATTAAATTATTCGTTAATCATTAATTAAAAAACTATAATAATATAACGAACTTATTATGTATTTACTTAAAAGTATAAATAATGTTCAGAATAAGGATTTAATTTTAAAATAGCAATGAGGAGAAAATAATTTACCAAGACTTTATTCGTTGAAAAGATTTTAAGCATTTTTTTATAATAAAAAACGGGTATCCCTGGCTATAAACTTAAATTAATAATTAAATAGCGAAATTAAGTAAATAATATTTATATAAAAAACCAATTTATTATATATTTCAACTTTTTAAAGTAAATATATTATGAATTTATGTAATCTATATAATCCTTATAATCTAGTCCCAGATTACTTAGATTACCTATATTAATTAAATTCCCTCGAAAGCCGTATTGTCTTATCCGGGGTTTAGCCGTAACAGGTCCGCGCTAGGCCTTAAAGGTGGGTCTTCTAAAGAAAGAAACCCCTGTTTCTGTAACATATCTGTATAGCGGATTTTTGGAAAATCTTTTGACGAATTATTTTTGTTAATTTTTACGAATATAAATTTTGTTACAGTATAATAATTCATTCTTTGGTTATTCGTTTAATTATTTGGTTTTCTTAATTTTTTATTATCTTATATAATGATATAATATTATTTTGGTTATATTATAATATCTGCATATATTTTTTGGAAACTTCAATATTATAATTTTCATTATAAAAAATATCAATTTAAATATTTTTTTCTCCTTAATATAGTATATTTTAAAGTTAAACCTTAATAAAAAAATATGTAAATCTTATATTTCTTATTTAGTTTTTCTACTTTTATAAATCGAATTAACATTTTATAATTAAAATAAATATTAAAGAGTTTTTTAGTTCCGTTAAAAAGGGTTTTATGTTTTTGAAAACGTTAATAATTGTTAATAACTTTTTATTGTAAAACAGGTATTTAAGTTTTGTATTTTGCACTATTTGTAAGTGATATATTATCAGGTATTATTTTTTATTATTTTTTTATTATTTTAAGATTACGCTTAGGGCGTAATTTTAAGTATTTGTTTTTAGTCTTTTTCTATCGGCGTTAGGTAATCTTATTCTTAGTTTTTTAGAGATTTTATTTTTAAGCATTTAGAAACTTTTTTAGTTTTTTTTTAAAAAAAACATAAATTCTCTTTAATAATTCTTAATAGTAAATTTCGTTAACAATTTCATTAAATTTTTATATTCCCGAATTTAGCTACGTATATAATCCGTAAATCCTTGGTGTTTCCTGATATTTATAACATTTGTTTTATTTAAAATAGGCCAGTTGTTAACTGATTTTAATTTCGAATTTTGAATCTAGATTTGTCCGAGGGTAATAATAAGTTTTGGGGAACCCAGTTTCTGTGTGTATTATATGTTTTTGGCTGTGTTTATTTTTATATTTGCTTCGTTTAAAGTCCTAAACACTTGATCGACGTACTTTTTATATTTCTTTAAAATTTCGAACTCAATAAGATTGTCGTCGACGTAGGTAATTTCGAACCTATTTCATTATTTTCTGAAAATAATTATAATTAGGCGCTGAAAATTAGCTTGAATAGTAGTAAGTTTTATAGATATTATTCGGTATTTATAAAATTTATATATTGTTGTAAATACCTTTTTTAATTTCTTTCCCCATTTTAATTTTTTAATAATTATTTCGAAAATAGAATATTATAAACTATTTTGCCTTATTAACGTTTTTGTAACGTATATATAAAAAATTAAAGATATTTATTTTTAAACGTGATATGGTTTGTCTGGCAGTGGTTAATTATTCGTCGATAAACAGGTTTGTCGTTTTTCTCGGTTTTTTGTGTACCGTTTTTTTAGTTTTGGTACTATAAAAACGCGCTACTTAACGAAAGAATTAAAGGGCTGAATATAGCTTTTTTATAAAGCTTTATATTTTCTGGATTTATATAATAAATGTTGTAAAATTTAAAGTATGTAAGATGCCGAAATCTATAGCTATCAAGACATGATACTACGAATATGGTTCGGTACACTTGAAGATAGAAATCGGAATCTGTGTCAAGGTGCCAGTTTCACCTTCATCAGCATCCCATCGACTGGCTTAGCACTGATCTGAATCGTCTGGAAGGGGGTCAGTATTAAAAACCCCTTTCTCTTGATTCTGCATAGGGCTTCAAACTTACCGTGTACAACTCCGACTTGACCTTGAACTGGGCCTTGTCATTCAACGTAGGCTGACCATGCTCATCCAAATCCGCTTCACCGAGTCCCATCTTGACGAAATTGAAGCGGCGGGCAAGCATGGCAACAATGACGCGTGCTTCGATATTTGCCAGTTCCTGCCCGATGCAATTTCTCGGACCCCTCTCGAACGGCCTCCAGCTACCAGCTGGGAAACCGTCGGATTGGAGCCAGCGCTCAGGCACGAAGTTGTCGGCCGTGTCCCCGAACACGGCACGGTCACGTTGGATGAGGTGGTGATTGAGATATATCCAGTTCCCATCCAGGTTATATTCTCCCTGAGATGTTTTGACCACGAACCCCGAACCGGGCTTGGACATGCGAATGGAGCCGGCGGGTGGGTGTAGCCTCAGTGCTTCTTTCAACACAGCGGAAATGTAAGTCATCTGGCGGATAATTTCATCGCCGCTCGGAGCCAAGAGTTTCGCGTGGACAACAGCCGGATCCCGCGCGGCGCCTTGGCCGAAGAGTCTGTCCAGTTCGTCGTGAACAGCTTTCAGCGCGTGAGGTGTCCGAGAGAGCTCGTAGATGGCCCAGATGATCGTGGTGCTGGTAGTATCGTGGCCGGCGAATAGGAACGTCTTGAGCTGGTCGCATGTCTCTTCCATGATCTCCGGCGTGAGCGATTCGATGTCCTGTATACTAAGCGCTAGAACGGAGCGGGACCTGCTGCGCATTCCGTCGAGGTGTGGTCCGGCTTTCATTTCTTCCCAGCGGCGATTCACAATCACCCTCAGTCGCTCTGAAATGCGAATTCCGAGACGGCGGCGCGCCAGGTGAACCCGAGGCATCATCCACCAAGGGCCCTGAAGCTTGTCGTCTGCATATGCTGAAGAGTAAATGTTAGCATGAAGCTGCGTGGTTTGTCGCGGGGTAGATACGAACTCTTGATTAACTCCTTGAACATGCGAATGAGTTAACCCTGGCAGGAGGGGTCTAGGTGTTGAGCACTCATATCCTCGCCCATCGTCACGGCCCCAATAATGTCGAAGGTCAGATTCGTGGTGAGTTGGTCAAGTGGGACTGCTTCTCCTGTCTGGACCAACTGGTCAAGGAGGTCTAGGTAAGGCCTAGACTTTTCTACAATGACCGGCAAGAGAGTCATTAGGTGTTGGTGCGCGAAACCCGGATTGAACCTTTTGCGGACCCCCTTCCACCGCTCATTCTTGGACGTATTAGCGACATCGATAGGAACCTAGGATAGGAGGTTGCTTGCCTGTTGTAAGAGGATGGAATGTGGTCCGATCAAGTCCACGATGCGATCCACTGAATTCGACTTTGGTGCGCTGTACTGGAAAGTATCTGATGGTCTTGATACCTGCTCGGCAACGTCATAGGTAGACACAATAACCATAGGGGGAACTACGGGCCAGTTGTCGACTACAAGTATCGGTGGTTGTCCCGCAGCCCGGCGCATCTCAGCCAAAATATCATCTGTTTTTACTCAAAGTCAGTCGAGCTCTTCCGATGACGAGATTTCTAGGAACGCCTATCTACCTGGGTGACGATCGGTGTGACCCTGTTTCGTGATCTTATTGAACGTCATAAGGTGTCCGAAGAGTAGAGACGAGGGGAGTTGAGGGAGGTGGGCGTTTTGCTTGAATTGCCTGTAGTGAAGCTTGCCATAGAGGTAGGTGAAAGTGACAAGCAGTGAGGCGATCGCGACCGCCTGAACGGAGCCTGGGAGAGAGCTCGCCATCTTGATGAGAACAAGTGGATTTCCCGTAGACGAAGGAGCAGACCAAGTGTTGCCTACTCTCATAGTTAGGAATTGACCATATATAACGCTATTGCTAGCAATGAAATAGCGGCGTCGCTTTTGCGACACCTACACTGTTGAATAGTCAAATTCGAGATCAGGCTGCATAATTCGCGTATCAACGGCTTTCTTTCCCTTTTTTCTCAAGCTCCGTGTTATCTCTTGTCTTTATTTTTTTCTTCTCCCACATTAGGTTACGATTCGTTCTTTTTATTATTTATTTTAAAAATCTTTTTGCTTCTTAAAGTCGAGTGAAATAAGACCACATTCCATATACCTTGGTACGTAGCGATAAGCTCCTACTTTATGTACCGTTGAGTACGGGTACTCACCACGCAGTATTCTGACATTGCAGTACATAAATGCACAATAGCATCATCCATTTGATTCTTGTGTTGTTATATATTGAGTGTGACACCATGTCACAGTCTCAGTAATACAGCTAGGAACTGCGCCCCAGTCAAACACCCCTTACTTATCTAGGTACTTAGCACCAGCTCCTTGCAGCTAGCTAAGTCAGCCGTATCCACCTACGGGATCTAATTGCCCAGTTGATGGCCCCCCTCCCGTGTACCATCGGCAACAGCTTAGTCCGAACCAACAATGTATCTTTACAACACACCATATGCACCTAGCAACGGGCCAGACTTGGCCTCAAGCCTGCATTCGTCTACGTACTGCGACATCGATGTTGCCAAGTTTCCCATCTGCTGATTCGGGTGAGGGAATGGGTACCCGTGGGTGACCCACGAAGACCCATGGGTCCTGATGGGTACCCATCGGATTTGCCAAGGACCCATTAGGTACCCATGGGGTCTTGCCAAGGACCCACGGGTACCCAGTGGATAAAACATTTGCACATAAAGCAAATCGCGTCAATAATTTAAAATAATCTGAAATAATCTAGCAAAAGTGGTAATATTAAAGAATTTGCAATTAAATTGCATAAAAATTTTTGAGTATTATAAAACCAAATAACGCCGATTTCTCTTTAAACCGAACTTAAATTTCGTTTAAATTTTTATTATTATTAATATTTTGCGCATTATCCGGATTCTTATTATTTTGCGCGTAATTATTTTGCGCTTTATTTTTTTTGTATATATTTTTTAATACGTTTAAAATTTTGGTTATAAGCTTTGCCTAACGAAACGCCAGGTTTTTTTTACTAGAAGCCGTATTTTTCATTTACAGTTTTGCTAAGTTTTGATAATAACTTAAAATATTTTTAATTAATTGTATATTTTTTTATTAAATAATAATTTCTTTAGCATAAATACCGTATAAGTTGGTTATTATAAAATTTAAATTATTTTAAAATTATTTTATACATTATTTAATTTTTAATAATTCGATTAATATAATTTCTGCCGCTTTTTGCATAAAGTTTATAGCAAATACTTAAAATCGTAATTAACTTTTAAATTAATGCGAAATTTCCCTTATTAAATATTAAAACGGCGCTTTTTTAAATAACAACTTAATAAGTATTTAATATTATCGGATTTTACGCAAAACGGCAGCTATATATATTAATACTATTTTAAAACTATTTTATTTTTCTAAAAAAAAAATTAATTACTAAACAAAACGCGTTTTTTTCGCCTTTTAAAAAAGCCGGGCCCTTAGGAATTATTTTTCTAGCCGGGCGCTTAGATATTAATTTTTTTAACCAGGGGTTATTTTATAACGTAAGGAAATCTTTTTTTAACGCCAAGTGATTTTTTTAACTTTACAATTAACTGGCAAATATTTTATTTAATATGTATTATTTTGGCCATTATTATAAATATTAAATTATTAACAAATAATTATTTTATAATTATTTTAACAGAATTTTATTATTATAGTTAAATTTATTATTAAAATAACTTATATTTATTTATTAAAATAGCAATATAATAATAAATACATATTCCGCGAATTATTAATTAAATATATGTATAAGCGATTTTTTTTAAAAAATAAGATATATAAAGTAATATAAGGTAATTAAAAAAAGTTTTCATAATCTACTTAGGTACCTTATTTGAAAAAACTTTATTTTTTTATCATTACAAAAATAATATATATAATACTATTATTTTACGATGTTTTTTAAATTTTAATTTATATAAGTAAATATTTTTTATAATAAAAATTGATATATTATGTAATAAAAACAAATAATAAATAAAAAAATAACTTTATATTAGATTTAATTTGCCTTTAAAAATTACGAATATATTAATTATATTTCCTATCTCCTTAACCTAGTAATTACGGGCTTAATTGATTTTAATTATAACGATCGATTTAAGCTATTCCGGGAAAACGGCCCGTTTTAAGTAAGCGTTAAAATTTAATTTTTCAAAATCTTATTCGGTTATCTTTTAATAACGCCTTTATTTTCGGTATTAGTTAGCTTTTTCTTTCTGCGAAATTAATCTTTAAATGCAGCTTTTTTATGTTAAAATCCGCTTACCCAAGTAATTTAATTAGCATATGAAAATTCTCGGAATACCTAATTTTCGTCCTTATTATTTTCGGTTTTATCCGGATTTTCTGAATCGTTATTTAATATCCCATAAAGTTTATCTGATAATAGATTATATTAATCGGGCAATTTTCTTAAATTTTAGATAAACTGAAAATAAAATATTTTCTATATTTTTTTTCCGTTTTTCGAATCGTTTTTAGATATAAACGAAATCGTTATGATCGTATATAATATCGTTATTTAAATAAAATATTTTAGTTCAGATATAAAATAATATAATCAAATTTAATTTAAATTATTATAATAATATTAATTAATGGTTGAAATAATATTTTAACTAAACAAAACTCCAGGTATATTTTATTAATACCGGAAAATATTGAATATATAGTGAATTATATATAAAATAAGCAAAACCGGAAAATATATTATTAATCCGTTATTATAATATTACAATAATTTCGTTCCGATGTATATCTAAATAATATAATTAAAAAATAATTTTTAAAATATTAATTAAATTATTTACCTTCGTATTAAAGATAATCGTTAATAATATTTTCCTATAGATTATCGTTAATACGATATACCGAATCTATATTTTTAAGATTTGAATTTAATAAAAAGACTACGGTAAAGTTTCCGTAATTCGAAAGAAAAATATGTATAATAAATTATATATTTAGTTTATTATTTTTTTAATCCTTTTTAAACGTTTGCTTAAAATATTTAACGATCTTTCCGTAAAATATATTATTAAATGATTTTAATTAAAAACATTTCTACTAATCGTTAAAGTAATTACGGAAGTTAAGAACCGTATTATTTAATAATAAATAAATCAGGACGAAAGGATAAATTAATAAGTAATTATTAATAAATAATCTGTTAATATATTTAAAATTTTTCAATATTATTAACTTAATACCTTTCCGTAATAATTATAATTATATTAATAATCGGTTACTAAATTCAGAAAATATTCAATATTTCTCATTTTTCATTTCCTTTTTATTTTTTTATTTTTTATCCGGGTAATACTTTTAATAAAACTTAATAATATGCTTTTCGCATTTACCTAAATATTTAAATATAATTTCATACCCTCTTATTATGTAAGAGATATACTTTTCCTAAGAAAAACCGAAATTATTCCTTATCCAGATCAATTATTTGAAAATATTAACCAAATAACAAATATATTTAATATGATTAAAAAGTAATATAAAACCCGTTTTTTTCATAATAACTATTTACGTATAAACCTTTAAATTACGGGTATATTTTTATAATACGTAATAAAAAATATCGAACTTTAACGGCCATAAACGTTACGGATTATTTAAAATGTGTTTTTATAATTTAAAGGTTTATTAATAATTATGTTTTGTTAAATTTGTAAAAAAAAACTTTTATTAAAGCCGAAATAAATTTAAATAATAAATACGCGTAATTATATGAATTAAATAATTATTTCATAATTATTTTAAAAAATACGTACTAATATGATCATCTATTCCTTTTTCGTATGAATAAGGTTTTTGGTTTATTTTGATAAGTTTTTAAATTTTTTGTTTTATTTGCTTAAATGTTTTTTAAATTTATTCGGTAATTTTATGCTATAAACTTTTAAAAAGTTATTAAATATTTTTATAAAGTATATAACATACATGTATAATGCCGAATTCCGTTTACCTGTTTGAATTTGTCACCTAACTTTCGATAAAATTATTTTTATATAGTTATTTATCTAATACCAAGGTTATTATCCGCAATAAAAACCCGAAATCGATTGATTATTCCTATTCTTTTTAATTAGTAGAATAATTTATCGTTGTTATACTTATTCAATTTAATATTATAAAGTTAGATGTTAATTAAAAAATAACGTTTTTTTCATTCCCTGATAATTTAATAAATAATAGTTTTTTAAAACGAATTTGCTATATAAAATTTAAATTAAACCTTATACCTAATTAATATATAAGATTATAAAAAGATATATTTAAATTAATATTTAATAATTACGTTAATATATATCCATATATACTTTATATATATTTCTATTGCTAGTAATTTAAAGCTGTTATCGTTAAATATCATTATAGTTCGGAAATATTTATTTAAACAACACTAGGTAAGTTAGTATTAAAGTAGAAAATAATTAATTAAAAAAATATAATTAACATTAAACACTTTCAATAATATTAGGTTTTAATTATAGTAAATAAGGATTGTTTTAAAGCTATTACATTTTTTAAAAAAAGGGAAAAAAGTTGAAAATAAAAATGTCCAATAAAAACTTATTAATACAAGATTATATAATTATTATTTTAAAATTATTTCAAACAATATATATATTATAATTATATTAGCAATTTCATTATTAATAATTAGGTCTATTTAATCTATTTTCTAACTGAATATATTGTTCTATAAGTATTTTATCAAAAAGTTTGGCCCTTTTTTTAAGAAAAATACAATATATGGAGTAATACCTCTATGGCCGATATTTGGTCTTAGGTTACTTAGTTATCCGTTAATAAACTTATATAAAGTTTTTCTAATATTCCGAATTACGGTTTATTTTATTAAATATGCCGATAATTTCGTTTAATAGGTTTTCGTTCTTTTTGCTACTAACGTTTTTTTAAAACTATAATTGCCGCTAAAATCGAATTACTTAATCCCCGTATTAACGCTTCCGATATTCGTAATATTCCCGGTTAATAATAGGAAAATCGGCTTTTTATCGTATCTGAGATTAGGATCGGCTTAAATAATCTAGCGTAATAAAGCGGTTTCTTTAGCCAGGTAAACTTAATAAATTAAATTAATTTTCGTTCGGTAGTTGTTGGCTAAATTATAAATAGCGAAGTTCCGAACTGGGCTTTCGGATATCTTATTTTTAATTCGAATCTTTTTTAATCTGCCTTCAGTTTTAATAATTTGTACCGTCGTCTTTTAGTAGATAACTTTCGCTACGTATTTCGTTAATATCCTAGTTATCGACAACAAAATCTTTTAAATTATTATTTTAATTAAGGTTATTATTTGGTAAAAATAATATTTTGTAACGATTTATTATTATCGAAATTATTATTATTAAAGTGAAAATTTCTGATAATTTACAATTTGATTTTGGTATTATAATAAATTAGATTAAAATTATAATAAAAATTCTTTTAGTAATAAACGGATGATTAGCGAAAATAAAAAAAGAAATAATCGACAGTACGTAAATGGTTAGCGATATAAGGTTTTAAAATTACGTATTAACTTTTTTAAATATCGTTTGTTTTTTTTTCCTTTTTACTAAACTCTTATAATAAAACTATTTTTTCCATTTATTTTAATTCGAATTTATTACTACCGAAATAATATAATTAAAAGGTTATCTGTTTTAAGTGATATTTTAAATATTTTGTGAACTGACGATACCCATAACGAATTTAACCAAAATTCTAATAATTTTATTCTTGATTTTCCCCTGTTGCCTAAATTTATTAGATATATGCTTATTTGACGTATAGTAAAAAATAAGCCAGTATTATTAACTGGCTTTATTCCCAAATCCACCAAAAAAAACGCTGGGTAAGCCGATAAAGTTTTAGCCTAAAGCATTTACGCGTAAGGTTAAGCGTTATAAACGGAAACCTAATAGTAAATATATAGTTCGGATTATTTTATAATTATTTTATTTGTAATATTTTTTATATAATATATTTCGCGAAATTCGGAATTACCAAAAAAATATTTCTTTCATTTTCGAAAAAGTTCTTTTTAGCGTATCGTTTGCAGAATACTTATAAATATATTATTCTAATTTATGCGGATAAAAACTTTTATTTTGGAAATATTATAAGAAACTACAGAAAAACTTCTGGTATTTTTTTTTGAAAATAATAATCTTTGCATTATTTATAATAAGTACATAACGCTTTAGGTAAAAAATATTTATTTTATTCGAAAAGTTTGGTCCTATTAAAATATCAATATTTTAATACCGGTTATTAAGGGTTTAAAGAAAATCAAAAAAGTATGTATATTTTAGAGGTTATTTTAATTAACCTTTTTTTATTTTGAATTTTTATTTAAAAATGGGCTTTAAAGGTAATTAATATTATTTTATCAAACAAATTTTATTTTAAATTTTATGGGTGTTAAATCTTTTATCGATAAGTTTTTAAATTCCGTATACCTTATATAAATTTGTATTTTGTTAAAACTTTGCTGTTATTAAAAAGCTTTTATTTTGTTTTTTTATTTAGTTACTTAATTTCTTTATTTCCAGCTTAATTAAATCATGTTATCTTACCTTATTATAATCCGTTATTTTAATTACTATTACCTAATTTCTGAAATAATCTTATAATAATTTTATTTAGGAATTTTGGCTTTTAGTTTTATAATACTCCTTTTATTTAAACGTCGGAAATCCGACGAATTATTATTTTAAAATGCGTATACCAAAAGGGTTCGAAGGCGAAAAACTAATATTTTGGCAAAATAAAATAATATAGAAACAGTTCGTTATAACCTATGGTAATAAATTAAGCGCAAATTAAATAATTAAAGACGTTTGATTTTATATATAATTCTCGAAAACCAAATAACGCAAAATATAATTATTAATTAGGAAATTAATATTTTTTAATAAGTATTATTTTATAATTATTTTAATATTTTATTAATTATTAATAACATTAAAAATAACGATATATTGATTAATTTATAACGAAATAAACCGACGCTAAAAATATATTTTTAATATCAAATAATAACGTTAAGATATATATTAATATTAATAATACAATGGCCGAAATATTCTATTTTGGCGATAATGCTGTTAATAATATTTGTTATAAATTTATCGCTAATTATTTAAACGATTTAATATCTTACTTACTGAAAAATCTTATTATACCTTAGGTTACAGAATTTCACATAATAATTCCGTAAATAATCTTTTGCTTTAATTATTTTTAATTATTTTATTAATATTTTTAACGTTAATTACCGGCTTAAGATAATAGTATTTTACTTAATATTCGTATAAAAAATAATAACGAATTTTTATATTCGCGTTACGTTAAAAATATCGAATGTATTATTAATAAAATTATAGATCTTTTAATACAAGTTTTTCGTATATTTTAATTATTTTTAGCAAATAACGCCCTTATACATCGAAATGATTTTAACGTTAATATTAAGGTTAAAATATTAAGGAAATTGCCTTGATATTTCGTTCCGTAAATCCTGATTATGTTTTAATTAGTTCATTTTTTAATTTTTTTAATATAACTTTAAGTTATTTAATACTTAGTATTTAAAATAATATAATATCGTAAACGATTTGTACTTTAAGTTATATTAATACAAAAATAATTTTTAAACAGTTTTGAAAATTGTAAATTTCTATATATAAAATTATTTCGACTTTATGTCTGGTTTTCGACAGTTATTTAAAATACTTTTTGTTTAGAAAAAAGGCCTTTTCCTATATTATTTAGCCCATTTTAGATTTTACGATATTTTTACCTAGAAAAAAAATATCTTCGTTTAATATTACAAAAGGAAAAAATAAACCTTATAAAATGTTATTACCGTTTTCGATTTAGACAAATTCGAAACTGGCGAAAAGAATTTGCTAGTTTAATTACGTTAAAATTTAACGTTATAAACTGATATATTAAATAATTATTTTAAAATAATTTTACAATAATATAATTTTATTTTAAAACGTATATAGGCGGATATTTATTTCATTTAAGATTATACGGTATTTTATTATTAAGTGTTACCGGCTTTATAACTTGGAGTAATAAAGCTAAAGGAAATTATTTTTTACGTTATTTTGATACGAAATTCCGCGGTCTTATTTTTAAGTTTTACCTTTAACGTTCGAACCTTTTTTTATTGTAAGTATATTACGAGAAATTATACGATAAGGTTTTATTTATATTAAAAAACATATACAAAAAATAATTTTAAATATATAGAAATAAGAATGATTAATCGGATTTTGAAATTAACACAGTAATTGAAAACGGAAAAAACTTTTTGAAAAATTTACCACATAAAGCTGTTAAAAAAGAATTTGGCGTTATTAGCTGCGCTTATGTCAAAATTATTTCTCCTGTATTCGATAACGCGAACTCTAAGTTTTATATAGGTGGAGGCTTTCTGCAAAAAAAGCCAGAAATAATTTAAATTAAAGGCGGTTATAATATTGACTTATTAGCGGTAACGTAAATAATTTTCTTTTTTTCCCCTTAAATTAAGATTATAAAAATAACGGGTTATAATAAATTTAATTTATTATATATAGTAATTATTTTAAACTGTTTTAAATTATTTTTATAAAAAAATTAAATTTATAATATTTTTTATTTCGTTTAAAATAATATGCATTATTTTTATAACATAATAATGATTTAGATTATATCCTTACTTTTTTTAATATATTTAAAATTTACGTATTTTGCTAATAAGTAATCGTAAGTACTTAATAGGTCTTTAGCATTACCTATTAGGTACCCGCGGGTAATTCTGACTTGCGCCAAGGACCCATGGATCACCCAGGGTCCTTGGCATTACCCGCGGGTACTCGTGGGCCGTGGGTAATTTTCGGTGGGTGGTTCCTCCCTCACTCTACTGCTGATAAATCGCGACCTTGAACGTCCTAGAGTAGTATTATGTCTCTGGTATGTGGATAGTCGGCACAACTATTGGGGGACTGTGCCGGAGCACCTGCATGATGCACAAAGTTGCATGTAAGTCAGACACCCAGTTCGTGTACCAGTTCCTCCGCGCCCCACTCGAAGATTCGAGATATCCTGAGCACTAACCCTACTTTAACTATATATCGACCTTAAATATCGCCTTTTTAATAGCAAAAATGTACCCATTTAATCGAAAATTTGTATAAATTCTAAGGCTATAAATTTTCAGTTTAATTCGATATCGAAAAGACGATTTAATAGTGTTATAAATAATAGGTTTATTTAAAAAAATTTAAAATATAATAGATCGTAATCCAAGGCCAGTTATAGTACGTTTTATCTTGTACTAGATTTCGTTCGTACTATGCCGGCTTGGCTAATTAGCCAACTATTAAGCTCAGTTATACGGTTTATGTTAGCAGTAGTATCGTAAGACTTAAGCAATGAGATAGCTAGTTCCGTCTGGTAATAACAAAGAATTATTTACGTAACTAAGTGGTAATTACGGGCTGTAAAAGAGGTAATGAGCATATCTATATACTAGTGCCGGTTCTTATAAAAACTACGCCCTTTGGACTCAATAATAAAGGGTGACGGCTAGGCTAGTTAACTAACTATTAAAGCTAGTAGCACGGTTTATATTAGCGGTGGTATCGCAAAATTATAAGCAACAAAATAACTAGTTACATCAGCTAATAATATATAACTAAAAGTAATCTAAGTAACTAAACTATACTATAAGCTAGTAATATTTAAATTTTAAAAAAGATATAAATACAGTGTTATGACCCAACAAGTTACGGCCTCGGAAACGGTCGCAGCAAATGATTAAGCCATGTGGGTCAAGTTACGTGATAGCTCGACGGGATCGATCGTAGAGCCTATGGAGCCAGGTTCGACGAGATTGATCGTAGAGCCTATAAAGCCAGGCTCGACGAGATCGATCGTAAAGCTTGTAAAGCTAGGTTCGACAAAGTGGAAAAGTTAAGTATAAGATATTCATTATTTTTATAGTTTAAATAATATTAGCTTATAATACTTATTAATATTAATCGTTTATAATACGTTTTTGCGTTTTTGGTATTAAGAAACATAATTAAATTATTTTATTACTTAGATTCTTACGATATTTTTGCTAATAAAAATCCGTACGACTAAAGTTTAATAGTCAGTTAAACCGTATAGTTCGTTTTATATTGCAAGCTTTTGTTTAATAATACCGTTAAACTTTAAGTGATTTTTAATACTGTTAAAATATTAACCAGTATTTAGGAAACCTTTATTTAACAGTTTTAGGTTCGAATTTAAGAACTTAAAAAAAAGTTCCGATAGCTTAGGGTTACGTTATCTGCCTAAACCGCTTTCGCCCGTATAAAGCCTAAAAAACCAGAGCTTTATAATAGGAAAAATAATCCTTAGACTTTTTTAATTTAGGCACGAGTTTACCTTTGTTTTTTAGACCTTAGCGACCCAGCGGATATGGTCCTAGTAATAGAAGTATGCTTAACGGAAGATGCTGTTAATTGGTTTGAACTTATTATAAGGAATTACCTGAAAATAAAAAAATCGGATAAAAAGGATTTTATTAATAAAACTTTTTTACATTATATTAATTTCGAAGATAAAATACGTAATAATTTCGGCAATTCGGATAAGAAATAATTTACGGCTTAATAATTCTTATAATTCCGATAAAAAACATTTTCGTTCAAGTATGCCGTAACTTTTAAAAGTTTTGCGACTAAGGTAAAATAAGGGAATGATAAGGCCGATACCTTTATCGACATATTTTATAAAGGATTAAAAGATAATATAAAAGATAAAATTATTCGGATTATATAATTAATTGCTTTAAACCGGTATATCATAAAGGTAATTAAGATTAATAATTAATAATTTGAAAAACGATTAGAAAAAAAGGAATAATATGCTTTACGTTCGGGATATAACAAGTTTAACCAGGGAAAAAAACGAAATGCGACTTTTATTTCTTATAAAACGGCGCCAGGACTTATGGAACTCGGCGTTACCCATAAATAAAATTAAAGCCAGATTAAATGTTTTAATTGCGGCAAAATAGGATATAAAGCTTATAAATATAAAAAACCCAAAAGGCCATAATAAGATAACTGGATATCTGTATCGGAAAGATAATTTAGAAATAATTAAGAAAACGATAATAAACTTATTAACATAATTCAAACTAAATACGTATTAGATTTAAATAAAAGGTTTAATAGAGATTATTACGATAAGAAATTCGACGCAAAATACGAAAAGCTAGAAAGTTGGTTTAATAAATATCGTAAGGATAACGAAAAGTATTACAAAAATAATTACGCAAGTACTAGAATTAAATAAAAGAATGTTGCCCCCGAATAGCCGATCGATACGGCAGAATATACGCCATACATTGTCGACGACGAGAATATCCCGATTACGAAAAATGAAAATAACATATTTACGAACGAATTACCCGTATATATTATAACGGATTCGATATGCCAAACCGTACCGGAAATAATAAGGACGATAAATAATAATATCGATATTTTCGAACCTTAGCCCTAAAAGATATCCAACAGCTAGCTAAGGCAGAAAATTAGCCCGAAAAAAATAATATCCGCAAAAAAACCCTTTTTATTATTATAAATAATATAATTACCAAGTAAAAAAGGAGTTAATTTAGCGTACGGTAAAAAGATACTATCAAAAAGTTATTAAGGATTTTTATTTTTAATTAATATTTATTACGGATTCTTATAGAAGGAAAATTATTAAAAACAAATACGTTAATTTATAAAAGGTTTTTAAAACGATAATTAAAACGACGCATAATGAAATATAATTGCAAATATAAGAAAATCATTCATTTAACAAGAAAAGGAATTATAAAAAAATTAAAAGAAATTAATACGATTTACAGAAATAATATGCCGACAATAACGATAAATATAGCAGCTTAACGCGCTAAATAAAAAAACATAAACAAAATTCGATATATTCCAATAGAAATTAAAAGAAAAGGGTTATTTATAAAAAAGCTGCAAAATAACGAAACCTAAAGGAATTATAAGGAATTGCTAAAAAAGGTTTTAAACGTAACGGTAAAAGACGTTAATAACCTTATTACCTTAGAAATACGAAGTAGAACGTACTAATATATTCTAATGGTGGACTATGGAGCTTTAAGCAGGAATTATATTGCACCAAATATAGTTAATAAGTTCAGATTGCCTTAAAGATATAAATTAAAACCTTATATAGCGACAAATGCCAAAAATTAGGAATTCGTTTACGATAACGGAAGAGTTATACGCAAAATTAATTACCTTAAGATTTTTGTTTAAGGACGATACTAAATAATTAATTTCGACATCGTTTTATTTAGGAATTATAATATGATTTTAAGATTATTATGGATACGCGAATACGGAGTTTGGATTAACGGCAGAACTGGTTAAATAAAGTTTGTCTTATTCCTTATTAATAAATAAAAGAAATTAAGATTTTAATATTTTATCGATAATAATGACAAATATAAGTATAAGAATACGATAAATACCTTATTACGTAAAGGAACAAAACATAAAAAGAATAGGTATTAAAAAAATATAACGCATCGTTATTATTATTAAAGCGAAATTAAAATAATTGAATAACGATATAAAATAATAAAGATAATAGCCCTAAAAGTTAGAAAATTTAATTAATATCTTATTATAGTATTACAGATATAAGCAGTCTTTTATAAAGGAACTTAATACGAAATATTAGAATATAGCGAATGGGATTATGAAATAATATTTAAAAAAGAATTTTTAATAAATTTTTACCTTATTTATAACTTTACCGGAAATAAATTATATATTTTTAAAGAATATCTGCAAGATCGGTTATAAAAAAGATGGATTCGATTTTCGAAATTATTAATAAGTTACCTAATATTTTTCGTACTTAAAAAAATAAAATATTACGATTTATAGTTAATTATTAATAATTAAACGATATTATTATTCAGGATTAAATATTATTATTTTTAATTACGGAAATAAAACCTCGATTTTACGGAATTAAATAGTTCACAGTATTTAACCTTGAAGATAAATATAACTTTATTAAGATCAAAACAAGATACGAATAAAAAATAGCCTTTAAAACGAAATACGGATTATTTAAATATTTGATTACGTTAATAGGATTTACGAACGTACCAATAACTTTTTAACAAATGGTAAACCATGTATTACGAAAATACCTCGATATTTTCGTCGTTTGTTATTTCGACGACATTTTTATCTTTTCGGAAACAAAAAAGGTATATATAGGATACGTTTATAAGGTTTTTCAAATTTTACAAAATATAAAGTTATTTATTAACGTAAAAAAAAGTTAGTTTTATAAATAGGAAGTGGAATATCTGGGACATATTATTATCTTAGAATATATTAGATTAAACCTTAAGAAAATCGCTGTAATTATAAAATAGCACATATTAACGATAATCAAAAAGGTATAAGTATTCCTTGGATTCGCCAATTATTACAGAAAGTTTATTCGAAACTTTAGCAAAATAACTATACATTTAACGAACCTTACGAAAAAAAAAAGAATTCAAATAGATGCCAGATATAGAAAAAGCATTTCAGGATATTAAAAATGCGATTACTAACGAGCTAGTACTAATTATGTATAATTTAAACCGTTCCGTTAAACTAAAAACCGATATTTCGGATTATGCGTTAGGCGTAATAATCGGATAACGAAATAATTAAGGCAAATTATACCTTATTGCATTTTTTTCGTATAAATTAAAAGGAGCCGAATTTAATTACAGTATTTTAAATAAAGAATTTATGGTCATTATTATAATATTCCGAAAGTTTAGGCATTTCCTAAAGGGAAATCTGTATTAAGTTATGGTTTATACAAATTATTAAAATTTTACCCGATTTAATATAATTAGGAAATTTACAGAACGATAATTAAAATATGCGAAAAAATTGGCAAATTTCGATTTCGTTATTATTTACAGGAAAAGCTTAAAAATAATAAAGCAAATACTTTAAGTAAATATCCAAACCTCGAAAAGAAATTGGTTAAAATTAGCTATATAATCTTTAATATTATTATAAAAGAATATTTACGTTTACGACACATTGCGATAATTCGGTCAGTACCTTTAAATATGTACCAGAAGATTTAGCAATATAATAATAATCTCCCAGAAAATTAAAGAACCGATAAAATATAAGTTTTAAAAAGATTTCAGAAAACTTTAATACGAAAGATATATAAATATTAGTTATACGAATATCTAGGGATTTATAAAACCTTAAAAAAGCTTTAACGTACATATTTCTTTTTTAGAATAAAATTAACAGTATAAAAAGTCATATAGTAATGCGATATTTACGCTAAAGCAAAAATTCGACGACATAGGCTATACGGAGAATTATAACTATTATTAATTACAAAGCGATTATGGTATTTAGTTACATTTGATTTTATTACTACATTTTCTATGTCAAAAAGTTTAATTACGGGAATATACTACGATAGCATTTTCGTAATCGTCGATCGATTTACGAAATTTTTTATTTTTTTACTATATTACGAAAACATAAATGCCGAACAGATGGCATATATTTTCTTTAAAAATATTTTTACTATATACGGATTATTAATGGAAATTATTTTAAATGAAGGATTAATATTTGTATCTAAATTTTGGCAAAGCTTTATAGCATAGATCGACTTAAATTACAAATTATCCAGCGTATTTAAATTTTAAATAGATAAATAAATAAAATAAACAAATTAAACCTTACAAATTTATTTACGATATTATTTTAATTACGAACAAAATAACTAGGTCGAGAAATTGCTAATCGCATAATTAACCTATAATACCAGTTATTATAAAAACATTAAAATAATACCAATAAACGCAAATTTTGGTTTTATTTCAGAAATTTACAAAAAATACGTAACGATAATTTAATTAATATTACAATAGTTTTTACGTTAAAATAATTACGATAATTGCATTAAAAAATAAAAGTAGAACTGGAATTCGTACGAAATTAAATAAGCAAGTATTATAATTAGAAAAGGTTAAAGAAATTAATTTTCGAAAAAGAGGAAGTAGCTTTTTTCGCCATAAAAAATATTTAAAAAAAACGACCTAATAAAAAACTCGAATTTAAATATATTAATCCATATAAAAGTGTCAAGAAAATCTTAAAAAATTATTATTAATTGGAATTTCCACCAAAAGTTAAATTCTATTTAATTTCTTACGCCTTTTTATTTAAGTTAACAACGGATATAATTAAAGTATAGATAACATAAAACGACGTAAAGGTAAAAAATAAGTAAGTATATAAAGTGAAAAAAATCCTTGATATGCGAAAACAAAACGGATTTACCAAGTACCTAATTAAATAAAAAAAGTACTCGGATTTCGAAAATACCTGAAAACCTGCTAAAAATCTTATTAACGTTTAGCGCTTATTGAAGAACTTTTATTAATAATGCCAAAATCGATAGAATCGACAGTTTCTTAATTAATAAATAACTAATTTGTGGATTCCAAGTTAAATTAATCGGAAAAAGGTGCGGCCTCCGTTATTGTGGCTTTAGCGGCCTTTAGTTCGGCCTGTTTCTTTTGATATTCCAACTTATCCAATTTTTTTTAAAAACCGAAGCTTACGAGATAATATGCGTACCATACGGTCGGCCCATAATTTTTTTTGTTTTTGAAAACGACGAACTTTGGCCTGTGCCTATTCCGTTTTTTTTCGGCCTTCTTAAATTCCGTTTTGATTTTAAAGTAATTAAAAACGAGCTTTTTAAGTTGAAAAGTAAAAAGACCATTAATGTTACAAAGGCCTTGGTTGCGCGTTACGTATTTTTTGCACCGGGAGAAATCTGACGAAAAAATACGATAAAAGGATAACCCGCGACGAATATAATAAAAATATATAAGTATATTTATAATTCGGAAAGTAATTTATTTAAGTAAGTTTTTTCGTTTTTTGGTTTTTCTGTTAATAGGTTTTTTAATACGACCCGATATAATAATAAAAGAAAGATTTACAGAAAAAAAGAAATTTTCGGGACGAAAATTATAGAAAGGAAAAATCGTATGTTAACTTAAAAAGTTACGGCCTCGGAAACGGTCATAGCAAATAACTAAGCCATGTAGGTCAAATTACGTGATAGCTTAACGGGATCGATCGTAAAGCTTATGGAGCCAGGCTCGACGAGATCGATCGTAAAGCCTATAAAGCCAGGTTTAACGGGATCGATCGTAAAGCTTATAAAGCCAGGCTCGATAAAGTGGAAAAATTAAGTATAAGATATTCGTTATTTCTATTATTTAAATAATACCAGCTTATAACATTTATCAATATTAATCGTTTGCAATACGCTTTTGCGCCCTTGGTATTAAGAGACGTAACTAAGTTACTTTATTGTTCAGATTCTTACGATACTCCTGCCAACATAAATGTGTACTACTAAGGTTTAATAGTTGGTTAAACCGCATAGCTCGTTACATAGAGGGACTTACTTTAAGAATACTCTTAAAAATTTGCTAAATTATTAAATTCGATAAAATTCCTAATAATTTCGTAGATTCCGTAATTCAGAAGCGGTACTGCTATTAATCTTATATCGGCCGTATTAAAAAACTAAGAGTGATAAGTTTATAATATAATTTTCTTTTTGTAAGCACTCTATTCTTAAAAATCGAATTTTACTAATTGTTCTTGTAGTCGTAAATATTCTTTTTATTTTTTTAAAAAAATAAATAACTGTAAACAAAACTATTCGAAATTATTTTAAAAGAAACAAATGCGCTATATAATTCTATTTTAACGATAATACTTTTTTATCATGACATATAAATAACGCCTTATTTCTATTATATACGTCGGATATTGTTTTATAAATTTTGGAACTTAAATTTTTCGAATTAATGTTTATATAGTTAAAATTTCCAGCTAATATATCTTAGCCAACTTAGACGACCGTGAATTGTTTTTTATTTTCTTCGAAGGTATTCAAGTACCGTTTTACAACGTTAAAAATTAACCAATTAAATTACAAATCTCCGCCATAAATTAACGAGGTCTAAGATGTAATCATATTAAAAAGATTTATTTAATATCTTTATTTCTAAAAAAATCGAAACTTGCTAATAACTTAATAACAAGACGTTTTTATAGTTATATAGATATATATTTGTATAGTTTTCGTTAATATTATTTATTATTAACACTATTTTTATTGTAATTAAAACCTGTTTATTATCGTTAAACTTTAACGTATATAATAGTAATAAACCGAACCCGTTTTGGTTTTATAATTTCTTTCAAAATACGACGCATTTAAACGTTTTTGGTTTTATTGCGCTGTGTTTTTAAACTACACTATAGGTACGATAGTATTAAATTTTAAGCATTAATATAAAAATTTAAAATATAATATTTGAAAAGTTTATTCGAAATTGAGTTTTTAATAGGTATAATAATCTATCGCGTAATTTAATTGCTTAGATTAACCTGTTAATAAATAAATTTAAAAGAATAAATACGTATCTAGTTTCTAATATGTAAAGGTTAATCGAATTTTTCGATCTTACTAATTAAGACCTCGTTATATGTAGATATTACGATATATTATATAATAAACTTATAATTTTTGTACAAAGACTTAGATTTCTCTCTTTGTTAAAAGATTTATTATTTAAAGTTAAAGTAATCCATATTATATTAAACGACGGTTAATATTTTATAAAATTCTTAAATTTTAATCATTTTAAGCTTTTTCATTAGTAATTATATCCGTAAGATAGAAGTCGAAGTTAAATAATTTAGAACGAAAAGCAGAGCCGTTTCTTAAAAATAACGATTTAGATGTTTTTTCGTATATTTTTTACAGGCCTAATTCATATAAATAAGATTATTTTTAAAATTTATGATAGTTATTAGCTTTATCTATTGCGCAGAATTTTGTTATCCTCGTGTATATTACGAGATAAAGTTGATATATTAAAAGCGCTGATGATTTAGGAAAGTTAATATATTTTGAAGAAAGATATACATCGATTATTCAAACTCACGAAAATATTCGCGTTATATTTACTATAATAATATAGTTTTAATTAAAATTAAATTATATGTAATAGTTAGATAGAATAGAACTACATTATTTATTAATAACGTAGTTTTTATATTTAAAATTATCTTATTAATATAACGTTTTATACGGTTTTATTAGGTCGACTTTTATTACTGTCCTTGCTTATTATTATAATCACATTTGTAATGAAAGATTAAAGCAAATTATATTTCGTTTTAATTAGTATTATAAATTAAAACAATTTTGCGAAGCGTTATAATAATATTTAATACTATCATATATTTTTTAGTAGTTCGTAATCAGCATATTGGAGATTTTAGTATTTTACTTTTATTGATACGTTTTATAAAAATACGATTCATTAGTTCAATAGTTATTTAAATTAAAACGTATACCGGATAAATAACCCTGTTTAATTTCGTTAGGTATAATTAATAGAAACGAAGATACTATTAACTATGTTTATGGCGATTATCAAAAAGAATATGTAGGTCGCATATAAAGTGTTTTAAAAAAGCAATTGTATTAGTTTTTAAAATGTTTTCAACTTATTTATAAAAATTAGAAAACATGGAGTTATATTCTAGAATTACCATCTAATTAAGCCGAAATAGTTTATTAATATAATAGGAAACGATTACCTTTTTTTATTTTCGCTTTATTTTATACATAAATAAACTTCTTATTTATGCTTATACGTATTTATTATCGTGATAATATTAACGGGACGTATATAATATAAATAGCCTTTAATGTAGATAGTTAATATTTAAATAAAATAAAGTAATTATTTTAAAAATCGGGGAAGTTTTATTTATTTAAGTGTTTTATTTTTTATATTTAATATATATATATATTTGTTGTTTTCATAAAATTGACGTATTAAATACGAACTACTTATAATAAAGGTGCTTCGTATATATAGAGTTATCGAAAGTATTTCCATCGAAAATATTTTTTTCGAAAACTTCGGTTACTAAATTTATAAAAATATATATTTTTTCGGCTTACCGTCCCTAAGTTCCAGTCAATTGCGTATAGTATTATTTTAAAATATATTAACCGCGTTGAATAAATAAGAGAAAGATTGCGAAGTTTTAATTAAAGCCTATTAATAGATAAGAATGTATTTAATAAAGCGGTTTTATTATTGTTTATAAATAATACGTTATTTAGTCATATAAATAACTTAACGAATAATTTGTATATATTTTATAATTTAACTTAAAAATACAACCTTTTTATTTTAGCTTTTAAATCATGTAATTTTAATTAAAGTCTAGTAAGTCATGCTCGCTTATCTAGTAATTATAAAATCGAAAATATTATTAATATGAAAATATTGTATATAGCAATAATTCTTTTAATTCTATTATAAATAATAACAAATCATTAAATGATAGCTCTTTTATCGAAAAGAAATTTCGAAGTTATTATTATTTCTTTTAAGAAGTCTAAGTTTAGTTATACTTTTCAAATATTATATTATATAGTAACGTATTACGACCTAAATCAAGAACGGTCGCAAGAACAGCCGGACTTCCGCGAAAAGGTTATGTAATTTGAATCTCTTTTGACGTCAAGATCCAAGTACATCCAATCGAATTCAGAAGTATTAGATTGGTAATAACGTTAAAATCTAATAAAAATCTATTTAACCTAAAAAATATATACGTCTGTATAACGGCTAGGCGGTTTAACCAACCACCAAACCTTAGTCGTACGGGTTTATATTGGCAGGAGTATCGTGGAATTCTGAGCCATAGATATAGTAACGTATTACGTCTCTTAATATCAAGGGTGGCAAAGTTATATTACAAACAATTGGTATTAATAAGTATTGCAAATTAATGTTATTTAAAGTATAGAATTAATAAACGTATATATCCTATATCGGCTTACTGGCTTATTACCAGTGAGTTAATAATCCGGCTTGCTAGCTTATTACTAGTAAGTTGGCGATTCATTATGTGATTTAACTCGTTGTTTTTTTTCCGGTTTATTCGTTAAAAACCGTTTTTAAGACCATAATTCGTTAAGTCGTAATACGATTTCCCTTTTCCCTAAACTTTGTCCTCAAAAATTATCTTCTTTTTCCGTAAGTATTTTTTATCTTCCTTTTATTATAGTTTCCTATGTTCCTAAGTTTTATTTTCGCAAAATTGTTTAGCGAATTGCTTTAGTTAACTTAATTAAGTTTAAAGATTCTGTCGTTTTGATTTACTTTTTTTGTTTTTTCCGATACCTTAATTATTAAATAATAAAAAAGGTGTTACGTTACAAAGAATGCGTACGTAAGGGGCGTTTTTATAATAAAAGCGGAATTCCTATATCTATAATTAATCGTTATATTGCCGAGACTCGTCAATTGAAAGAAAAGGAATTGGCGGCGGACTAAGCGTTAGTCGAATTTTTGGCGCGATTTTCTCGTATACGGCGATAGCGTTAATATTATTAATATGAAGGTGCCAAATTTGTTAACCGGGCTTTTTAATCGTTGGAGGAATTTAACGGTTTTGCTTATTTAGAATCGGAGTTTGTAGTTAAGGTATAGGCTTTGGATGGAGTGGACGTTATTAATTGAAATGCGGTAAACCAAGCGTTTTTTTTGGATCTTGTGGATTGGAATACTATTATTTCGAGTGATTCCGTCGTCGTTGGTGAAAATTTTTAATAAATACTAGGCGCTAATAAGATTTTTAGTAGGTTCCTAGGTGTTTTCGAAATCCGGGTGCTTTTTGTACTTGATTAGGTACCGGGTAAATTCGTCTTATTTTCTTATATCGAATATCTTTTCCACCTTATATAATTGTTCGTTTTCCATTTCTATATCGTTTTGTTCCTTACATACCACGATTATATCTGCTGTTAATTCGAGCAAAAAGATATGGAAAATTAGATAGAATTTGATCTTGGGTAGAAGTTTTAGTTAATAGTTGCTTTCTAAGATTCTCTTGGCGATTTTATACGGACCGATATATTTAAAATCGGTTTTTTTGCTTAGTCGTTTTTTTTAAATATTTTTAAGGCTAAACGGACTATTTTCTCGTTTTTAAAAGTTAATCCTTTTAATTTTTTCTAATTTTAATATTTATTTATTTAATTATATACGAATTATAATTTAATTCTATTTTGGATATAATTCTTTAAGCTCTTTTAACGTAAATATTAGGTTATTATTAGTTAAACCATTGTCGCGTATTTTCCTATATATTTCTGGAATATAACTATAATTTATATTTATAGACATTATTTTGATATATTTATAACAACTGTTTAATATAATTATTTTATTCGAAATTAATATAATATCGTAAGTAAATTCTCAAATTTAGTTCGTTCGTTTTATTTATTTATCCGTTTAATACTGAAAACCTTGAATAGTTTATAATTTAAACCGATTTGTATTATAAGACCTTACCAGAATTTGAATGCAAACGTTAATCCTGTATCTGAGATGGTTTTCATTAGTAATCCATATATGCTGAAAATATGTTGAAAAAAATATATGCTATTTGTTCGGCGTCAGTGTCTTTATGATATGGTAAAAAATAAGAGAATTTCGTGAATCGATCGATGATTACGAAAATATTATCGTAATATATATTTATAACGGGATTTTATGATATAATAAATTTAATAATGAAGTCGAATATAATTAAGTATTACGGCTACTATGCGAGTAGTAGTAACTGTAATTTTTTATAAGACTTATATTATTATGCGTTAATCTTATTACGAAGATCGCATTATTGTCGTATTTTTTAAACTATTATTTTTATTGTGAAAAAAGAATATATACGTTAAAGTTATTTTAGGGTTTTATAAATCTCTGGATATTCATATAGCTAATATTTATATAGTTTTTATACTAGGTCTTCTTAGTATTCTGCGAGAATTTATATTTTGTCCGTTTTTTGGTCCTTTAATAAGCTGCCGTTATATTACTGGATTTTCTAATGCATATTGAAAACTATTGCCCGAATTATCGCAATTTATCGCGGGCGTAAATATCTTTTCGTGATAATTTCAAAAATTATATAATTAATTTCAACCATTTTTTTCGAAATCGAGTTGTTTACTTAAAATATCGACTTTGTCGTTTTCTGAACCCTTTTCATAGATAATACGGAAATTAAAATTTATCGATTTTTTCGGATATTTCAATTATTATTTTATAACTTCCTTAATTGTAATAAAACAGATAAGATTTTAATAATCCGTATAAACCTTAACCTGGTACAAGCTTTCCTTTAGAAAATACTTAAACTTCCGAAATGCCATAAAAATGACCATAAATTCCTTATTTGCAATACCGGAATTAACTTGGATTTCTTTTTAATTAGTACGAAAAATATGTAATAAGGTATAAATTATGTTAATTATTTCGTTATCCAATTATTACGTTTAACGCATAATTCGAAATATCGGTTTTTATTTTAACGAAGTAGGTTAGATCGTATATATTTAATACTGGTTCGTTAGTAATCGTATCTTTAACATCCTAAAATGTTTTTTTTCTATTTTAGGCGTTTATTTAAACTCTTTTTTTTTCGTAAAACTGGATAGGGGTATAGTTACTTTGGTAAAGTTTCGAATAAACTTTCTGTAATAATTAACGAATCCAAGGAATACTTATACCTTCTTAACCAGAGTTGGCGTCTGCTATTTTGTAATTATAGCGATTTCCTTAAAGTTTATCCTAATATGTTCTAGGGTGTTAATATATCCCAGATATTCCACCTTTTGTACGTAAAACTAACTTTTTTCTGCGTTAATAAGCAGCTTTACGTTTTATAAAGCTTAAAAACCTATATAAATATATCCTGCATATGTTTTTCCCGTTTCTGAAAAAATAAGAATATCGTCAAAATAATATATGACAAAAATATCGAGATATTTTCGTACCACATAATTTATTATTCGTTAAAAGGTTATTAATAGGTTTGGAAATCTCATTAATATAACTAAATATTTAAATAAACTGTATTTCGTTTTAAAAACCGTTTTTTATTCGTATTTTTTTAATGTTAATAAAATTGTATTTATTTTGAAATTGAATATTATAAATTCTTTGGCTCCGTAAAATCAGGTTTTTATTTCCGTAATCAAAAATAATAATATTTAATTTTTAATAATAATATCGTTTAATTATTAATAATTAATTACAAATAATAATTTACTATTTTGTTTAATAAGAAAAATATTAAATATTTTACTAATAATTTTAAAAGTCGAATTTATCTTTTTTATAATTGATTTTCTAGATATTTTTTAAAAGTACGTAATTCGTTTCCGCTAAAATTATAAATAAAGTAAAACTTTGTCGGAAATCCTTTTTTAAGGATTATTTTATAATCCAATTCACTATATTTTAATAATTTCGTATCGAATTCCTTTTTGAAAAATTGCTTATATATATAATATTATAATAACATATTAATTAAATTTTTAACTTTTAAAATTATTATTCTTATTTTAAATCGTTATTTAATTACTTTAATTTCACTTTAATAATAATTATAATACGTTATGTTTTTCTTTAATATCTGTTTTTTCTTATATCTTATTTCTTTAGATAATAAAGTTTTTGTTATATCTTTATACTTATATTTGTCGTTATTTTCTATCGAATATTAAAATCTTAATTTTTGTTTCCTCCGTTAATAAAATATAAAATAAACCTTATTTAATTAATCTTTTTATTACTTAAAATTTCATATTAACGTATTTATAATAATCCTAAAATTATATAGTAATTCCCGAATAAAACGATATCGAAATTAATTATCTGGTATTACTTTTTCATAAAAATCTTGAAATAATTAATTTCGCATATAATCTTTCCGTTATCGTAAACAAATTTCTAACTTTCGGCATTTATCGTTATATAAAGTTCTAATTTATATTTTTATGGTAATTTAAATTTATTAATTATATTTAATACAATATAATTTCCACTAAAGCTTTATAATCTATTATTACCTTATATTAATACGTTTTAATTTGTATATCCAAAATAATAATGTTATTAATGTTTGTTATTATTATATATAAAGCCCTTTTAAGGAATTCCCTTTAATTTTTTTAAGTTTCGTTATTTTATAACTTTTTTATAAATAGTTTTTTTTTAATTTCTATTCGAATTTATTAAGTTTTATTTATATCTTTTTCGTTTAACGTATTAAGCTGTTATATTTATTATTATTACCGGCATATTAGTCTTTCGAACCGTATTAAATATTTTTAGTTTTTTTACAATCTTTTTCCTTATTACATGAATTATTTATTTATATTTACGACTATATCCTATTATACGTTATTTTAATTGTCGTTCCAAAGAATATTTGTAAACTAATATATTTTTTCCTTAATAATTCTTCTTTTTTGGGGATTTATAATAAAAGCTAATTAAAAATAAAAATCCGTAATAATTTTCTAATAATATTTTTAACCGTACGTTAAAGTAACTTTTTTTCCGTTTAATAATTATATTATTTATAATAACAAAAAGGTTTTTTTGGCGGATATTATTTTCCTTTAAGCCAGCTTTTTATTTCGGCTAATTGCTGGATATTTTTTAGGGTTATAATTCGAAAATGTCGATATTATTATTTATTATCCTTATTATTTTTAATACGATTTAAAAAATCGAATCGCTTATAGTACATACGGGTAATTCGTTCGTAAATATGCTATTTTTATTTTTCGTAATCGGGATATTTTTGCCGTCGACAATATATAGCGTATATTTTACCATATCGATCAGGGGTTCCGGGACAGATTCTTTTTGTCCAATTTTAGTATTTGCGTAATTATCCTTATAACGTTTTTTACTGTGCTTATAATACTTATTAAGCTAGCTTTCTGGTTTTTTATATTTTTTGTCAATTTTTTTGCCGTAATAATCCTTATTAAATCTTTTGTTATAAACTTAATATATATTTGGCTTAAATTATGTTAATAATTTTATTATCGTTTTTTTAACTATTTTTAAATTATTTTTCCGGTATAAGGATCCAGTTATCTTATCGTAACTTCTTAGGTTTTTTATATTTATAAACCTTATATCTTATTTTGCCATAATTAAAGCACTTAATTTGGCTCTAATTTTATTTATGAATAATACCGAATTTTTTAGGTCCTGGCGTTATTCCGTAAAAAATAAAAGATATATCTTTTTTTTTCTCTTAATTAAATTTATTATATCCCGAACATAAAATATATTATCTTTTTTTTTCTCATCGTTTTTTAAATTATCGATTATTGATTTTAATTACTTTTACGATATACCGGTTTAGGATAACTAATTATTTAATCTAAATACTTTTATCTTCTATATTATCCTTTAATTTTTTATAAAATATATTAATAAAAATATTAATTTCGTTGTTTCGTTATTTTGCCTTAGCCGCAAAACTTTTGAAAATTACGGCATATTTAAACGTAAGTTTTTTTTATCGGATTTATAAAAATTACTGGGCCGTAAATCGTTTTTTATCCGGATTACCGAAATTATTATATATTTTATTTTCGAAATTAGTATAAAATAAAAAGTTTTATTAATAAAATTTTTTTATCCGGCTTTTTTACTTTTAAAAAAATTTCTTATCATAGGCTTAAAGTAATTAACCGTAATTTTTATTAGGCATACTTTTACTATTAAAATTATATCCGCTGGATTCTTAAAATCTAAAAAACGAAAATAAATTCGTATCTAAATTAAGAAAATTTAAAAATTACTTTTTGTATCGTAAAACTCCGGTTTTTTAAATTTTAAACAGGCGAAAAAGGCTTAGGTAAATAACGTAATCTTAAATTATCGAACTTTTTTCTTTAATTTTCGAATTCGAGCCTAAAGTTATTAAATAAATGTTTTCTAAATATTGGTCAATATCTTAATAATATTAAATATTATTTAAAGTTTGACAGTATTATTAAATAAAAATTTTCAACATATAATAGCTATATAATTTAATTAACTATTAAACCTTAAATTAACGAATTTATATTAATAGGAATATCGTACGAATTTAAGTAACAAATATAATAACGTATTACGTCTTATAATATCAAAATATTTTAAATAACGATATTATATTATAAACTAAATTTATTTAAATTATGGAAATAATAAACATATATATTCTTTTCCTTTTTGGCTTAATTATTCGTAATTCCGCCGTTGGTGGTAATCACGATTATTTGGGATTACCTTTAATCATTAATGATCACTGGCTTGGCAGTGATCACCGTCACGTGACCCGGGAGGTGGCCCGTGTGCTCCCTGCCTGACCGTTTCTTGAGACCGGAGCTTGTCGGGTCGTAACACTACAAAACGAATCTAAGTTACTAGTCGAAAAAATCGCCGATCGGAACCTAACCGACAAACGATTAATTACGGTACGGGAATAGGCGAAAAAGCTTATAACGAAACCTTAACGGGCAAAAAACCATGGTTCCCGGGATCCCGAATTACCTTATACATATAATAAGGATACGTTCTAATAACCGTTAATTAAACGGTCGGAAAACGGGCGTAATATAACAACCGCGTCCCGGAATTTAAAACAAAAAAAATTAAACCCCTTAATAATAACCAGATTTTGGAAATTATGCGTTAACAAAACGAATAATGTTCGGAATTATTTCAACAGTTAACCAAATAATAAATAATAACATAAATTAAAAAAACAAAACTTTATAAGTTAATTACGATATCGTCGTAAAAGTCCAAAGGCGATAAATAAATACCGCGTTATAATTGCCCGAAATTTTTCGAACGGGCGTGGATCAAAAGAAATTAAATAAAAGTTATTACGAAACTTTACTGTTATGGCTGCACCATGCCATTACGCCACCAGGGCAAAAGATCAGTGGAATGATCGCAATTGTGGCAATCATCCTGGTGCTTACAGCTGCATATATACTGGAGTTCTTACGGTGGACCAAGCCGTAACATTTACGCTAAAAGGCCAAAGCGAAATACCTTTATTTATATCCAATAAGCTATAAGTTATATAAATATTTTTATTATGAATATTTAGCGATTATATTATATTATGCTTAATTACTTTAATTATGAAAAAAATTAATAAAAAACCTCTAGATTTTTATTAAAAAAGATTACATAAATCTTAATTTTTTCGATAAGCAATATAAAGAATAATTTATAGAATTGCGATAACGATCCGATTAATCGCTATTAGACTTATACATTAAATAATGGTTTCTGGTTTATAAAATAAAATTTACGAACGTTTTTAACCTAGAGAATAATCGGAATAATAAATATGTTATTTTTAATTATTTTTTACAAATTAATATTACGGTTACAAAATACTTCATTATAAAAAAACGTTAAATTAAAATAAATTAATAACGTAACAAATAAAGTAAAATGTTGCCAAAACGCCTAAAAAAAGGCGAAAAAAAACCGATTGTTTTCTGCCAAAAATAGTAATAAAAATAAACAATTTTATTTTAATGCTTTCGGGAAAGAAATCTCTAAAGCAAATTAAAGGCGTCGGGTAGGAATAAAAAGGACCACGGGCGTTCTTATATTCGGAAGGTAAATAATCGCCGATTTAATCCTAATCAGAATAAATCCGTACGATTTAATATTTTTGATTTTTACAAGGGCTTATTTAAATATCATAATTATAAAAAGCCAGGTTATAAAAACGTAAATTATAAATTAAAAGGAGATACGCGAACTTTGTTACTCCGGCCATATAAAACCCAATTTCCGAAAACCGTACAGAACGTTATAATATATAACGATAAATTAAACCAGTCCTTAAACGTAAACTTAAAAAAACCGTAATAAGTATATACGTTTAATTCATTTCGGCTAATAACTGCAAAATAATTAAAATAAAGCCGCCTTTTAAAAAAAGGTTGTATTAAAAGAAATACAAGGAATATAAGAATATAAATAAATATAAATATCGGAATACAAATAAGCATTATAAGCAAAAGGTTAACGAAGAAGCTTAATTTTTAACTAATTTCCGTAAATATTCCGGGCCTTATCGGCGTTAACAGTACGTATATGAAATATTATAAGGCTTACGAAGTTTTTATTAATATAATAAATAATAACGGGAACGAACGAAAATTTAAGCAAATTTACTTTGTAATATGCCGTAATCGAAGGCGCCTAATTTTCTATTATTTAAACCCGAAATAAGTAAATCAAAAATTTTATTAAATATAACTATATATTAATAATTATACGGATTATTACAAAAGATTAATAAATACGAAATCATAAACTTAATATTTTCCGATAAGCAAATTTATACCGTTAACTTAATAAGCTTAGTTAAAAAGCTAAATATCTCGGAATTCGAGGAATAATAAAAATAAAAGATAACCGACCTGTTTATAGACTTAAAGAATTTCCGGCAAATATATTCCGAAAAAACAGCTAAAAAAATACCTTAATTATTAAAAACATAACATATAATAAACCTGATCCTAGGGAAAACGCCTTTATGCGGCCTAATTTACCTTATTTCGGAAATCTAAAAAAAAGTATTCCAAAAATATATCCAAAAAATCTAAAAGCAGGCCGGATACGTTATTCGAAAACGGACATAAAAGTACTAGTATTATTTGTGCCTAATAAAAACGGTAATTTCCGATTATATATCGATTATAAAAGGTTAAATCGGATAACGATAAAAAATTAATACCTTTTACTTTTAATTTCAAAAATAATAAATCGCTTAAAATTAACCGAAGTATTTTCAAAAAATGATTTTAAAAATACTTACCACCGTATCAAAATTAAAAAGGGCGATTAATAAAAACCGTTTTCAGAACGTAATACGAATAATTTAAATATACGGTTATATTATTTGACCTTATTAACGCCTTAATTACGTTTTAGGCCTATATATATAAAGTATTAATTCGATTTATTAATTATATATACGTAATATATTTAAATAATATAATTAATGTTTCCGATAGCGAAAAGAAATATGCAAAATATTTCCAATTAATTTACGAATAGCTATTACAGTATTAATTATTTGTCAAAGCGTTTAAGTATGAATTTTTCAAAACAAATTCTTAGGATTTGTAATTAATACTAACAGTTTGGAAATAAACGACTAACAGGTCGATATTATCGAAATATAATTAAAGCCAAAATTAATTTATAATATTTAAATATTTTTAAAATTTGCAAACTTTTATCGGAAATTTATCGCTTATTATTTGAGTATTACCGAACTTATTATTAAGTTCCTAAAAAGGACGTAAGGCAAAAGTAAAATAACAAAATTCCGGTAACTCGAAAAAATTAAAAAAATGTTCCGAAATTTAAAAAATACCTTTTAGTCGGCAATTATTCTTCGATACTGGAATAACGCCAAAAATACCAAGGTTAAAACAGATATCTCGATAAAAACTATATTAAAGAAATTTTTACAAAAATACGGAAAATATTAATGCTTAATCGCATACTGGTCGCAAAAGCTAAGTCCAACCGAAAAGCAATAAACTATAAAGCAATAAAAACTATTGGCGATCATAGAAAACTTAAAATATTAATAGTAACACCTTAAAAATACAAAAAAGATTTCTTAATATTTACCGATCACATAATGCTAAAAAACATAATAAAGGCGCTGGCGCGTAACCTTAAAAGGAGATTAACTTAATAAGTTTACCGCCTTACGCAATTTGATTTTAAAATCTAATATTAACCGAACGCTGCTAACCCAGCAAATAGGCTATCTAAACGCCCGGATTACATATTAAGGAAAATCGCGTATAAAAACGTAACCCTTACGTTATCTAAAAACTTAGATTTACAAATAACATGCCGAAAAACGTACGGAAAACGGTTGCAGATATATAGCGCGATTTAAAGTATTATAAAAGGGCAAAAGGCTTTATAAAAATAACGTAAAATTCGTTCGTTACAAAATTCCCAAACAAATTTCAGGTGGCGGAAATTTAAATAATTACTATCCGCGTAAAAAAAGCGGAAAACCTTCGTTATACGATCGTAAAAAACTTTCGAAAAAGAAAAGTAAAAAACTATATACCTGCCAAACTTATTACTTGCGAATAACAATATAAGCACGAATCGCAGCAATAATACGATTAACGGTTAAATAACGGTAACCGCAAGCTATAACCGTATTACGATCGGATTTCGAAAAATCTAGGAAAAACGAAACTGGTACTAAAATTATTATTTATAATCAATACGTTTTACGTCTTTTAACAAAAAAGCTATCTAAAAACGAAACAGCACTTTAATCGAAAACTTTCCGACAGTTTTATAATTAAATTCGAAAGCTATAAACCAAAAACTTAAATATTATAAAGCTAATACGAATACCTAAACGCCAAACCGGAATAAAAAAATATTTCTTAAACTTAAAAAAAGTTTTACATTATCGGAATAAATTCGTAATCACGTTACAAAATCTATTACGGAAGCAATTAATTAATTAATACCATAATAATTCAAAAGCAACATATATAAAATATATCCGTACGCTGGAACTAATAACCAAAAGCTTTTACTAGGAAAATATAACGAACAATATCCGAAAATATATTAAGTAATATCCGAATTATTAGGGTATAATAAAGCTACGCCATAAATTATATCAATAGCTATAGCTCTTATCGTTACCTAAATAACCCTTTCAAAAAGTTTCGTTAAATTTTATTACGAAATTTCCTAAAAACCTAGGTTTAAACGGGCTAAAGTACGACGTAATCCGGGTAATTATCGACCGCTTTACGAAATTAAAATTATTTATCCCCATAATTAAAACCTTAATTGTAACCGAACTAGCTTAATTGCTTTACGACGAGATTAAATACAGATTTAATACGTTAACCAGAATTATTAATAATAAAAATAAATTATTAACAAATTGATTTTAAACGGAATTTTACAAAAAGCAAAAAATAAAACGGCAAATATCGACCGTTTACCATTCGTAAACTAATAAGCAAACAAAACGTATTTATCAAATTCTAAAACATTATTTCCGTAATTACGTTAATAAATATTAAAATAATTAAATAAAATTATTGCGAAATACGAAATTTATACATAATAATATATAAAACGCGTTTACCGGTCGTTTTCTATTCGAACCCTTATATAAGTTCTATTTAAAGATAATAAAATACATTGTATAAAGGTTTAAAAAATAAATATAAAATATTAAAGAATATTTCGAAAAAATAATAGCTATTCGTTAAACAATACATAAATATTAGAAAAAAATAACGGCAGCCCAACAAAAATATTATAATTAATATTATACACTTATAGAATTCCAATTAAGATAATAAAATAAATTTATTAACCAAAAACTTTAAATTCAAAAATAAAACATCTCTATTTATTTATATTCGGGTTGCAATTAAGGAACAAATAAGTTTCCAGATATATAAAATAATTCTTTTTACCAAATCTAACGAATACATAATATCTTTCTAATATCCTTATTAAAATCATAATATAACCGGAAACCGGGCGATATTTAAATAACGTTACCGGACTTAATAAAGGAACAGAAAAAATAAGTAATAAAAAATATTATCCGCCATCGAAATAACCGAAAACAACGTAAATATCTAATTAAATAAAAAGGCTAACCCGTTAAGTATGATACGTAAAAGCCTTAAGGGCATTTCGAATACGCGCTTAAAATATTACAGCGTTACGAGAAAAAAGTTAAATACATATATAAAAAATAAAACGACCCAAAAGTCGCAAAATAATAATAACCCGATCGGAAATTAATCGCCTAATAATTATAAAAATTACAAAAAAATAATTCTAAGCAAAATTAGAATATTAATATTAAAATATTACTTAATTAAATAATTATTTTTAAGGATTTGGCAAATAGTTATTTTATTATATACTAATTAAAAATTTATAAATAACGTAAAAAACATTAAACCTTTATTTTAAAAATAAAACTTCGCATTTAATAATTAAACTTTACGTTAATTAGCTCTTAATAAACGTATTAAAGAAATTAACATAAGAATATCGGAAAACGACCGAAAATATATAACGACAAAAAGCGGGTACGCTTATTAAACTTATTAGGCGTAAAACCCGGAAAGAACTTAAAAATATTTTATTTCTTACAAAAAACAAGGCTTAAATAACCGGAATATAATTTGTTATTAATCGGAAATAGGACGTTATTATTAAAGCGCTTAATATACTTAAGTTTCGTAATAACTTTGCTGGATAAAACCGTTTTTTAATTATAATTATTAATAAATATTAAAATTTTATTAAAACGTCGGAAAACGAGCAAAAGATATTTGTAAATAAGGAGCGTAACAGCATAATAACTTTCGAAAATTATTTTACTTATAAAAGTACCCTAAAATTACGCCTAATCGGAAATTAATTACGAAATAATAAAAAACCGTAAAATTTATAAAAAAAAACCTAAGTTTATAAATCTATTAAACGGTATTAAAACTGGATTTTCGCAATTATAACGGACGATCGAAAATCGACCTTAATTACATTAAAAAACGATACTTTTTAATAATAACTGCGTTAAAGGCGAATTCGGCTTTGCGAAAAACGTCGAATCGACAACCAACCGTAATTACATCGAAACGTTCGTATTAAGTACCCGTAATATAAGCCTTTTCGAATTCGTTAATTAACTCCTAATTATTAATACCGAACTAAAAGACCGTTTAGGCAGCATTTTTAAGGATAATCGGAATTTAAACGGAAATTAAATAACAATATTAATAACACTAAAAATAATTATTTACCGCGCGAAATTTTTTATAATAATAATTGGTTATAACGTAATTTAAAGCGCTTAAAACTTAAATATAAACCGTACAGTAATCGAAATAATGTTGTATTATATAAATACAATACGGCTTATTGCCGCCCGTAATACGATTAATATTTATTTTACTATCGGCGTTAAAAGGATAATGCTAAAAGAAATCTTAATTTTCTTTAATATTAAAATATGATTTTTCTTAAAACTCTATACAAGAAAAAAACATAACGAACGGAGATAATATGCAAAACAGACGGAGAAGGCGATATAAGAATAAAAAAACGAGAGACCGAACGGAACGCGTACGCAAAAGGAATAGAAATATAGATGCGAAAAAAAAAGTAAATAAGGTAAGGTTAAAAACAGATTATAATAAGAAATTGGGCGGAACATAATGAATTACGTAATATAATATATATTAATTATTACGGTAACTATTTATAATACAGTATAACGGTAAATCATTGGCAAACATACGCAACCAGGTTTGCGAAATACGTTATATCAAATTAATAATAATACTATTAGGGATTAATAGTTTAAAAAGGGGGAGTAATTATAAGAATATAGCCCTTATGAGGATAAAGTTAATAATTAACTAGCTACCGATTAGCTACCGATCTATTTATTAATATAAATTTACCATCTGGCAGCTAATAAGAAACGCTAGATGGAAATAACTTAATACAATTACTTCTTAGAATACGCTTTGTAACTGGTCGGAGATCACCTTACCCAAGCTTACAGCTGTCCATTATCTTACATTGTAAAAGCTAATTAAAAAAACGAAACTATTATTATCGGGTAAGTAAGTATTTATCATAATTGTATTTTGCGCGCGGGGATAATCGGTGCGTCAGAAATTGTTTTGGTTTAATTTTAACTTCCGTAATATTTTAAACAAATTATATAATTTTGCTCAAAAATTGTTTTTTTATAATCTTTTTTAATTACAACGATTTCGTAGCGAAAATAACTTACGTTTTTACATTATTGAAATTCGCGATATTTATTTATATTAATATTAACCGGGGTATTCGTATTTTTGTTTATAAATATATTCCGATATATTACAGAAGATTTGTAATCGCGCTTTATATTTTTATCAAATATTAAAAATATAAAGTTCATACGTATACAGTTAGATTAATAACTCAATTTCAAGACGTTTATAATATTGTAAGATAATAGATAGCTATGGGCTACAGTGAGGTAATCTTCGACCAGCCGCAGAGCATATTCCAAGAAATAAATATATTAGATTATTTTTATCTAGCATTTTCTATTAATCGCCAGATGGTAAATTTATATTAATGGGTTGTTTAGTGGTTAATTTATAGTTGATTAGTTACTAGCCTTACTTTTTAAAGATTATATTCTTATAATTATTTGCTCTTTTTTAAGCTGTTAGATTTTAATAGCATTTTTTATTAATTTAGTGTAACGTATTTGCAAATTTGATTGCGTAAGTTTGCCGATAGTTTTTCGTTTATAAGTGCGTAAGTTATATTATGTTGTAAGTAATTACTTACTAATTAGTACTCACCATATTAGGTAATTAATTATTTTTTGCCTAATTTTCTTTTTTAATCCGTTTTTTAACCTTCTTTTATTTACTTTTTGTTCTCGCGTTTTTATTTTTATTTCTTTTGCGCACATATTCCGTTTAATTTTTCTTTTTATCTTTATTTCTATGTCGTTTTTACGTTTATTTTATGTATAAGTTTTATTTAATTTTCGTTTAATATATTTTTTTCGTAAACAGTTTTGTAAAGATTGGTATTTCAATGCCGATAATGACTGAGACTTTCTAGCGCTATTTTTTCGACGCAGATAATAAAATAAATATTAGTTATATTACGAGCAGTAACAAGCCATATTGTATTTATATAATATAACGCTATTTCGATTACCGTACAGTTTACGTTTAAATTTCCCATGTTTTAAATTATATCGGATTAAATTATTACAACAAAACCTTTCGCGTAATAAATAATTATTTTAAATATTATTAATATTATCGTTTAATTTTCGTGTAAATTTCGATTATTTTTAAACGTATTATTTAAACGATTTTTTAATTTGGTACCGATAATTAAGAGATTATAAACGAGTTCGTAAAGGGTATATTACGGGTATTCCGTATGAGTACGTTAATATATTTACGATTGGTCGCCGATTTAGCATTTTTCGTAAGGCCAAGTTCTTTTTTAATATGGTTATTATTAAAAAATATCGTTTTTAAATATATTGAAAATAGATTTCCGATTGTTCGTTATAATTACGGAAATCTAGTTTTAATATTAGTTTATGATCGTATAATTTGAGGTTGTCTTTATCAGTATTATTATTCTTTTTAAGATTAATTTTTATTTAAATGTAATTCTATAGTATTTTTATAAGTTAGATAATTTTCGAAAACCGTCATATTATTATGTTCCCATTTACGAATATTTTTCGCTTTTTTTTTAACGTTTTAACAAAATTTTAATATTTATTCATAATTATAATTAAAAACATTTTTGTTTAGTAAGGCCGTTATTAAGTTCAATTACGTTAAAAGCTTTAAAAACGGTATTTTATTTCTCATTAATAAATAAATTATATTCCGGGTATTTAAACCTTATTTTTCGTTAGAAATAAAATATGTTTAAGCTTTTTTTAGGTTTTACATATAATAAATTTAATAAACGTGTCCGTTTTTTATCGTTATATATTTTTCGATTAATTTCGATATTTTTATATTGATTTTTGTAATACATTTATTCAAAGTTAAATATTACAAAGCTTAATAATTAAGCGAGAAAATTCATTTTCGCAATAAAAATTTAATTTCTTTTATATTATTTATCGGTTTCCGCTTGCTTTCCGTTTTATTTACAAAAAACTCGTATTTTGCCTTTTTCTACTTTGGCTTAATATAAAATTAGATAATTAAATATAACTCTATGCTTAAAATAAAGGTTTAAATCTTTTTATATTACCACTTAATATTCGATTATATTTTGATTTATTATATATATTTAATAATATTTAATTAGTTAATTTTAAACCGGTATACGATAAGATAATTATTTCTTAAAAACTTAAAAATAATTATGTAATTAATTAATATTTTAATTTTGTAAAACTACGTCTTTATAATTTAATAATTATTAAATAATTAATTTCCGGTCGAATCATTATTATTTTACAATTTCTATATAGATTTTTTTTTATATTCGTATTTAGTTTTTTTAAAACGTTATAATATTTTAGGTACGTATTTAAAATATATTCGAGATTTTTACGTATCATATTAAACATGTTAGCTTTTTTTAATTAAGTATTTACGTTGTTTCTAATTATGTCGATAGCGAATAATATTTTTATTATTTGTTTTCCTTATTTTTAACCAAATTCAATAATACTATTAAGACATTGCCCGATTTGCGATTATGTTACGGTTTTGATAAAGATATCGGAAATATATTATATATCCGTTAATATTTAATAATAAAAATTATTTTATACGTTTCAAAATTTACTTGTTTTTTAATGGTAACTTAGATATAAATATATATAATCTTTTTAGTTTTGAATCTACAGTTTTTAATTAATATATTTATTTAGTACTTTAAATAAACCTTTATAAAAATATCATAGTAATTATAATATTTTTTAAATTGCCGTTATTTTTTCTTAATGTTCGTATATCGTTTAATAAATAATTATTATTTTAATGTTTTTTTTTACATTTTGTATTTTTTAAAAAAAAATTATAAAAAGTATTTTATTATTTTTGAGTAATATGCGTATAAATTTTCGGACGAAAAATAGCAGGTAAATACTGTTCGAATGTTATTATATACGGATTTCGTATTTCGTAATAATTTTATTTAATTATTTTGATATTTATTAATGTAATTACGGACAGAATATTTTAAAACTTGGTAAATACGTTCTGTTTATTTATTTATTTATTTACGAATAATTAACGGTTAATATTTGCCGTTTTAATATTTGTTTTTTGCGAAGATTCCGTTTCAAATTAATTTATTAATAATTTACTTTTATCGTTAATAATTCTAGTTGGCGTATTGAACTTACATTTTATTTTATCGTAAAATAATCGGGTTAATTCGGTTGTAATTAAAGTTTTGATCATAAAAATAAATAAATTTCATTTGGTAAAACGGTGGAAGATCGTTAAGATAATATTTTATTTTAACTCGTTTAAATCTAAATAATTAAAAGAGAATTTATAATAAAATTTAACGAAATTCTTTAAAAAAATGTAAGTGATAATAATAATTATTATTATTTATTAGTTTTATAACGCAATATTATTATATTTTAATAATTCGAATATTACTTTATAAAATTTCGGATATTGTTTATTATATTTCTTAACAAATTCTTTTAATTATTAAGTTTAATAGACGGATATATTTTTTATTTCTTTAGTTTTAAATCGTTATAAGTTTTATTAATTAATTATTTTCTTAAAGGGTTTTACTACGAAATTATCAACACATTCCGATAATATAAAACCTTATTTAAATTTAAAAACATATTTTTCTTCCGGTTTAATATTTAATTATCTGTATTAATTAAATACTATTAAAATTTTTAATTTGTAAATTTTGAAATGAATCGTAATATTATTATAAGAACTTTAATTATTACTTTATTTAATTTTATATAATATTTTATTAAAAAATATACAACTGATTTTATATAATAATTTTAATATTAATCTTAAATTTCTTAAATCTCTCGATATTCGATCGTAATATAAGTATAATTTACGGTTATCATAATGTAACCGTTAATCGTATTACTGTTATTATTTATATTTATATTATTATGCGTAAATAATAATTACTTAAGCTTTTAATATTTGAAATTGATTTAAAATTTTAAAAATGAATAAACCTTACGCTCTTTTTATAAAGTGTTTATTTTTCTAATATTTTAAATTGTATTATATGTTTACAATTATTTTTCTTACCTTTTTCGGTATATCGTTCGTAAGTTTTAATATTTTTAAAAAACGTAAAAATTATATTTCCGTACGTAGTTTTTCTTGATATATAATTCAAACTTTTAAATAACCTATCTGTAGAATTAACGATATTTAGTTAATATTAAATATTAAAATCGAATTACGAAAAAACAATAAATTTATTCGATTAATTTTTCCTTAACGTTATATAGTAATAAATTCACCATATTTGTAACGTTATAGAATTAATAAATATTAAAAGAAGATTTTCGTATCTTTGAATTATTGACGTTAATATTTTAAATTTTTTATTATTGCTAAATATTTGTATTGCTGTATAATTTATTTTTTTTCGCATAATTTAAGTTTTTATAATTATCTATAATTAATTATCACCATTTTTTATATTTTTATATTAATATTCTTAATATAACGTTTATTAAAATATTTATTGTAACTTTATTATTTTTGATAATATTTTAATATGGGAAAACAATTATTAATTAAAAAATAAATTTTAATTTACTGAACGGTTTTTAAATTTTTTCGAGTTAATTTTACTTTATTTCCTTATTTTAATATTATATCTTTTTTAATAATATGTTTAGAAATTTAATAACATGCGTATAATAAATAATAAATTTTCGAAAAAGCTTTATATAATTTTTGAAAAGAAAACTTCATATTATAAATTCATTATATTAATTCCAAATCTGGTTTTTATTTAATAATGTTGACCGGTTAATAATTTATTTTCAATCTATTAATATTAATTCCGAATCTTAAACACAATTATCATTTAATTAAATAATTATATTATATAAGTTGATATTATATATATAATTAATTAATTTAAGTAGCATTTTATATATATGAATAAAAATTATAACTGGCGTATTGATAAAATTTAACGGTATAATTTTATATTCGAATTATCTACAACGTATTTAAAAACAGATTTTTCACTAATTACCTTTCTTAATTTTAATATGGTAAAAAATATGTTTAAATTTAACCTTCGAAAATGTTTTAGTTAAGTTTAAACGATTTATTATTTTTAAAAATGAACACAAAATTATTAAGTTTTAGGATATTTGATACAACTTTTTATAATTAATATATAATCCGAAATTATCTTTTTTATAAATACAAATAATGTTAATATTTTTATATTTTCTTTTAAATAACGTATTTGTTTTATTTTCAAATTTTCTTAAATATATTTTTAAATACTTCGCGTTAAGGTTCCAAGCAAAACTAAATTAAACCGAATAACAATAATTTTCTTAATTTAAATTTATAATATATTCTATCTTTAATAATTAACGAAATTCGTTATTGTTTCAGAATAAATTTATGGAAAACGGTTTAAATACGTAAAATAAAATGATTTTCCGTTTTCTTAATTTTCTAAATTTTAGAACATTTAATGTACTAATTAAGCTTATTATATTAACGATATAAATTTGCTTATCGAAAAGCGTTAAATTAAGAACTCTTTGAATACTAATCTTTTATAGCCGTTTATATAATTATTAATATATAATTACATTTAATAAAACTTTGAATTTATTGATTTTTAATTTAGATAATAAAACAATTAGATATTTTTAATTACAATATCTTACGAAATATATTTATTTAAGTTTCCGTTTATTTCCATTATTATTTATTATATTAATAGAAATTTCGTAAACTCTTTAATATTTAATATACGTATCATTTACGATAATAGAACTTCGGATATTTATCGCAATTAATTAAAAATTAAACTTTTTTATTTAATTTTTATTTTCAATATTTATCTCTATTCTGATATTTATATCTACTTATTTTACTATATCTTCCGTGTTTTTCTTAATAAATACCCTTTTTCTTAAAAAAACGGCTGTATTTTAACCGTTTCATAATTATAAGTCGAAATAAATTAAACGTATATGCTTATTTCGGTTTTGTTTTAGAATGTATATTTAAAAACTAGTTTCATTTATCGTTATATATTATAACATTTTATACGGCATTCGGAAATCGATTTTCGTATAACTAAAATAAGAAAGCTTTCCAATTTTTTAAGTTTATAATTTACTTTTTTCTGGTTTCTTTTTTTTAATTATAATATTTAAATAGACTGTTATAAAAATTAAAAATATTATATTATATAAATTTATTTCCATCGAAATTAAATCGGCAATTATTCGATTTCCGTATATAAAAACGTCCATAATCTCTATTGTTCCTATACAGCATTTTTAGTTTATTTTCAAGATTTCTTTTTTTAAAAGCGTTATAATAAAATTATTTATTTTTATTAATATTTTTAATAAAAAATAATAAATTGGAGTAGAGAAGAATTGGTTTTGATCAATACAGATAAATAAGCTAGATCACGATATGGAAAAGGATTATCGAGATGAAGAACTTAATCCGATTATATTAATAGTATTGAACCTCGGTGACTAAAGTAATAGAAATTATAATAAATGTTAATAAACGTGGATGACGTCTAGAGATTGAACCCATGGCGAAAAAGAACTCCTTAATATACATATGAAATCCGAGCTTTTTAATCAGCCGAGCCTGATCATGGGTCTAATACCCTACCCCACTTCAATAATCGGTTTTTTATCGCTTTTTTCTAAAGGTTATAATAACGCTTTACTTTATTTATTATATTATTAATTCGTTTTAATTTAATACTTTTTCGTAATAAAGTATTCAGTATTTTTAATATTAATTTATAAAAATAATAAATAATATAATATTTATTGCTTTAATTATTTTTCGACTAAACAACTTTACGGGCTTTATTTTATAAATTAAAAACTTTTATTTAACTTAAAAATCTAACAGTAATTAATCGGTTTGTTATTATAATTCTATAAATTATTTTTTATATTTGTTATTAAACAATTAAGATTTACAGAATTTCTTTTAATAAAAGTTTATAGATTTTCCATTTTTAATTTTTTATAATCGAAATAATTAAGCATAATACGATACAATCGTTTAATGTTTATAAAAAACGTTTATATAACTTATAGGCTATTAAATATAAATAAATGTATTTCGTTTTAATTTTTGGATATAACTTTCTGTAATAACTTTTATTTAATTTTTTTGTACTCGATATACATTCGAAAAATTTCGGATAATTATAACGTAATATTCGTTTGTTACTTTTCAACTTTTATAACGATATTATAATTAACTTATAAAATCTTGCTTTTTTAATTTATATTATTACTGATGATTGGGCTAAATATAGAAATTATTCTGAATATTATCAATTTTACTAACGAATAATGTTTAAAATTTAATTATTATTAAAAGAAAATTTAAGTCTTTTTTACTTTAAACTTTAGAACGTAATCGTTATATTACGTTTATTTTCCCACCGTTTATTGAATAATTATCGGAATATATTTTTATTATATATATAAAGAATTTTAAAATTCCGGAAATCGTACTTCTTTATACGTTAAGATTTCATTGTAAGCTTTTTCGCCTTTTTTTATATCGTAATTAGTCGTTTATTTATTAAGTTTTGTTCTCTAATTGTGCCGACCGGTAATTTAAATTCGTTTTACTATCGGCATATTTTACTTTTAATAATTATCGTATTATTTTTCATAATAAAGATGAAAATATTATAAAATAAGAAGTAATTATAAGTTAAAGTAAAGTAATCTGCGACCAGTTGCAAGGTATATTCCAAGAAGTAAGTATATTAGGTTATTTTTATCTGGCGTTTTCTATTAGCTACTAGATGGTGGATTTATACTAGTAGATAAGTCGGTGGCTAATCGGTGACTGGTCGGCTACCAGCCTCACTCTATAGGGGCTGTATTTCTACAAATATAAAAAAGGACATAACTATATAAAATTAAAAAAATATCTATAAAAGCGTAAAAATTAAAAATAAGGCCGGGTTTATATTAATATATAGTAGAAAAATTATAAAACAAAGTCCGTAATAGCGTGAAATAAAAATATAAATTTTTAAGTCAGATATATTATTAAAATTAGCTCTTATATTAATTTGCATATTATAAAGGTGAGAATAATTTCGGAAATTAAAAATGTACACGATGCGGCGCTATAATATATTTAACGTTTTATAAGTAATTAAAAATATCCGTTAATTTAAAATATTCCGCTTTTAATTCCGTTATACGAAATTAACTAAATTAAAGTTAAATCAGTTAAATATCTTATTAATATTGTTGAAGCTAAGCTCAAAATTATAATCTTAAATCGTGCGTATAAAAATTTTATTAATAAAATAAAACAAGGAATTAAAAATTAACGTAATATTAAAGCGAATTCTATAAAGTCTATTAATTACGATAATTAGAGAAATAAAGGTAAGCGGCAGAAAAAAACTTTTTATTAATAAATAACTTACCAGTTATTATTTTATAAACGATTCGATTTGGGGTATTTTTGGATTTTATGTTTTTTAAAAAATTAAAATAATAATTTTAATTCGGTACACTTTTTTAATTTACGTAAAACGGTTACCTAAAATTGTAAATATTTAATATTCGTTAATATCTCTGGATCAAAATTTTCGAAAATCATTATCATATAGTTGTATAAAACGAAACTCGCATAACAAATGTATATAAGATATTATTCGAATATAATTATAAAGTTATAAGAATTACGTAAATATTCGTAAATGTCGTTTCGGTTTTTTTATAAGTTAAGACGGGTTTTAAACCGATTTCGTTCGTTAATTAAATGAATATTTATTATATAATAACAGAGATTAAAACGCTACATTATATAAAATAATTATTGAAATATTTAAGCTAATATTTAGCAAGAAAAAAGAAGGTAATTTTATTAATACAATATGTTAATTTTTTATTACTTTTTTTCGAATTGTTACGGCCTTGTCCTATTGTAACGGCTCTAATACGTATATATAGCTGTAGATACTAGAATGGTTATCACAATTGCGATTATTTCACCGATCTTTTACTCTGATAACGCAGCGGTAACAGGTGCAGCCGTTATACTAATTTATTTTAGTTTTTAATTATCGGCTTAAACTCAAAATCTTGTTAATATTACCGAATACTAAAATACTTTTTGCAAATAATTAGCTTTCGCCAAATTTCCGTTACGCTAACTATTAAATTAATTATACATTTATATTTATATTTCTAAGAGCTTAAAATAATTCGTTTTGACGTCGACGTTTTGGCGTAAGTACGTAAGAATAACATAAAAGCAATTTAAATATCAGTAATCGCGGAATATATAATAAGCCGTAATTACGTAATTCCATTATCGCTAAATACGGCTTAATAAAACTTGTATTATAAATAATTAATTAAAATTGCGTAAGTTAACTTAAAAAAATAGGTAAAAACTAATATATTTAATTATTTATTTCGTTTAATTTTATTATAAAAGATCGTATTTTTTTTAGATATTTTCTATAACGAAAAACTTTTTATCAACCAGCCGCGATAAATATTTTTCGAAATATATTAAAATTATTTGTTTTATTGTTTTCTTAAAAAACAACGGCGAAAGATATTACGCGAAAAACGTTCGGCAAATATTGATAACGGTTATTTCGAATACGATTTTAACGTATTATATTATTTTAAAATTATATAAAATTAAAAAAACCGTATAGAAAACGTAACGATATTAAATAAATAAAAAAAGAAAAAGAAAAAAGATTAATTTCGCCGTACGTTTAACGGCATAAAGATCGTAAGCGTTTTTCTTTTTTTTAAGTATTTTTGGCGGCGCCGTGGTCGAAACGGCCGTTTTTCTTTTGGGGCGTCGGCTATAGCCAGAGATAGGCCCTTGGCGGCTAGGCCAGAGCAGCGACCGGGTTGGAGTAGACGGATTAAAGGGGGGGAATGGGCGGAGGAGGGACGGCATCGTGCGGAGCAGGAGGAGGTAAAGCGCCCGGGGCCCTCGACCGGTTCCGTTTTCCTCGACGGTTGTCCGGGTCGCCGTATACGGAAGGCAAAACGGAGAGCTCGGCGCTTAGGGGACGCCAAGGAGGTCGGGTGTAGCAGAACCGAGAACGGAATGGTGGACCGGGATGAGTCAGCAGACACTCCGTGCCGTATGTTCGATATTGCGTGCACTACTTATTTGGATACTTAAGTACATAGTAATGTTAGGTAGTAAGCGGGAAGCAAGTGCTGCCAGCTGGATATGTGGTAAACCGCCATGGGTATCATGCATATGTTTTAGCCTCATGGAGTTATCGCAGGTGTCAACTGCTTTATTAGGAGAGGAATAAGGGTACTTGTACATCAGAAGATCATGTGCGGTGAAACAGTTGTCCTGGTAAGTTTTATACATCTCCGCGTAGGAAATTTCCGTTCGATCCCACAGAGTGCAGTCTTGCTGCTTCTGCTCTCCGACTATTTCGCTCCACCAAGGCGAATACATCGCTTGATCCAGTCCTCTTTCGGCTTCTTAGGGTGCTGAGCTACGCCCCAGGTGTTCCACGTTGACTCAGTAGCACCGCTCTGGCTTGTCATTTCAGTCTTTCCAGCCACCGAACGAGGGGCTCGAATGTTCCCGGCCTCTTCCTGCGACGATTTCTTCCAGAACCCGGAAGTGATCTGGTGGACATACAGCGACTTGGAGTTCTCGTTCGGTTTCTGAGATGCGAACAGGTCGCTGGCCTCTTGCTTCTCACGCCAGAGAGAAGAACCGGAACTACGCTTCGACCCGGTTTCCCACGCGTTCCCGCTCTCGGCGGCATATGCAGCCGCGATGATGTCGTCCATGACCTTCGATTGCGTCCTCGCGTCCGGCGGAGCAGCTGGCATACCGTGCTGGTAAGTACTATCCCGGCGACACAAAAACGGCCTGAGCTTCGAGGTACTCTTAGCGTTAGCCCGGTTTCGACGCCGGCGGCATATCCATAACGTGAATATAGCGATGGCTAAGACCGCCAGGCCAACTACTGACGTTAGTATACGGATCATAAGGGCATGGTGACCTCATGGCGGAGGAATCTTACTAATTGTCCCCATTGCTATAATCACACTGCGACCCATCTGGCCTGACTGGTCGGCATTTTGGCTAAGCTCTGGTTCCTGTACTCCGTTCTGCCCTACACTTATAGAAGCACCAAGCTCACCAGAATTTTGTGACGTCTGCGGTAATGCGGTCTCTGAGCCTGGGTTCACAGGTATAGACGGTAGCTCATCGAGCCGGCCGGTCTTGGAAGGGGGAGAGGTTGAGCCGTCGGTTGGAAAGGTCGTCTGTGTCGGAGAAGGCGTTTCTGGATCATCTGACTCGAAACCCTCGTCCTCAGTATCTGAGTCTGGATCCACGGTCCCGACATTCCGGCGAGGACGTATATATAGATCAACCACCCGCGGCCCTCTACGACGCATGGAACTCCTACTGGCACGTTAGCGTCTCCGCTGGTCGACCATACTTAATATGTACTCCAATTCTGCGCTCACCTCATTTTTGAAGTATTTGCGATGTGAAAACTACTCGAACTGACGCTTCCTTTACACACAGCGCTGCTGCACGAACTAAGAAAAAGGAGAAGGAAAAGTAAAATGGGATCAAGCGAGTGATGAGGTTGAACGATTTGGACCGGCCGGTAAGAAGGTAACGCAACAAGAAAATAGGGCGCTGCCCAGGTGGAATTGAAAGAGCTATGCGGCCTGACCTAAACAACAGTTATGGCTGGCGAGAATCGAAAGTAGACAAAAAGAAGTCCATTAAACGCTAGAGATCACAGCATATATGTGTATTTATTCCTTATCATCTTCCCTAGCATTGAGAACTGGGGTACCATCAAACAAGCGTTGTTTCAACAATGCCGGTCCTCTTGGCGCCAAGCGACGGGCGCCCAAAGCGTGGTAGACCCGACCAATCGAGTCCCAAAAAATGGCGTTTCATACCATGAAAATCGCAAATAAGCTCAATCCCGGGCGAGCGATAGGACCGTGTTCCACTACTGTGATGTCGGCAACGGTTTCATGTGTTGTAAGATCTTCCGCTCGGAATGGTAAAACCTTTGAAGTGCGTGCTCCACCTCTGTTCAAAGTTGTTGATATAAATAGATATCAGCAAAGCGCTCAGATAATAAGTCCCTCCCTATTCTAGCGATTGGTTCAGTCTTAGCGGAGAAAATCGAGGCTGCGTTCTGCGACTCTCAGCAATGAGTTGAGGTACTTTTAGCATATTGACATCATCTTAAAGCGGTTCAGCATTTTGGATCATGAAGGATCAGGCAATTCGTCATCGAGGAGGTCGGTCTACAGTATCCCATTTTGGGCCTATTCGAAGGTTGGTATGTTGAAACACGCGAATAACTACCAGTTCACTTAATATCTATCCTGGGGCATAACGAGGTGTGGGGCCAGTGATTACAAGGAAATGTCCCCCCTGGTACCGCCATCCTTAGATACACCACCACGATTCGCTTTAGCGCGTTGCATAATTTCGAAACTCTCTACACATTCCCAGCATAGCTCGTTGTATGCAACATACGCAAATCTACCCGCATACACCGGTATCTAACAAGCCATTAGCATCATACTAAAACACAGACAAACGGGAGGCTTACCCATCGCGCCCAAGGGCTGGGGAACGAGGCCCGCGTTGGTCAGCATGCGGAAATCCCACTCGGGAGCGCTCTCGGTCTTCCAAGTCCAGAAAATCCACCCGTCGGCCTTCTCGTAGGCGACCATCTGGGCGTGGATGAACCTCCGGATATTGGCACGGTCGGCCTCGCTCAGCTGGTCGACGGTGCCCGAGTACTTGCCGTCGCAGGAGCCGATACGCTGGGACGTCTGGCCGTTGAAGTTGAAGGTGCCGTCATAGCGCGCGCCCACGCCTCGGCCGTTGAGCCACTTGGCGCAGTCGGTCATGGCGCCGGACCACTCGCCAGAGATGGTCACCTTGTTAGCGGTCGCCATCAGGTCGCCGAAGCCGCACGCCGCGGCGGCGTGGCCTACGGCGTCCAGCTGCAGCGTGCCGGACTCGAACACCTGGTAATGGTGGGTGTCCAGCACGAGAGAGGGCATGTCGGCGCCCCAGTCGTTCCAGCTGGTGACCCCCTGGAAGGCATCATGGACAGCCACAGCGACGTTGGAACCCTGCAGGTTGTTGTACCCCTCCGTCATGAACTGGCGCACCATATTCATGTCCAGCTGCGGACCCATCGGCTCGTTGAGCAGCTGTATAGCAGCTACGGCAGGATGCGAGGCGAAGTCATCGCGGATCTTGTTCAGGGCGTTCAGCGTCGTGTCGACGCTGTTGTCCTGGCCCCATTGAACGGGTCCCCGCCTCCCCGAGTTATCCAGGCCATTCTGTGAGAGGGGCGCGCCGTGGAGATCAATCATAACCTTAAATATAGGAGTCAGTCTTAACCGGGCCTTAAAGTTTCTCGCTCAAGCACTAATAGTAACTAGGCATACTTTTAGGTTTGCGCCTTGAGCCCATTCAAGAGCTCGGCCCAGCCACTGGTACGCTCCCTGCACGTAGGGATCCCCGTCCAGCGGCGTGACCGACCAGTATCCTATGGGTATTCGTACGAAATTCAGACCTTTCGACGCGATCTCACCGAAGTCGCTCTCGGTGATCCAGCTACTCCAGTGCTCCTCGAGGCGTGTTTTGGCCTCAGCTGGGCCAAGCACCTCGGTATAGGTGAACTCATCCACCACCTCATCCGGGGTTGCCTCGAAGATAAAGGGCGTGATCCAAGGCTAGAGCGGAGTGAGCGTCACCTCTCCGAAGGATCAATCGGGCAGCTCACCTCCAGAAGCAGCCAGCCGCCTAGGTTGACGCCTCTGATCTTGTCTTGCCCAAAGTTGAAGTTTAGGTCTCTCCTGACCGGAGAGACCATTGCGGCGGGCGCAGCGACGCTCGTGCTGGCAAGCAACGCCACCGCTGCGGTGGCAACAAGCGATCTCTGAAACAAGCACATTGTGATACGCCTTTAAGCTGGCTGTAAAAGACGCAGCTTAAGATGGCACACCCTAGGTATGAAATATATGGTCTTTGATTTAAAGTTAAGGCAGCGTTCACAGAGTTCTGCGCCTTCAGATTTAGTCGGGCATCTCGCTAGAGCAGCCGAGCTGGGCGTCGGTAGGAACCTTATATGCCATCATACCCTGTCAAGCCCGTGGACTGCCCAGGAGGCTCAAGACGATAACCCCCACGGGTGATGACCGCTCCCCCACGATGATCATGTATGAATCTTGCGTCGATAGAATTTTCGTCTCTCCATCATCTCGCAGGATTATAGTACCTAACGGAGTTTCTGATACGGCGCGCTGGAGCGGGGCCAGCCTAAGGGGGTCTTTCTCCGCGATGATCCGTAGCCGTGGCGATGTTAGTCGGCTGGTAAGTGACGCCAATGGGCAAGTCGTGTAATGGATTGCTCGGCCCTTGGTTGAGATCGGCCAGGCTCAAAAACATCATTTGTTAAGCGAGTTTGCCAAGCAATAGAGGGTATTTTCCATACGGACATCCGTGAGCGTATGTGGGGGACCCGGCAGCACCCTGCTCGCCGATTCAACGGAGAGAATCGATTGACCTAGTCCCATTCCCTGAAAATGTTACCTGGTCCGCGGACTAGAGCCTGCTACTCTCTCCCATTCTCCACGAGGATATTATAAATTTGCAACAAGCCAGGCATTGTGAACGATGTATATAGTATAATCCGATTCAGACAAGCTTTTGGGAGTTTGGCACAATGCGCCAGCAAAGACGCCGACAACGCCTTAGAACGTCCTGAGAGCTGTCTGCGAAGTATGAGACCACCCCTGAGTTATGACGGGTTGATGCTGTTGAACGCCGCTAAGAAATATCTCTTGGGCACTGACTGCAGAACCATATTCCGCGGCATGCTTTGCTTCCTTGATATGCGATTACATTAAGGAATAGCATCTACCTTCCTTAACGTTTTTCTTTTCCGTTGCGAAGCATAGGAAGAACTGAACTCGCTCTCACATGCCGGAACACAATAATCCTGGACCACTGTCAGTGGCATCAAGGAGAAGCCGCCGGCATGGCAAGCCTATAGGGTCGAGGTGATTAGCCAATTCGACCCTAACACGACACAGCTTTTACACCTTAGCTTAAGTGTAGCGAAGTGAGAGTTGACCCCGAGCCGAGCATTAGCCGTAGGAGTGCCGGGGCGTTGCTCTGCATAAGACGGAATTTCTATTTTTTATGGCTGCGCTGAGGGCTTAACGCTAGATAGACATCCAGGAAACTAGGTTCTGTTGGAGTCCATCAATTCTTCACCACGGCTCCAGGCGCTGACACGCCAGCCAGCCCACCACCCACCTCCATCCGACGGGTGCGGGCAATGGCGGGTGCCGCAGCCGGTCCATGGTACGTTAGGTCAGCTGCTGACCTTACTTGGCATAGAACGTAGAAGGCGACAGGCAGGCTGGTGCTGCCTAGAAGCCACCCGATTGTCCGATGTGTTACTCACGACAGTTCTTTGCTTAGATCCGGTAAGCAATGACAAAACACGAGGCTTTCGGGGCAACAGAATAAGTGCAGATTTATATCGCCGTGCCTATTAAAGGACGGAAAGGTGGCTCTGGGGAATTCCTAGGTCTTAAGTTCCCTCTCCCCACACTTGCCTCCATGTAGAGCTAGCCTTCAAGCAAAATACATCTCAAACATGAGAGCAGACGCGACGAAGCATGCACTGGCGATGAATGGAGTCGCGGCGTCGATGTCGCGGCCCCGAGCGTCACCGCCGCAGCAAGCAGCCTTGGGTTCCGGACAGTCGCGAGCCCAGGCGTCCTCCGACGAGGCTGCGGCGGTGCGGGGAGGGAGTCGAATGAGCAGCGGTTGGCCTACGTCGGACAGACGGCCAAGGCACACATCAAAGGTGGACAGCAGGACCGTCCTGGATGATGCTCGACTGCAACGGGTGACCGGCCTGTTGCCCCACAAGATGTCGACGTGGGCCGGCAAGGAACCGCCAGCGGAGGAACTGGCTCTGCTGGCACTAGCGATGAACTTAGAATCATGTCCCGTCAGGCGACCGAAAGGAAACTATTAAATCACTCCAGATATTGAGTTCAGGGTCTTGGAAATTCACTGCTCAATTGCTGTCATACCATCATCTTCATCATCCGTTCTCTATGCGCCATACAACACGCGCCCCCTCCGAAAATTTTCATAACGGAGCAATGCGGACAAAACTATGTACAAGAGATCATTAGGAAGCGATAACGCGGGGTTAGGAAAGTATGAAACGGGGTTAGCTATTTAATGGACCATTGATTTCCCGATCTCGCTCTCCCAACCTTTCGCCCTCTCGAACCCGTTCATGTGGAATTGGTAGTCCATCAGCGCTGCGCGCACCTCCTCGGGGCTGTTGAGCACGAAGGGCCCGTACTGCACGACCTTCTGGTCGAGGACCTGGCCGGCGACGAGCACGAAGCGCGCCTTCTCTGCCGCGTCCTCCGGGACCTCGACATTAACGACGTTACCCTCGCGCTCGAAGACACAGTTGTGGTATTGCTCGACCCTCCTCTGGCCGTCCCCGGATCCGAAGAGCGCGGCGCCCTCGAGCTGATAGGAGAACGCGTTCCAGCCCTGCGGCAGCGGCTGGACGAACTTGCCGCCGGGCTTGATCGCGATATCCAGGATCCATACGGGGGTGTACGCCAAGTCCTTCACGCTGTCGACCCCGGCGGATTGTCCCGAGATGACCTTGACGTGTACCTTATCGTCGACGTCGACGTTCGGGATTTCCTTGGCCCGCAGGTCGCGGTACCGCGGCTCGCACATCTTCAGGTGCGCTGGCAGGTCGACCCACAGCTGCAGACCGACGTTCGCGCTGCCGTCCGGGTTCTGGCGCGGCATTTCGGCGTGCATGATTCCTCGTCCTGCTGTCATGAACTGTAGGTCGCCTGCCTCGATAGTGCCGGCGTTGCCAGCGAAGTCTTCATGGTCGACGCCACCGGCCAGGAGATACGTGACTGTTGTGCACAGCCATTGTCAGCAATTCTGTTCGTTCATCCGCCCGTCCGTTCACACATTGATCCGGGAGTCATTAGAGAAATGGGAAGGGGGCGCAACTCACTCGTTTCTTGGCCGCGGTGCGGATGGTCGGGAAAGCCGGCGCCGGGCTTGATACTAAAATGGTCGAGCATGAGGAAGGGAGAGAAGTTGCGCAGCTGGGGCGTGCCGATCGAGCGGCGCACGCGGGCGCCGGCGCCTTCGGCCTGCTCAACTGCGAGGAAGACTTTGCTGATCGCACGAGAGACGGACATGTTCGTGGTTACGAGATTGTCAGCCGGATTATAGAAATTGGAGTTCTCCCCTGGCTTCGCGGCTTCTTCTGTAGGTACCTTGAAGTGACTCGAGAGTAGGTCGAAGGTGGAAGTCGCAAACTCAAACACTTGCTCCCGATAGACAACAACCGAGATGATGGCTACTAGGAGAGATATAGAGAGCGAGAGGAGCCTCATTAGGAGAGAAGCGGAAACGCGGTCTTATACGACGAGGTCGTAGAGGGAAAAAAGCTAAACTGGCCGAAGGTAGAGGATACATAGCGAGGAAATATCTTGAATCTTCGCGCTCCTCCCTCCTTTACGGCCACGAACAATCGAGTCAGCATTTTGAAAGCATCGACAAATCTACCAGCAGAATCCCACACCCCCCCACCCGACTCCTTACAAACATTTTACATCAGCAGGCCCGTCCCGAATTTAGCAGTTCGGGCAAGGCCTATTAGCGCATACACTTGGCCGGAAGGAGCCTAGCCGCCTTATTGCTTGAGCATAAAGATGCCAAGAGCCAGAGAGTGCCTCTGCCGTAAGCTATTACAAAGAGTCCCCCTTGCTGGACGTTGGATCATCAGATGTTACGAAAACTTTTTCGACAGTAATCCTACATGACTCGGAAAACAAAGCAACCTACGAAATCCCATAAGCATGAGTGGCGTCATATGCTTTAGACATGGGCAGGATAGGCGGGACTAAATTAGCCCGTATTGCCTTTCCGCTGTAACCTACTTCGTACCTCTTTTTCATCGCTTGAATACTCCTTATATTAGTTAGTAATAGTCGCCACCTCACAGGTCCCTCCGGGATCCTGGTATCCTCTCCCCCAATCTCCCTTGCTGTCTTCCCAGCACTTTCCAGCATGACCTCTCGCACTTCACGCAGAGCTACCGTTAAGGATTGGGACACCGCATACGGGATAAATAGGATCATGGGCCGCCCCGGAATCGGAAACCCCAGAAGCTGTTACGCAGAATGGCAATACCTGATTCTCGCGCTTTGGGCGCTGGAGACGGAAGGGAAATAGGGTTATCGTAGGGGTCTAAGACAGACACTAGGCGACACGACATAATGCACCCAGGGACAAGACGGGATTGAGGCTCGGATTGGTATATCTTAATGATCTGTAGGGAGGGCGTAGGCCACGGGCAGGCGAAAGGCGTTGCGAGGCCGTCTCCGGATCAATCTCCGGCATGGTGGGGACCCCGAAGATGAGAGCAAGTGCGGATGCGCTGACGAGCGGCCCGCGAATGGGGCTATGGGTTTTCTTGAATACGATGGGGACAACGAGACGGCTCATGATTCACATGAGGCACGTCGGGACCGGCCGACTCGGATGCTCCGTGATCAGAAAAACCCAGAGTACCGTGTTGCGGAGCTAACAAGGGTGTACCGGCTGCTCAGGCCGGCATCCAGTCAGGCCCAGCTTCTTTGTCAGAGGCGTGCCGGCAGATGCACGTTGCCCTCCTGCATCTCGAACAAGCTCTTTCCGCCTGCCTGCCCTTCCGGCCCACCACCGTCTGCCCCGCTTAGGAAACTAATGCGCTTCATACTGTAGCATACTGAAATATGGTACGTCTTGATTCAAATACAAAGAATCCGAAGCATATGAATTGGAAATCCGCTACCAGGTTTTGCGGAATTCTACTTAGCTGTTAAGACAAGCCCGCAAGTTAGGTGAGCCATGTAGCGACCGATTTTGAATGGGTGCGTCCCGTCCTCCCGGAAACTTATCAGAGACATTAGGGGAGATGTGGAGCCTGTTTACAGTAATATTCTGTTTCCTTCCGCCTCGCCCTCAGGCGTACCACGGGATACGCGGTTGCTGACACCCTCGTTTAACCTAAAGCATGGGGGCATTGGCTACCAGATAGTACTCGACGAGAAAAGACCATTCGTCCAAGAATGTACAATATGCCAAAATATGGATCACGAACCGTCTACACAGACGTGTGCCAGAGGACTGCATAGAACGCGGCCGATCTGCCTTGCATCTCTAGCTAAACAGTATCGTTCCTCGTTCCAACACTGAGCCCTCGCTTAAGCTGTACGAACTTCGTGTCCCATCAACCTCCAACATGTACCTCTCAACACATCGTGGGTGCGTCCGGAACCCCTGGAACTGGCGCTCAAGCGGGTATCGTCACTCGGCTACCGACCAATCAAGCTTGCCTTGAGCCCGATAGACATGTTATCGACGAGACCAAGTTCCTCCTCCAGAAATACGACCCGACCTGCTGGGGCGCCGTAACGTTCATGTACGGCTCCCGGGACCTAGTTACGGTCGGCGTGGCGCGGCGCGATGATACTATACGGTATATGAAGCGAGAGTCATCAACATGGTCGCGGGGCCGGGAGGCAAGATAGTGACCGTGGCAACCGCCAAAGCTTGCAAAATATGATGGACGCTGAGACAAATTTTTCATGCCGCCTAATCATAATATCTCAATCATCGAGATTGGGATATCATCATTGATTATTCTACCTGGTGATATTTAATACTCCGGTATTTCTCTCCTTTATCTTTCCAGGAACTCTTTTCCAAGGAGTGATAATCAGGCCGCCACCAAGAAATGGTCCATGGATATGTAGCTTTTGCCGTTCAGGCGCCGACGAGCTCCAGCTCGACACTTGCCATTCCCACCATTTCCCGCACGAGTGGTTTGTTAAGGCCTCGATGAAGATGGCATGCACCTCGTCTAGATGATGGACCAGATATTCCTCGAAGCCATTCCGCTCGAACCGCGCTTCTTGAACCGCCTTATACCCCCCCCCCCCCCCAAACCCGCTGAGGAGGACGTCGGCTCACAAGACATCACACAGAAACGTGAGCGAGGGCTTCGGGGCGTGCGCCTGGCTTCTTCGCTGCACTGATCTCCTACGCTATGCGGCAGATGGGACTAGAGGGACGGACGTTCGAAGGCCCTAGGAAAGTCGGACGAACCGTTGGCGGCAGCCGCATTCGACAGCGACTCGAACAAGCCTCAGGATGGCAGCAGTGCTCATCAGCGGCAGACTCCAGCCGTACGACTATTCGCCGGGGGAGCCCGGAAGTTCTTGGCAAGAAGTGTTCTCCCCGGCGGAGTCTCCGGAGGGCGTGAAATCTGCACGAAGATCGTTCTTGCAAGGAGTGGGCAGAAGGATGTGTTCAGGTCAAACATCGTTTTACGGGTCAGTCAGAAGTAGGCAAGGGCAGGCGTGGGATATTAACAATTCGTGCACCACCTAGGATGATAACATGAGAATCCTGAAGCAAGCTGTTTTCCATGGCCTCCCCTTCATGACTGACGTGCCTTTGAGTTTGCAACGCACAATGCAGTAATCATCCCAAGTCAAGCGTTTGGTGCGCTGCGGATGTTGCTGGTCGACTGACCGATGTTGCAGCACGCGCCCCTATCGATCCGGAGAGACTCTGGATCCACAGCTCAGCTAGCTGGTGAGGGTATCTTCGGGGGAATGAGAGGAATCGGGACCGAACTTCTCTCGCCGACCTGATAAGGCGGGCCATCTTCGATGACTAGGGTATTCATCCACAAGCCGGAAATGACAGTCTGGTCGATGCCCACCGACCACGGCTAGACCCTGCCTGACTGCAGCGGGACCTGATCCATGCGAACACTTGGCGGTAACCTTCAAGCCGACCTCGCAATTTCTGCTATCCAGCTGCACCGAGTACGTCGTTGACATCATGGACAGGTTTGATGGGTCCATCCGAGGAGGAGACACGTGTCCTGGGGGACCATTCCGCCCCTATTGTTTCTCGCGTTCCCGTTTCACTCGCCACAATGGTCCAGTCCAATCTCCCACCTGCTTCGCCGCATTTCCTACTTCACTGTCTGGCATTGAATCTCCTAGTGAGCTCTGCTGTTCATGACGATCACGCACCGCCATCGTGAGGGAGCCCAACAGCAATGATTCCTCCAGGAACTAGATGAATTCAACAGTTGCAATTCATGCTTCTATCTGCGATGGACTACGAACAATTACTATGGAACAGCTCCAGGTCTTCGGGCATACCGAGGCACAGTAGACCCTGCCAGGAGCTGACGGTGGGAGGCCATCAGCCGTAGGAACAAGACTACATTGGAGTAGCGACATCTGGAACCTCGAGCATTTCCTCCCGCTGGCGAAAGTGACCCAGCGTGTTTAATACTGACCCGGAGAAACCGCAGATTTTGCTATTGTACTTAGTCTTCTCAGAATCTAATATCTCCCAATCGTCGGGCCAAAGAGCACAGGACTCTTGTGCAGCGGCCGTTGCCAAGCTCATACAGAGCTTTCTATCCAAGCAGGCTCTAGACACAATCGTTGGGCCACCTCTGACTCCGAAGGTGTTCTAATCGTCCTTATATCTTCATATTAAGTACCCACGGAAATTGCTTTCGGTAAATCGAATAACAGCCGGGGGTTTTGTTTCAAAAGTAAATAAACTTATCGTCGTTGGTCGGATATGGATTATTCAATTCTTACAATATAACTCCTGAATACCTTAAGGGGCTGCCCGATTATTTTGTCCAGAGCCTGCCAAGGACTTAAGGGACGCCAAAACATACTCTCAGACCTCAAATGGGTCAATAACCTGTGTCATACGCTCCACACTTTAGGACATAAAGTCGCTTGACTAGCGATATCTCGAAGATGCTAGAATCAGACGAAAGCAATATATTCGTGCATCGTTCCAGTGCCAAGGTATGAGAAGGAATAGGCGGGATTGAGATGGTAACAAAAGTATAGAAATAGTGCTATGAACTAGGCTGCAGCAGCTTGACGCCGGGCTTGCGCCAGCACTGCGAGAGCGGCGTCCGACCATTCATCCTTGGCCTCGATATCGGCTCCCCTATCGAGAAGTAGCTCGACAACAGCTTCGCGTTTGTAAAGGGCAGCTATTGAAAGCGACGTCCAACCAAATTTATCCTTAGCCTCGATATTAGCTCCCCTATCAAGAAGCAGCTCGACAACGGTTTCGTTCCCGGTAAAGGCAGCTAATAAAAGCGGCGTCTGACCAGATTCATTTTTGGCCTCGATATCGGCTCCCTTATTGAGAAGTAGCTCGACGATGGTTTTATACCCGTTAAGGATAGCTGTCGAAAGCGGCGTCTGACCAAATTTCTTCTTGGCCTCGATATCGGCTCCTTCATCGAGAAGTAACCTGACGACGGCTTCGTACTTAAACAATATGGCCAATAAAAGCGGCGTCCGACCATATTCATCCTCGGCCTCGATATCGGCTCCCTTGTCAAGAAGCAGTTTGGAGACAGCCTTAAGTCCAAGACACGATGCTATCCCTAGAGAAGTAGAATGTTCGGGATACTGGCCATGCCTGGTCATCGTATAAATTTGGAACCATGCCGGATAGCTCTTTGAATCTGGATCACATATGCTCAAAGCGGAGGACACTATAGCAGCACCATTGCTGATCTTAGCCTCGCGAAAGTGAGCAGCCCAATTCTTGGCCGAATAACCAAATAAGGTGGAACTACCAATGCATTGGCCAGACTCGCCGTCATTTGTCAGAATAGCGTCGGAATTGAACAAGTTAAGATAAGTGACACAGACCTCCGCAAGCACCGCGTGTGCGTGCCTGGTGGTGATGGAGCAATGCCAGCGTGGCTCTGATGGAACACGAGCAGGCGACAAGTTTGCAAGGAGAAATTCTCGAGCGGTTTGATGCAGGAAATAGACCCTTCCATGGTAGATTGAGACGAATAAACCACACCAGGATCTGAGGCGCAGTTTAAAGTCCTCTTCTCCCTCAAGGTCGAGATCTTTTACGGACCGTGATGAGATGTCGATGTTCACGGCGATGTTCATTTCCGCTAGTGTTAGCGGTCGGCTCGCTGCCAAGATAATACTCAAGACTTTCCGTACCATTGACGGCTCCTTGGATTTGTCAAGAATCTTCTCGTATGCTTGGTTGACACTTTCCGGAAGCACTGCAATGATGGACTCGATACCCCTCTTTGTCTTCTTGAAATCTGATGCCTTCAGGTAGTCGAACACGAGATACACCCAGAGATACGTGCGGTGCGGGACTCTGAGCAATCGCTGGGCTATATGATCCTTTATATCTTTTGAAAGTCTTCTCTCCTTCGCCAGCTGTTCAACCCGGTATTCGATGACCCGGTTCACTTCTTGACTGATGGTTTCCGACTCTTCTTCTCCCGGTATGCGGATATAAGGAAAGGCATCGACAAGCTCCTCGAACTCTGACACGATGTGTCCATATGGGCGGGTGGTCAGCAGGCACCTCATCTTGCCGCGGCTCTGTTTGTCTCCGCGAAATAGCCGTTTTAGCATCCGGATCAAGTCCCGAAAGTCCGATTCGACGCACTCGTCCAGCGCATCCAGGACCAGAATCACAGGTTCTGCCTGTGAGTCTTGTCCAGCCCTCTCCAAGATCTCCCATAGTGATGCTGTGGTACTTGTCAGACCTGGTCCGTTCTTGGAATACTCCGGCATGGCATGTCGAATCAGCGAAGGCTGGTGGGAGAAGAGCTGGTGTAGCATCGCGCAAAGCGCCTGGCGGATGGTGTTCTGATCCTGGTCCTTGAAAAAGAAGTAACAGACGGTTGCGGATCGCGGCAGTCCGTGGTCAATCAGGTATTTCGCCAGGACGGACTTTCCACAACCAGGGTCTGCCGAGACCAGTAGTGGGCCTGAATCTTGTTCCAACCATGTTCGGAAGTGCTCATGACTGAGGAACCACTGACAGGTTCCTTCTACTCGGTCTTCCACGCGATCTTTATACCACTCGTACGTCGCGTCCCCGTACAACTCGTGCGCCGCGTTGTTGTTCTTTGTAAGGCGGAACAGTTGGTGGCACTCGTTCTCTTTGTCAGACATCGCCTGCTTGGCGGTGTCCTTGTGAAGCTGGAGCAGCTCTTTGTCAACCCGCAGATGCTCTTCGGCGACTGACAGGAGCCCTCGCATGAATCCGAGAGAGCCTTTCGCGCTCTCGTTAATTTCCTCCAGTTTCCGCCTCAGGACAGAATCGTTTATTTTCTTGAAGTCGCCATCAAGAGTCTTTTCAAGTTCCTGGACCTTGGATAGCATGCCGCTCCAGTCCTCACGTTGGATCAAATCTCGCCCGAGGTTTCGTAATCGGCCTCGGAAGAACCGCAAAACACTCCTAAATTGGAACTCTAGGACTTGCTGATACAGGTCCACAACGTTATTCTCAAATGCTTTCTTCAAATCTGCGGAAATGGCAGCAGCTGAGTCCGGATGCTTCGGAAGCAGTAAAGGTTCGAGCGCGGCATAGAAGCGAATGCGTGCCGTGACATAGGCGAGTCCGTCCGTGTTGGCGTCTTCCGCATCCTTGGGCCGCGTAAGTAGTGGCAGAACGAGACAGATACCGCACCAGGCCATCGAGGCTTCCGGAGAAGCCTTGAGAGCTTCGTCAACCAAAGCCTTCCCCCATTGCACCAACTCTGCAGCTTGCGCTATCTGGTCCTGGAGGACAAACTCGTAGCCGGCAATGTGGTATTTGATCTTTTTCTCGCCCATTCGCTGGCGCCCAGCCTCAATTATCTTGTTCAGCTGCTCTCGACGCACCGTGGGATCGTTGTCGATCAGGTTGTCAGTATCATCCAGGTATTCTTGGGCACGACCGGGGGTCCCGCTGTCTATCGTGTTCGAATCAGAACCTCCGACGGCCGTTAGCGACGCGACTTGTGGTATGCAGCTGATACACACCTGTCTTCAACTCCCTTGACAGCACTTTCTCATAGTTCTCCACCAATGCCGAGTCTTTGGATCTAAGTGCGGCATACGCACAATCCCAGAGCGACTGCGGGGTATCCGACGCACCGTCCTTCGGCGGACTGTGCCCTGCGCTTAGAGAATTGCATTGTACTTTGGCGGGTGTGGGCGGTAGCTTGGCAGACACTGTTGGAGCCGCCGGAGTAGCAATTCTAGTCGATGTCGCTGCTTCCGTACCTGCCAAACCGGCTTGCTCGGGAGGACAAGGTTCGACATTCGCTGGGGCGTGTTAGTTCCGAGAGACTAGCTGGTCCAGCGCCCCAGGAGCCTCAGCATACCTGTGGATAGCGTCGTGGTTGAGGTGGGCAAGGCGGCTGCGGTGGTTTTCAAGGCACCATCCAGAACCCTCTTGGGCTCTTTCGGGGCCTTCCCGCGACGATCTTGGAGTCGTCTTTTCCACGAATCGAAGAACGGCATTGAGAACCCCATTTCCACAAGAAATGACGGGCGGGAGAATGGACATTTTGTGCGCGATGCTGGAGAGCGAAGTCGCAGTTATTGCGTGTTCAAGGGGTTGAAGGCTAACGTTTGGCTTGTTCCATTCCTACTCGTCCTCTGGGCGCCAAGTCGTAGCTGCAAGCTTCGTATAACTTCATGTCAGGTTAACATTTACGCGGACTGCGGGAGGCGCGCCGATCTTCCAGGACGGCCATTCGCACCGGATATTAACCATATTTGGGCGTGCATAGACTGTATTTGCACTTGAGCTACAGTGCCCAGGGGTATTCTCTGTTAGTTGCCTCCACAGGCCCAGGTGTTGCCATTAAAGGTTAAAATGTAAAGTCACTGTAGAAATTGTATGGGGTGTGCATAAGCCACTGGCTTCCAGATGACTTTTAACAGCTCCTGGTAGTGCTAAGCATGACGAGACTATTGGATTATGTCTATTCGAATACAAATTTGTATGCAGGGCATACATCGACGTCAGTGGACCTGGTGGAGGAAACTAACAGAAAATGCCCCTGCGTGCTGTACCGTATTTTCTCTGTTTCTCCAGCTGCCCTGGGCTAGCTAGAACCATTCCCAATACAACATCCTACCACCCACAATCCTGCCTACTTCGAATCCTCGAAACTGGGCCAGAGCTCGCTGAGGTAGCAATTGCGCGTTTTTAACAGGCTGAAAAAGTGAGTGTAACGGGCCGCCAAAAATCTGACGAGCCGGTAGCAAGTGCAAAAAAAAGGAATACATGGCTCCCATATAAAACTAATGTGCGAATAACACAACTAAGTTTAATATCAAACATTCCCTTCGAAGGGCGTCCCGAGATTGCTTCCGTCTTGTCAGCGCAACCGTGAGGAAGCATGATACGGTGGCTTATGGGATTGTCGAGTCTTTCTACATGCTATCCAGGTTTAATTACCGACACAGTGCGGGAGAGCTACCTGTTGTACGCTGGCGGCGTTCAACGCGCTCTGGTGTGTCCCATCTCCTATTGCATCTTACGGGGCGGCGGTGCCACATCTTTGCGGACGACTCACGGATAAGTACACCGAAGGTTGCCTTGGCCTTCTGAGAAGGGTCCTGTGCTTTCTGCACGTTATGCGGATAGAAGTGAAAAGGATATCTCTGTTCCAACTCCACCCCCAAGATTCCGTGTGCTTGGGAAGACATTCTTGGGTACATCTTCCGGGCAGCTATTCCGCTCTCCTTAAAATTACTCCAGAACTTAGCGCGTCATGTGGCCGTTGTTTAATGCAATCTTGCTGCCAGTGACACCGTGATTCGGTCGTCGACTGCCCGTGTGCAACAAGCAGGTTAGTACGACTATTGGAGTGTGTTTTGGACAGGAGGAAATTGACCCAGGGGAGAAGACTACAAGAGACAACGATCAACCGGGGTGAGGTGCCTTAAATGTGCCTCCCATCCCATATCTACCGTAAGGTGAGGGCCCTGGAGGTCAAAGTTTGGGAAGCTGCCGCCCATCTCTGGGAATTCCTCACCCCTTCTGCAGAAGGGTCGTTGTCATGGCACATTCGATGAGATTTGTATACCATGGAACTTGGAGGTAATAGCATCTCTCGCCTCCCTGGAAGGACGCATCTTTGGGTTAGCTTTCCGAAGGCCACCAATTGTGGACAAAAGCGTGAGCACCTGCTCTACGGCATGCGCCCTGGCCGCCACCCCGTCCAGAGTGAGAGGCCATCATGTCCCCGCGAAGGGTCATCTTCTCTCGTATATCCGAGTGGTTGTAACCAGCTTCTGTATACCGGATATTCAGGTTGACTAGGACAGAACCTCGAGAAGCAGGTATCGTTGGCTCCCGTTGTGACTTTTGGGCTGAGCCGGGTTGAAGCTGTGGGTGAGACGAAGTCACCGAGAGCAAAAGTCAGGGTAAACCGTTGCTCATTGGCCGCCGCATTCTCCTGGTTTTCGCAGTCGCACGCCGACACGTCATCGTCGTTTTGAAACATCTCGAACACATCCCCGGACCACCAGAGGAGAGCGTGACTATATCCTGCCTACCGCCTTGACGACCGTCGACATCTTGACGCTCTGCGGTCGACAGGATCTTGTTCCATGGCAGCTTGCTGGCAAGCAGGACCGGTGTCGTGCAGTGGAATCTCAAAAGTCGACCCTGATTCAGGCAAGCATTGCGAGCCGGATGCACAATCTCTAAGCATCTAACTTCTTTCCTCACGGCGCCAGTCCTGTCCAAGCTCCGAAGAAACTCTGGTTGAGTCGTCTAGCGTCCATCGTGACTTCCGGGAGAGTACGTGCCCATAGCAAGGAGATCCCAATGGTGCTGGAACGGTTCGGGTTGGTCGAGGAATCTTTGAGATTGAAGGAGTCCGATAGTTAGGGGACCATTGGGATTTGGGAAAGCGGGAGGCGTGTTAGACAACCCAGTTTCTTTCCACTGGTCTGCCTCGCTACCCCTCGTAGCCCGTCACTTCCTGCTCTGTCAAGATGAGAAAGACCCATTCCGCCTAGGCGGAACGAGCTGACGGCGATCATGTCACCCGGACACCTTCGCATATCGGCAGAAGATGACCCAAACTCATCTGCTCACCGAGAATGACTTGGACTGGATGGTGAATCCGCCATGCAATGACAACCCTACGAATGCAACCATCCCGAAGACAACGTCATTTCCTCGCACTATCCGCTCTGTCTAGCATAGTGTGGGGTCATGATTATCCGAGTTTGTCTCCATTCTTTGCTTGCCCAACAGTTAGGCCCACAAGCAGGGATGGCTTGTTAGGATGACAGTTGTATGTACGAGGAGGCATCCTGCTATACAAGTCGACTACTAGTACCTGCCTTATACGAGACGTCGATACCATGCCTTGGATCAGAACACACGATCTGCGACTTCCTGAGATACGTTGATAGTTGTTATGCAACCATGCTGCCAGCGGCCCCCTATCCCCTAACTACCCCATAGACTCACACCCACTGGCATGGCCCAATGCTGGTCTGCTCAGTAAGTTCTTACCCCTGACCCAAACGTCAAAGAGGGAGCCTAGGTCTCCTGCTCATGCCCAGCCATCCCTTGTACAACATTGGAAGTAGTTGTCGGGAGAGCCACCATCCTGAACCACTCTTTCAGCAAACTGAGGTCGTAGATGCAGGCTGAATCTCAGAAATCGCCTGATAACTGGATCACCATATGGAACGAGGTGATGAAGAGTTGAAAACCATTAAAGTATGTATTAAACTCAGCCTCAGAGGCTGACTAATTTCTTAATGATGCAGCCACCATGGAGAATGATGATGCATTCCACCTCGCAAACATTCCTGCTTCGAAAAGGCAGTGAAGTGTTATCCCTAATATATTCCTTATTGGACCCTCTCGAGATTCATCTTCGCGGGGCCCTGGACGCACAGGCCCGTCTCTCCGAACCGGCTGCCGTGCACTGGGCAGTCCCACGATTTCTCGACCTTGTTCCAGCAGATCACGCCTTTCATGTGCGGGCAGAGCGCGCTCATCTTAGTGACGTTCCCGTTCTCATCCTTGTAGACGGCGATAGGCTTGGACGACTTCGGGTTCAAGACGCCTCCGGACCCGCGGACCAGGTCCTCGATGTCTGTGATGTCGGAATGCAGGAGGCGCTTGTACTGCGTGTTCACCTGCACGTCATGCTGGAGAGTCTCGACGGCCGACTTGATAACGCTGACTACGCGCTTCGGCGAGTACAGCTCAGCCCACGGTTTCGGCTTGCCTTCGATCTCGTCCGCGATAAGCTTCCCCGCAATCACGCCATGAGTAAGTCCGTTACCAGAGTCGCCAGTAACGACGTAGATGTACTTGTTTCCCTGGTTCTTGCCCATATATGCCATGTAGTCATGTGGCTCGAATATTTGTCCGCTCCATTTGTAGTCGACCGACCCAGCTTGAGGGAACCGTTCACGAGTCCAGGTCTCCAGTTCTTCAAACCGGCCGTCGGTGGATTCCTGTCCTACTTTGTGATCGCAACCGCCAACAACCATGTAGTCCTCCTTTTCGTCACATTCGGTCATACGGACATACTTGTAAACCTCCGCGTTGTCGTAAAGTAGGCAGTCCTCGACGGACCCTTTCGGGATGCGGATGGCAATACAGTATGTCCGGTTCCACTCCATTTGGGCGATAACGCTCAACTTCTGCAGGGGTACATTCGTCGCCTCCACTGCGTGTTCGCATGTCACGGTGTTCCCCGCTTCGGTTTTCACCTGGCAGTACTTGTGTCCGAGTCCTAGCACCTCAATACCCTTTTCATCGACCGAAACCACCCGCGTGTTTGTAAAGCAGGCGAAATTCGCCTGATTCTGCAGCCACTTCAACACACCGTTCACGTACTTAGTCGGGTGGAAGGTCGCTTGCCTAGCGTAGATAGCCCCGCCTCTCTGGTCGGGTTTGCCATCCCAGCCTCTTACTACGAGGTTCTCGTCGATGGTGGCATCAATCCCGACTTTTCGGGCCCATTCGACGTCCACTTTGATTTCCTTCATATCGTCCTCATACGCCTTCGTGTCCCGTTGATACTGCGAGACGCGATATCCCGGCAAGTGGCGATACTCGCATTCGATGCCTAGCTTCGCTGCCACCTCACCCAGATAGTCCAACGCCCATGAATGACTTTCGGCAGCAACCTTGGCTCCTTTCTGGCCATGCTTCTCGGCAATGTACTGATACATGTCATCGAGGGCGTTGGAAAGATGACCCGAAGTTCTCCCCGTCTCGCCTGACAGAATATCGCGCGCATCAAGAAGCACGGCTTGTTTACCTCGGCTGACAAGTTCATATGCGATAGACACACCGTTTATACCGGCCCCTATTATGCAGATATCGGTTTCGATATTTGCAGTAAGGGGATTGAACCGTGGCCTGTTGGAGTAACCATCTTTGTGCACCCAGACTGCGTCCGCGATGCCGGAAGTCTGAATGAACTTCTTCTCGCCAAGTGTTGACATGGCGTGAAGAGGCCACTTCTATTGGCAATGGCTACTGCTTTCAACAAGGGGATTGCGTGGTGTGAAGGAGGAAGTTTGGTTTCTAGAGGGTGGGTATATTATCCGGGAGCATGTGCTCTGAAAGTACCATGTTTGTCTTCGAGGTTGATATATGGTTAATGCTGTCATGACCAATATCTGCGACGTCACCGCAACCAAACAGTCGTACCTGGATGAATACCTGCATCTACAGCCGTGGACATACCCAATCATGATCGCAGCTTGGAGTTTCGCCGCTGTCGAAGTATAATACCACCCAATCAAGTGCCGTAAATAATTAAGCAGGGTAGGTGAGAGTGACGATATGGAAGCGTCATCCACCTTGGACGGCATAGGTACTTACCTACGTGAGGTGCAGCTCATCACTGAGAGGGTTGAGAAACCTCAAACTGAGAGGCAGTCAATCTCCGACTGGTGTGGAATTCGTTTCAAATGTTCTAAAGATTTACGGTTACCTGAACTCCCTGGTTTATGGGCATACAAAGCCAAGGGGCTGCTTGTTGTCCGGGCAGTTGTGTGTGTATATGAATATGCAGAATAAAATGAAATGGCACAAAGTCGCGTGCCTATATAATGACAAATCATTGGTTAGTTATGCAGACTATACTGCACCAAGTGGGTCAAGACCTAGCCAAACCCGCAGTTTAGATATACGAAGCAGCGGCGGACGGTCTTCAAATGCTTCATGTAATTTGGAGACGTGCCGCTATCGAAAGATGTCTGTACTCAGGAGGAGAGTGGTGTACTAGACGAACATAACTAACTGACCGAGTGCTCTGCTTCGCTAAGCAAAATTGGGCCATGGCCTGTTGATAGAGCACGGCTGCTAGGCCGGGTAGACGGCTGACTTCGCTATGATCCTGGCTGATGGCACCTCCTTTATTTAATTCTCTCTGCAGTATCCGACTTACCTGTAAGACCAGCTGGACCGAAACCATGCACTACGGTTGATAGTCTGGCCCCACCCTAGCCGAGGGAAGCCATAACAAGTGTCATTCGGTACCGACAGGACTGAAAGACTGCCTACCGGCAAGGCTGAGCTGTAAGTGGCTGTAAAGGACGAGGCTATTTAGGGCCATAGCCAACAATAAGAAAACAAATTATACAAAGTGAGTAGGCTGTTAGGCAGGGGGATCCCGGAGCGGAAGGCGTGATGAGATTTGGCCCTATAATTGACACATTCGGTCGATAAAGAAGATAGGGGCTCGCATGTCCCAGGAAAGGAACTGTCAAACCTGAAAAAATGTGAGGCCCCACACCACGGCGGGACACTATCAGGTCTTAAATCTCACAGGAACGGGAGGGTAGAGTGGAAATCAGCCTGTGACTCGGGCTGCCGAGGGGTGGTAGGCTGAGTCGTCTCTGCTTCAGGAAGGAGGTGTTGGTCGACCATACTGATCTTTAATGGATTATCAGTCGAATCCATGCATGCCTCTGCCCAACCTGGTAAATTTCTGGAACCGTTCTACGCAAGGCTAAATGCCTACGTAGCCGTAGGAAGAGACCTCCGCCTCGACGGAGACCGTTGCTTGGCTAGCAAAAGTCCAGGCCGTCACTTGACCTGCAAAGCCTCGTTCGATATGGGGTAACTATGGAACGATCGTCCTCATTTCACCTAGTTATCATGTCGATGTCGGAAGGATGAGGCGAGACGGTTGTTAGTCGGCTATGGACGACATATGTAGTTTTCTCCGATGTTGCATTATGGCTTATTTCATATAGTAATCGGGCGTTGCATAAATATAATGGCTGGATTACACATGATTTGTGGTTACTAGTGGCGCAAAAGTCTGCCAATGGGAAGTTACGGTAAACGCAGCGGTCACCAAGAGTAGAAGCCTCGGCTAGCACTAACCCACAGCCCCGATGAGTGCTGATTGCAAACGAATCCGATGCACCAATTGCTTTGGAGGTGCTGGCATAGGCAGTTGATATTCATAGGAGGCGAGGTTGAATATACGACGGATGCGACGAAGCACGCACCACACTGGGCTTTAATGAGGTGGTTGATTTAATTAGCTCGGTAACAGTTAGGGTACTTGTCTCCCGTATTACCCGCATTAAAGGTCCCTTGGGTATAGTTCTAGGCTGTGCATCAATCCAAGCCTATGGGATGCACTCTCAGCCCTCCAAAAAGGGTCATCGGCACACCTCAGTTGTATGGAATGAGTTACCGTCTTACCCGAGTCCTACGACAGCAGCATTCCGAGCACGTATCCCTTGGAGACTGATCGTGTAGATCGTACAGCGAATGGAATCGTTGATCTGACAATATGTCAATCTCGCAAGATTCCTTCAAACAGGTGTGCCGAGGAGTGCACCGCCGCGATCGTGCTGACACACAAGACGTCACATGCATGCATCAACATCGTCTTCCCAAGAAACACCAAATGTGCGCTGTATCTATTTCGAAGGAAGTTTGACGGAATGCGGCAAATTTCTCAGAGAAAATTTCAATATCGAATATTCTCATACAGACATGCAAACAGATATCTATAGGCAGTCTTGAGACAGGTAGGAAATCGCCTTTGTTGGATATTCTGTGCAGGGATCCTGGGTGTTGAACAATCTGCGACACAAGCAAGCCGTTTGGTGGACCCGGTCTAAGATTTGTCACAATCCCCAAAACTGCCTTACACCCTAAACCAAGTATGGTTTGGCTAGGACTGGTGGGTCTGAACGAAACCCCGCACGACAATGCTAGCTAGGGTACCAGCACGAGGGCGACTCCATACGCCAAGGTAGGTACTAGGTCCTACCTGTGCAGGCCGGCTGGGTTCGTTCTACAGCTGCTGGAGCTCTCCTGTAGAGGTGCCCGAACCCTCTTCGCCTCTGGGGGTTCTCCGGCTCGCAAAGTCTCTAGTACTGCTCATACAGTACTTGAGTTGTGGGTAGCGCTAACTTAAAGGAGCAATTACCTTGATATCGGTGCCGACATATGTAAAAGTGCTCGGGGCTGTGCTTTTGCCGACCAGTGCTAGTTAGGTAGCAACATCCATGGATATCTCCCCACATGTCTGATACTTAACTCGTTTGAATCACCTCATCCTCTCCCGCTCTTTCACCAACAGGACATTACTACCTCCATCGCGCTCCTTTACCAAGTCCAGAGAATAGGTTAGGGCAGTTGGAATCCGATTAAGTTTACCTTAACAAACTACCTACCTGCGCTATATATCATCACATCATCTCCCTATTTTAACACGCAACAACATGGACTCTCAGACGACCAGCACCCTCGGCACCAGCAAGGGCAAGGGCCCAGGCAATGTTAACGGCGGCGAACAGCCAGCCGTGGGGTTCCGATCGCAGGGCAACATGGTCGTCGAGCGGCCCCGCCAGGAGGACCTGCAACAGAGCTACGCGTCCATCGTCGACACCGACGCGGACGCTAAGGGCTGGTACGGCATGATGATCAACACCCTAGGCGCCTGCATGGGCACGCTCGGCGCCATCCCCTGCGTGGTGTGCTGCCCGAACCCGTACAAGCAGGTGTCCCAGGGTAACGTCGGACTGGTGTCCAAGTTCGGGAAGTTCTACAAGGCCGTCGACCCCGGCCTGGTCAAGATCAACCCCCTCAGCGAGCGCCTCATCCAGGTCGACGTCAAGATCCAGATCGTCGAGGTGCCGAAGCAGGTCTGCATGACCAAGGACAACGTGACGGTGGAGCTGACGTCGGTCATCTACTACCACATCACGTCGCCGCACAAGGCCGCCTTCGGCATCGCCAACGTGCGCCAGGCCCTGGTCGAGCGGACGCAGACCACGCTCCGGCACGTCGTCGGCGCCCGGGTCCTGCAGGATGTCATTGAGCGCCGCGAGGAGATCGCCCAGAGCATCGGCGAGATCATCGAGGACGTCGCCACGGGCTGGGGCGTGCAGGTCGAGAGCATGCTGATCAAGGATATCGTCTTCAGCCAGGAGCTCCAGGGCTCGTTGTCGATGGCGGCCCAGAGCAAGCGCATCGGCGAGAGCAAGATCATCGCCGCCAAGGCCGAGGTCGAGAGCGCCAAGCTCATGCGCCAGGCCGCCGACATTCTGTCCTCTGCCCCCGCCATGCAGATCCGCTACCTCGAGGCCATGCAGGCCATGGCCAAGTCGGCCAACAGCAAGGTTATCTTCCTGCCCGCCGCCAACCAGACCATGCCCGGCTCCTCGTCGTTCAACGCCTCCCTCGCCGACGCCGCCGCCAAGAAGTACGGCGAGGACGAGGCTCACGACTTCGGCCGCGGCCACGACACGGGGTTCAACCAGGCCATGAAATCCCACATCGTGGAGAATATCTAGGCGGCAAGCGGCCGGGGTCGATTTGCCCGTTCTCAACCACCGCCTCCGCTGCGAGCGACCGGCGTGGCCCGAACACATGACGACCCCCCGTATGATAAGTGAACCGCGACGAGAAGAAATCATGACGAAAATGGATCAAAAGAAATATGGAGAGACGAAGATGCCCACAAGTTGACGAAGGTCATGTCCGGTAACAGGGTTTTGGGGGAGGAGAGACGATTCCCATGGCATTGATGCTTGTGGGTGGCCACGGATGATGATGGTTTCCTTTCTGTTTTGTTGTTTTTTTTCTGATACCCACCACGGATACCCAACATGGATACCCATTATCTCTCGCTTTGAGGATTGAGGAACCTATATCTTGTTTTCGGCGCGCTTTTGCGTTTCCTTCGGCTTTAGGTAGTTATCGCCCGAGTAGTTTAATGATAATATGCATAATAGGGGCGTCTCGGTCTCAGCTTCATGCACAGAAACACCTGCCTAAAACGCGACCCCGTTTCGTTTGTAAATGAAGCGTCAACTGAGCAAAGCTATCGGCCTTAAGGAAAGGCCCCAAGGCCGTATACTGAACCTCGCGCGGGTGGGATCGTACGCGTTATGTCACCTCCCTACAGCACCGACGTGCGTCTGATTCGACACTCTGGAACCCATGTTCGGCCAATGTGTGGCTCTCTCCTTATCATTTATCGGGTATCACTCTCCATACATCCATACATCCATAATCCCGTCCGCAGTCCACTAGTCCCACGTCCGAGTCTCTCTAATCGAACCCCTCAAACTCATCGTCACCACCACCGCTCTTGCTCTCCCCCTCAAGCTGCCGCTCCTTGGCGTACTTTTCGCGGTTCTTGCGCCGGATCTCCTCGAGCATGCACTGGAGCTGGGCCTCCCGGGCGCGCTCCTCGTCCGTCATCTTGCCGCTGCGCTCCGCCTCGCGCTTCTTGCGCCGTTTCTCGCGCCGCGCCGCCCGCGTCTCCTCCTGCTCGTGCTTGCCGCTCCAGGCCTCGGCGTTGCGCTTCCGCTTCGCGCGCTGCTCCTCTGCCGTCTCGGGGGCGCCCTTCTCGGCGTCGTTTGACTGTAGAGCCGCCAGCCGCTGCCTCTCGCGGTCTTTCTGCGCGTACGCGTACGTGTCCCAGTCCATCTGCACCCCTAGACTCCGGTCGAGGTTTAGCGACTTCGTCTCGGGCATCTTGGGTAGCCTGAGGAGGCCCCATGCGTGGCCCAGGTCGACCCAGTCGAGGTCCTTGACCGAGAAGATCGAGGAGGCGATGTGCTTGGAATACGAGCGGACCCAGCTAACGAAGGCCTTCTGGGCCCTGTCGTGCAGCGCCCGGTCCTTCTTGACTATTTCGCGGATCTTGCGCGTCGTCCCTTCGGCTTCGCTGTCGCTGACTTTGGCCTCAGGGTGCGCCAATGGAGCAATGGGCGTCTTTCGGATATCCATAAACGTCACGTAGTCCTCTTCCTTCCCCGGTTGGAGAAAAACGACCGACAGCCCTCTTCGGCCAGCACGGCCAGCTCGCCCGGCCCTATGCTTGAAATTCTTGGGGTCCGAGGGTGGGTCAATCTGGGCGACAAGGTCGACTTGCGGGAAGTCCAATCCTCTAGCTGCCACGTCGGTGGTAAGGAGAACTGTAGGCTGTATGGATTTCATGAATCTCTCGAAATTCTTTTCCCGTACCTTGCCATCGTGTTTTCCATGCAAAGGCACGAGCGTGAATCCTTCTGGGAGGAGTTCGGGCAAAACACTGGAGAAATAATCGACGGCAGCGCAGGTAGATAGAAAGACAATGCTCTTTTGTGGCCTCGGATCTAACTTCTCCAGTAACTGCACCAGAGACGGTAATTTGTGGCTTGCCGGTGCGATCATGTAAGTCATCCGCAGACTTGCCGGTATCGTCCTCTCTTCTATTATACCGCCTGTCTTCAAGTTCTTTACTTTAACGGCGACTTTGACGGGGTTCCGCAGACCCACTCGAATAATACCCTCCACGGCTTCGCTCATACTAGCGCTGAAGAGCCCTGTTCTCCGCTGTTTCGGCAGACGAGATATTATAGTCGAGAGATCCTGCTTGAAGCCCAGATCGAGAAGACGGTCCGCCTCGTCCAGAACGAGGGCTTCGAAGGTGGACTGCGTGCAGCGGACATGCGGCGACGAGAGTAGTTCAACAAGGCGACCGGGCGTGGAGATGATGAGATTAGGGCTATGCTTCAAGAAGAAGCTCAGGTCGTGTGCCGTCGTCCCTGTAGAGCCACCTATTAAGAGCTGGGGGATAATAGCAGGGCTACTCGTTGCCGGCCGCTTCTCTTCCCCAGACAGATATGGAAGGAGTTCGGCAGAGGTAGGGTGGAATGCAAGGAGCGAGAGGATTACCTGCGACATCCGGAGTTAGTCACCTTCATAGACGTCGACACAGGGGAATGGGTTCTAGGACGAAGGGGCCGTAAAGCCTTACGGAATGTATTTGCGTCGCCAATTCGCGGGTGGGAGAGACTATAATGGCGGCTATATGATTTCGCTTCGTAGGCTCGTCTAACCTGAGTATCTTCTGCAGAACCGGAATGGCGAACGCAAGAGTCTTCCCGCTCCCCGTAACCGCCTATATACGGTTAGCCTTCCCGAGATACCGCCTGCGAATAATCGAGGATCTTGATGATACACACTTCGGCCAACTCGACAACAGCGTCATTGTGATTGCGCAGCAACGACCGCCGAGAGTCCTCTTGGCTACTGAGCAGATCGAGGATTTCAAATAGGGGGAATGACTCTACGTACCTCGACTACAACGTCTTTATGTGAACTAAACAAGGGAATCACATGCGCTTGGACCGGTGTCGGTTTAGCAAAGCCCATCGCCGATACGGCCTCCAATATGAAGTCGGCTAATGGAGGCGTGAGGGCAGACCACGCCCGTGACTCTTTCTTCGGGGCCTTCCCGTCTACTGCCATTCTTAACCGTGAGGCTCAGGCGCCCACCGAATACAGTGAGTATTGGAACGGGTTCGTATTGTTGCCGACTGCTGCAGGTATTACCGTTGCAATGGTTGCACTCGATTGCGCTTCCAATTCCTGGTAGGTGTATAAATGGGGATGTTGACAGCAGAAGTAGAAAAAATTATTCTGATAACGATGCTTAGCGGCTCAAGGTGGGGGAGCCACAGGATCCGACCGCCGAACGTGTGGGGTCACGACTAATGCACGATCCCCCCCGGAGGAGCCCTGGAGCGCAGCGCTACAGTACTTAGCTCTGGCGAGCGCTCCGCCGGCCCCCTCTCCACCGAAAGCTAGGTAGTACCGATGTTATGTTGTTCCTGTGGTTGTCTAATCCCTACGTACTTATGTATTCAAGCACTGTTATCACGACAAATCTTTACCTTTACTAGGTAAGTAAAGGAACAGCCTCTGGTTTCATATTGGCATTGAGCCTCTTCAACGGGCCTTGGTTCATAAAATTACTCGCAATGAGCGAAGTCTACATATTGGCACCGCTTGACATGTAGTCACTTACTTGGCTTGCATCGGCCTGAGTCACAACATGCACATCCTTGTGTCTCGTATAAGGGCCACCTTCAAGCCATTGGAGCACTATATTTACGTCGAGTTCTACTCTCGATCCAGAGATTTACTTCCATCCTGCTAGAGAGAATCTGGACCTAGATCCTGACTTCGTCATGTCTGCCCTAAGTTTCCACCAGGAGTCGATCGAGTCCTGGGATGCTAATGCAGAATTCTGGGACAACGGAGTCGGAGAACAAGGCAACAAGTACTGGAAAGCCCTCCAGCTGCCGACGCTTAAGCGCATGATCCAGGTCAAGGCGGGGAGCAAAGCTTTGGATCTGGCAACTGGGAACGGACTCGCGGCTCGGTGGCTTGCAAGCGAGGGCGCATCTGTCCTGGCTACGGACGGAAGCGAGAAGATGCTGGGGCGCGCAAAGCTGCGCCATTCCGCTGTATTTGGTGATAGCATATCCTATCGTCAACTTGACGTGACCGATATTGCGGCGTTTGAGGCTCTCGAGCGCGATCCGGTGGTGGTAAGTTGGCCTGCTGGTATCAAATATTGGTCGCTGGGTTAACAGTTTCTAACCCAAGGCCGGCGGCTTTGATATCATTTTGATTAACATGGCTATCATGGACATTGCTACGCTTGAGCCAATGGCCGAATCCCTTCCGAGGCTTCTGAAGAAAGACGGGGTGTGAGTACGTGGTCTTTCCCGACCTTCCCTGTAGCGTGCTTGAACGGATGGGGACTGTCTCGTGTCCCAGGGGTTAGACTCATAATGGCTTCTGCACAGGTTCGTGGCGACCCTCCTCCATCCCGTTTTCTGGACGTCGGGAGCGACGCGGAACATAAAGATCACCGACGACGCCGCGACTAGGGAGTCTGTGGTTGTCAGGGGGAAGATGATACGGAAGTACTTGGATGTTCCGCCTACAAGAGGTGTCGCATTATACGGATCGCCAGCTCCGCAGGTGAAGAATCCGTTTCCCCAGCTCGCTCGAATACTCTAATGTGCTTATAGGTCTACTTCCATCGGCCATTGCATGAACTCTTTTCCGTGTTCTTTAGGGCTGGCCTGGTCATGGATGCGATCGAGGAACCTGCATTTACGGAGGCCGATAGAGTCCCTGAGAGAGTGGAATCTCATTCCAATTTCACTCAGCTGCCTGCGCTTCTCGCCTTTCGACTCCTAAGATCGGGGTAACGATGGCCATGCTTCAGGGGAAAGTTAATCTTCCTCGGATCTTGTAGCGAATGGCTATGGATTCGTGTCCGTGTTCTCAAGGCTTCGCACAGAGGCTAATCTATGCAAGAGTCTGGAAACCTAGCTCTTTTCTCTACATTGAGGATAAGTCTCATAGCCGGCGAAGCTCAGGTAGTTAGTTCATGTAATGTCTAATTATACATCTCTTCGCGCAACATTGACAACCATATTTATGGACATGCTGTTGAATAAGCCGTAAGTCTTGTCGTCTGTCACGAGCCGAGCTGCAAGCAGGCAACATTCCCGTGGCTTGCTAAACTGGGCTGTGCTCAAAAGACAATATTGCCGAGAATAGTTAGTGTATGATTTTGGGAATGCCGAGGTACGGGTTCCACCCAATCCCATGTCTCAACACGGCGACACTTCTCCCAACGGAGTTACGGAAACAGGTTTGTCCATGATATTAAGTCATCATCTGCACCCATTGCTTCCTCGTTCCTTGACTTCTTCCCTGCAGCTATCCCGAATATAGCACCTTATTCTCTCCTGATTGTATACTACTAGCGTGACTCGTTTCTACAATTGCAGGATGGTGATCATCTCAAAAAGTGCCGCCAAGCAGTCCCTAACCGTGGTGGATAATAGGACAAACAAAGTCTATGAGATCCCCATCAAGAATAACTCTGTCCTAGCGACGGATATCAAAAAGATCAAGGCGCAGCGGCACCCGGATACTGATCGTGAGGAGGATGAGACGGGACAGGGTCTGCGGGTCTTTGATCCCGCCTACATGAACACCGCTGTCGTGCAAAGCAAGATCACGTACATCAACGGTCAGGATGGCATACTGAGGTACCGCGGCTACCCCATCCAGGAGCTGGTCAAGAAGAGCAATTTCCTAGAGACTGCCTTCCTGCTCATCTATGGCGAGCTTCCGACAAAGTCGCAGTACAGCACGTGGCATGAGGAGATCATGCATCATACCTTCATCCACAGTGACATTGAGGGCATGTTCAAGTCGTTCCGGTACGACTCTCATCCCATGTCCATGTTGACTGCGGCATTCTCAACAATGGGCGCATTCGCTCCTGAGGCCAATCCCTCCCTGAGGGGCCAGAAGCTTTACTCGAACGCCGCCACCGGCAACAGAGAGTCGCTTGAGGTACTTGACAAGCAGATCTTCCGGATCATCGGAAAAGCGCCGACCCTAGCAGCCGCATCATATCGGATGCGCCAAGGCCGACCATTTAACCGGCCGGCTCAAGGGCTCTCTTATACCGGCAACTTTTTGTACTTGCTTGACAACTTGTCCGGCCACCAGTATCAGCCTCACCCCGTTCTGGAGAAGGCCCTTGACGCCCTCTTCATCATCCATGCCGACCACGAGGTCAACTGCTCCACGGCCACTGTCCTGCAGGTCGGGAGTTCCCTGGTGGACCCCTACAGTGTGATCGCAGCCGGCTGCGCCGCACTGTACGGCCCTTCGCACGGCGGCGCTTCCGAGAGCGCGATCCGCATGCTCATCGAGATCGGGTCGCCCGAGAACGTCCCGGCATTCATGGAGAAGGTCGAGAAGCGGGAGCGCGTGCTCGTCGGCTTCGGCCACCGCGTGTACAAGAACGTCGACCCGCGCTCCACGGCGATCCGCGCGCTCGCCGAGGAGGTCTTCGCGGTCACGGGCCGCAACAAGCTCCTCGACACGGCGCTGGCGCTGGCCGAGTACGCCGGCAAGAGCGAGTTCATGCGCAAGCGCAGCCTCTACCCCAACGTCGACTTCTACTCGGGCCTCATCTACCAGGCCATGGGCTTCCCGCTCGACTTCTACCCCGTGCTGTTCGCCGTCCCACGCTGCGTCGGCTGGCTGGCCCACTGGCGCCAGCAGATGCTGAGCCCCGGCGGCGTCAAGATCTGGCGGCCGAGGCAGCTGTACGCCGGCGAGGGCGAGAGGGAGTACGTCCCCGCGGAGCAGCGCAAGGAGAAGAGCGAGGCCACGGTCTTCGACGCACCCGTCGAGGTCGGCCACGGGGCCGACAGCAAGCGCAATGCACTTGCTACGTACAAGGATGAGAGCGGTAACACCTGGACCAAGAGCAAGCTCTGATCGAGCCAAGCTATCCATCTCTTTTCTTGTCATTAGCTTGTTTTGCGAATAGTCCACCTGGGTCGGTACGACCTCAAGCTTTTAGAGCTATGGACTATCGCTTATTTTCAGCCAGCCTAGACGCTTCGGTCTAGACAAGTTGGAAGGGGGGCGTCTCTCTCATCGGTCTATATAGTCATTTCTCAGCGTTCGACACTTAGCCAAGGCATCCGTTTGTAGTAAATGTATAACATAATTTTGACGCATACGTGAAAATCGTGAAGCTACCCTATCGCATTGGCTGGTACCTTTAGATAGGATCTAGAGCCTGAAGTTACCAGCCGCCGTGGGGCTGGAGGACTAATGGTAGCGCATCCCAGCATGTTTTGAGACTCTGTTGTCGACAGTATTTGCAGCCCATCGTTACGACCTCCTTTATTCCTTATCGTCCGTCCCGCGTTATGGGTCAGAATCCTGCGTAGAAATGAATCAGGTGAAGCTGTCCAACAGTGTGGCAATCTAGGGGGCTTCAGTGCAACGCAAGCCAGTGGCTTAAAGGTATAATCCCATGTAATATATGGTTGTTCTGGCTCAGATTATGCGTGAACCTATGAATATCCCCAGCCCCGTCCTCTCAGAGATCAATTATTCATAGCATACAAATCATGCCCAAGTGGAAACGGAGTTCTTCCTTCACTGCAACTCGCTCCTTCCACCACCTCAGCGATCCTCGAAGCCTTAGGAGTGTTTACAGAACCCCCAGGCGACATCCCCATCCGATGTTGATCTAGGCTCGAAAGCTCCCCGGCGGCTTGAGGCAGAATCTTCGTGCATCCCATCCGGCTGATGATATTCCCAAACCCCAACAAGGTAAGGCTGATATACGCTGGAGCATAGTCCTGTATTATTGGATGATCACTAACCAACAGGCTTCACCACGCCCTGGGGAATTTGGGTCCACCTGGTTCCAGTGGAGCTGGACAGCGTTTCCGCTGCTCCCAGGGAGCGCCCGCCGCTCGTCCGACGTTGCCGGGCCGCGAGGCCAGCGCCACGTCGCTGGGGAGGCGGAAGACTCCCGGCGGGGCCGGGCCGCCGCGCCCGCCTCTGCGTAGAACAGGGCGCCCTAGACGAGTTGCGGGACCTCTGTGCCTTATTCAGAGGCTCGCTGAAGTGCTGACTTGGTTGAGACGACATCTCCAGATTCGCATTGGGGACCTCTGTTTCGGCGATGTGCAGAATGGCAAGAGCTGATGGAATCCTGCGGCACTTGGAAGCCGTTCTGATAAATTACAACGTCGCATCAACAATAAGAGCAATTTATGGGGCTAAACTAAAACCGAGACCAAGGAATCCCCAAATCCAATTATAAGTGTCTGAAGCTCTGATTGTAGTCCAATGTTGATTTCCCTTATTTTCGTATATTGTTGGGGGCATAGTAGGTGTAATCTTTGAAGTTACCTATGTATCTACCGTATCTGGTTTGGACAGTGTTTCCGCACGTACACTCAGCTCCATGGGGGCCGTTCAGGCAGTTGGCCCTCCGTGCAAATAACCCTTGCAAGCTAACTACATATGCTATGCACTCCTTCTGAAAGTAAACCAGCGACTCGCGCTCTCCTAAAGGTCTGTAGCCAAAGCTTCCACGTCCTTCATCCAGCCGCCACCTTCAATCAATAATACCACAGCTTAATATTTTCCAAACCGCACGCCATGCCACCCCGTCCTCCAAATGCCCTGCATCAAGTCGCGAGGCCGGAGGGGCTCCTAGTTCGATTATCAGGCGGCAAACCGTTTTCAGTCGAACCGTTTCGAGTTCCCACTAGTCAATTCTCTGAGTTCGCTGGGGAGCCATAGGCTTCGGGTGTGCCATCCCACTTACCACTGTCTTGGGAGTCCACAAGGTTACTCTCGTCGAGACTTTTCCTTTCGCGGGGACAGCGTCTTCAGGAGCTGGTTCATCTGGAATAGGAAAAAGACTTGAATAAGAAGGATCAGGAACAGCAGGAGACATAATAAGCCCAGGAGAGCGAGTAGGGTCGACGGAACCACGTGACGGTGTTCAAACCACATCTTGAGGCATCTGGCGATAAATCCGACAAAAATATCTTAAATTTCCGCCTAAGCTGGCGGTGAGAGAAACGGTGGGAAAGCGGGATGTAGAAAGGCAATTTCTCCAGTTATAGTACTATACTCGAATCTAATGTAATGTTAGGTATATCATATACGAAACCGTAGGGAACTGGGGCTGGGGTTAAATGAGAGTGCTACGGGAGAATAAGAGGTTTACCTGAGCAGTGCCAAAGGGATTTATATGCGTATGCTACATACAAGTTGCAGGGTTATATTTAGTTACCTCTACGTGCCTACCATTTCCCAAATACAGTTACAATGTAGCTCCCATCCAATTTGTATGGGAAAATTACATCGGGGTACCATCATTAACAACAACAATCATCGTAAGCCGCATCCCTTACTATTTCCTGATACCTGACACGATTTTAACGCAGTTGAAGCCATATACGCGTTGTCCTAGTGGATATCGAAGTTCAGCTTGCATATATCAAAACAAACGCCTAAGGTATCTGGGCATACAAAATGTATGGGAGTGTACATGCCAGCGGTTTAGCGAAGAGTGGTGGGGTAACTAACTAACTGAATATACTTAGGCAACTTGTAAATATATGCGTCTGCCCAATATAAGTGTTGGCCATATGGATTCGTTTGTTATATGGACGGCCTTCGGCCACCGGGCCGGGGTCCGTTGAGAATCAATCTCCTCCCAGATGTTACATACCAATGGGCCATTGGTGTAGCATAAAGTCACCCTTATGTCCCTAAGCCATGTGGAAAAGGATTTATTATAGGCAAGACCGTTTAAGCATCCGATATCCGGGGCTTTTGTCGATTATATAACTAGACTAATTCACTCCATAGCTCCGAGCTGTTATATCAAGAGGTGGAGCGTTGTTATCCTGCAACGCCCTATAACTGCTATAAACTTCATGCAAATGTACGTAGGTGCAGCGCCGCCCTGCATTCGTACTAGCCCTGCCCTATGGCTGTAGTAGCTGGACAGACACAACCCTGGGCAGACCATGTCTGTGTGCTTATCTATCCACGACTTTGGTGATCTTCCCTTTCTTTTTTTAAAAAAAAATCATTTATGCCATGAGCCTAGTAAAGAACGCCGCTATTCGTCTCTTAAAGATCGCCAGAGTTATACTTCTTCGGTAACGGTAAACTTGCTACAAACCTTAATATATAGCCTTATAGTTAGTAATATTCTAGTCACATGTAGTTATACATCTCTCTTACAACACTAAGATGAATTTACATAGCCAGATATATACAGCATTTAAAGGGCTTTCGATTACACCCAGGCGTATCTTATATTTGTTTTACATAGAGATCCTTTTAGGGTAGCCTTACCCTTCCCACCGAGTAGCCTCCCCCGCCGTTCGTTATTCAAGACTTCATTATATCGAAAGGGCCGAATAAAAGGCCTAGAAAACGGTGCAGAGAATGCACCTGTCTGAATACATGTGTGAGTAGATCTGTCCACCCGGCAATTGACGAGATGTTGTGCCTAATATATCCCAATGTGATGGACAACAATCCTCCTGTCTCAACTGGACTCGGGCTGATCACTTAGAGTTTATAGGAATTCATCACGGCTTCGTCAGAAGCGAGTAGCACCCGCGACGCCACGCTTACTCGTTCGTCGGATGTAGTCAGGATATTTTATAACGTTATTACACCGCTTTATGGGAAATACTACGAAACACGTGATACTTACCGAGAGGCTCGACCTTTTCGTCCACCAGGCCGCGGCTCTGACTTAGATGATGTGAACTTTATCTATATGAACCAGCTGAAGCTGTTCGATCGTTTCCAAGAAAAGGCGTCTATGCTGGGGTTTACCAATGGATCAGATCGAAGACATGTTTTGTTAGGGAAACTCTCTCCGCTCGTGCCTGATATACGAGTGCTTAGCTTTCTCCGCAAGACATCTTAGCTTCGAGGGCCCCTTCAAAGGTAGACTTCTATTTACACCAGGCAACGAGGCTACAAACACATTCTTTGGCTATTTTCAACTCCTCGACAGCCGCTCCAAAAGAGGATGACTGTGTTTCCCTTTTCATATTTCCAAACTTGCCCGGTTAACATACTCTCCTTAACGCTCTCGCTTTCCACGACATCTTTTTGGACCGTCTATTGTGATATTTGAAGTCGATCGGAAATAGCCCGATCTATAAAATTAGACAACAAATGGTTATTTAACTGAATTCGATACCCTGAAACTCTGCTCAGGAAATTATATATGTAATACGGGAGCCCCGGAATACGTTAGTTTCGGGCTGCTATCCTGTTCTTAGTTTTATTACCTTTGAGGTTACCCCTTTTGTCAGCAAATTCCCGTAGCACTTTTGAATTACATCGGTCTTCATCGTAGCATATGATCAATATATTACGGGAATTGGCCCTTGCTCATAAACTCCGAGCTACGGCCTATTCTGCTATATAGCATCAAAACTAAATAACCCCTGAATGTGTTTAATACTCTTTCAAGCGTCGTTTGAGCGTATAATAGTATGAGACCCTGACATCACACACAGAAGCATATAACTGAAGAAAAGTGTATTAACAGGTTGCCTGGCCTCTAGAAGGTCCTAAGTAGAAGGTGAGGGTAGCGAACCCTACTTTTATACACGTAAATACAATTGTAGCTAAGAGGAAAAGATACCGGGGGTGCATAAAGTAGCCTTGTTTCAGTAGGTGATCAAACTAAGCCAAGGCTTAGCTGTTTGATCGACTTCAGCTAGGTCTGACAAATAGGTAATTGTCAGATCTACTTAGTTTCGCGCCACACTTCTACGCTTCGAAAACTCGTTAAACCTTCGCAGAAACTTCTTCGGTGACCTTAACTGATGCAGCGGCGGGAGTGGAAGGCCGTGGAACGGAATGCACTACAATTCGAGAACTGACGGGGAGAAACATCTGACTTACCAAAAAGAGGTGAGTGCAGACCGTGTTGGGGTGATTAAGCACCTGCAATGGAAATTCGATGGACACAGACAATCTGGGCCAGATCACATCCAAGTGTATACGGCTTATTGGTGGTCTTTACTCATCAACGAAATGTACCTTGAGCTCTGGGCTAGTGAAAGCTAGAAGCTCTCATAATACTTGCCTACTACGACGCCATGCCACACCAATGTCGAGGCTGCTAGCTCCTCAGGCGGCCGGGAGGACGCGTAATATCAGTCATCACGGAATCACTCGGTCCTGAGTGGTGAGTATGGCGCGAATTGGTTAATTAGTGAAATAATTCAGTCTAATGAGCAAGAAGAGAAAGTACATCACCCCCTGACGCAAACCTTCGTGAGCCCATTGCTTCTAATAACGGAGAAGGATTGGACTTCCAGGAGCATGATGAGCAAGGCGAGGATCGTGTAAATGGACGCAGGGAAGAGGGCTCGGCTGAGAAGTAGTAGGATGGATTGGATGATGTAGGGGTTCTTTCCGAAGTCGGGCCACTCCTTTGCTGACATCATCTTGTCCTGTATATCCGATAGCCCCAACTGTGTGTTGCGGACAGAATGTGCTACTGAGGCCATTCGGCAAGCCATAGTTTTAGGGAGTACACGTATTAACCCCTGTCAGCTATCAGTCTGCGCGGCTGGGGTGGGGTGGGGTCCTCTTCCTTGTCTGAACTCTACCGAGCCTGTCGGCCGGACGGAACGGCTCATGATGGCCCATTTCACGGTTCGAACCCGGTAATTGGTAATCAGTCTGGCCGAACTCCGATGTTGTCCGCTTGGGATACGCCTTACCTGCCATGAAGTGGCCTTCTCTTAATGTCTGCCCTACAGGCCGGTAATGCTCAGTCGGAGATGAGGCGTCGCAGCCGGCTTACGATGTCGTTGAAACCGTCGATTGAGCCGCTATATCCTACAGAAGTAGATATGTAGCGACAGCGACGCTCTTCTAAGGCTTGCTCAGGGCAGCTCACATCCAGTTGCTGATGCCAAGTTATCAAGTAATGCTCTATACTGATGTTGCAAGGTTAGGTCGCTTCGTAAATATTTGCGACTCATATCATACACCCCTTTCCGGATATGGGTTCCCAACAAATTCTGTGTTTGATTTTGGCTGTATATTGGCATTGCTAGGATTGCAATCTCCCTCCACTTGCACCTTCAGGTAGTGGCAACTGATGATAGCACCTTCGCTTTCCGTATCCGTTCGGTCCAGACTTGCCCAATTGAGCGTCCTCTTGGAATGATTGTTTACCTTTCCACGTAGATACTCTCAATCTTATTTACTACCGGAATGAATAACATCACAATAACTATATGTGTTCTAGACCCCTTTCCTACTCTTCTATGCTCGTTCATTTGCCAAGCAACACTGTTGTCATCATTACTCTTTATCCATTCGGATATTTTCCTCAACATGGCTACCGATGCTGGCAACGGAGACCAAGGACCTGGCGTTGTATCCAGATTTACTGTCTTGTGCCTACTCGACGGAGAACTACCAAATGGTTTCATCGAGGAGTGGGAAGTGAGGGTTCCCGTAAAGATCTACCTCGCAACATTTGAGAACCCGGCCGACCCTGCTCAACTTCTAAGAGACCACCCTTCGCCGCGGGCAATCTTCATAGGGAGTGCTCCTGAGGTAATGCGGCGACATCAAGACATCTCGAGCCAAATTGCGGAGTATGCCAGGGGCGGGGGAACTGTTCTCCTTACCATGGATCGCATGGACTCCCACAACCGTCGCGCGTTCCTAGAGTGGATGCGAGATACATGGGGCCTAACTTGGGAATACGCCGACCAATCCTTGGGCAGGTTTTACCTCGTGCGGCATGATCCTGCATTCTTCCCGAGTCCGTGGGGACACTACCTGCCTCCGCATTATACAGGACCTAGAGATCTTACAATAACCGGAGTTTCTGTATGGCACTCATAGTATGTGACGTTGCCGGCTGAAAATGAAACAGGCCAGATGCAGTGGAAGACTAGTGTTGCGTGTGCCGGGTTCGGGCAAGGCCTGCTGGGATGGATCGGCGACATTGGCCTCCCTTTCGATAATCTAGCGATATCGTTTTCGGTGTTCACGATGATGGGCCTGTCTCTCGATATGCGTTGAGATCGTCCAGGTCCCGTTGAAGGATGATCAGACTAAAGGTGATGGAGAACAGTCCGATGTTGACATCTTTGCGGACGGGGAATGGCCATTTCCCTTGTGCCACAAAACAAGGAGAAGAAACAGTATATGATGGTTACCGCTTGATCGAATAATCCTGTTTTATTTCAGCGAGGAGAGGACGGAGGATTACCTAAAGCGCCAAGGCCGATCTTGTTGCTTTCAACCTTTGTCTTATGCAAAACCTGTGGGACTTGAAGGATGGTTATATTGTATGTCAGCGTGAGTACTTTCGGCTAGTTGTAGTTGTACTTAGTAACACGTTCACCACCAGCATCCACCTTTACACATCATTGTCCGTGGAGGTCGAGTAGGCATTGAGTTGATGTGCTAGAATTTTTAGTCCCAAATATAATTTGGGGTATCAGCCTTATTAACTCCGTTAGATGCTCACACTACTAGATGCTTATTTACCTAACAACTACTAGAGAAGTTAAAAGAAGATGGCAACGAGCTCCGTCCATAATATCAGAGACAGCATGATAGAACGTTTAGCAACTAACATGATACAAGTGAATTCAAACCAAGGAGTGAGCATGGAGGTGGACGGTTCAAGAATGTGAGTGAACGTTAAGAAACAAGCAGAGGAAATGGACTGGCGTTCCAATGCGACGTAAATACAGACGGTCTAATCGAAGAGCAGGCATAGAACGAACGAAATCTTGAATTAGAACTAAATCAAATACCATTAAAATGACTGAATAGGTTAAATAAATCCCTTTACTTGCTCTCCCTCTTATTTTATTGTGGCCCTCTTAGTTTATGGCGATTTGGAATAACTTACTGTAGGTTTTATTTTTTATTTTTTTATTTTTTTTTAAAAAAAACAATTGGAGTTAAACATATTCGTCAAAGAATTACCGGCAAGTCACAGCCATATACAATGTCAATGTTGTCTCCTGACTGAGCACATTTGTTGGACCAATCCAATTGTCCGTGTCCTCTGATGCATAGTCGCGCTCCCATTGTCAGGGAAAAGGGCAGCACAGAGTGAGAGGCAGGAAGCTAGCTGTTAGATAGAAGTAGAGATGACCATTAACGCCTGTCCTTCCTAAATATCTGACGGAAGAAGCCCCCCCCAATTTATAGTCGTAAGACCCCTGTCCCGAAGGTTCCACCATATCCAGGCCTTAGCACCTGACACCCATCCTCGGCTGTGTGACTACGCGATGACTAGTCGATCCAATGGTCTTCTTTCGGGGTTTATCATTGCTATCTGGATGTGTAGGATTTACAAACGCATTTTGGTCTTCCCAGGGTCCGGTGAACCAATCAAGGAGGCTTCAACAACCAACCTCGAGCTCGCCGTCTTTACAACTCGGACCGAAACCGGTGTACCGGCAGAGTCACGTGCTGCTTTGGAGCGTTGATGCCCACCCCATCCAACATTCCACCGGTTATGTCCACGTCGTTTTTGGTTAAGAGCAAGAGCTCTCTGGCCAGAGTGCATTAGAAAAACCAGACTACTGGAACTGGATGAAGGTATCTAAGGGGTTGAAATGAGTGCATTTAAGTTATATAAAGAGTTATATTAAAGAGCTGTGACCTGAATCCTCCTTATATAGACATATCACCACGTTCCATAGTATATGCAACCTTGACCGTGTATCACTAGTGCCACTGAGCATTCTTTTCCCTGGTTGGAAACTAGGAATCCGACTACCGGGATACCGCCGGAGGCCCGGAGAGTCGACCTCACTTTAGGTTCGCAGTTTTACTTGGTCCGTTCATGAATATTCGGCTTTGAGATGAATCATGACGCCCTCTTCTCGTTAGCTATGCCCAGAAAGACCCATCTGGCTTTTCAGAAGCCGTAACCAAGGATGAAACCGGGGCATCTTCTTTGCTTCGCGCATGTTCCACCATTTCTGCTCGTTGAAAGATATGGAGGCTTACTGAAGAATAGAAGAAATGATCTGGATGTGGTGCATAATATCCGCCTTGGCCTTAATATGTAACTGGCGCATGTCTACTTGCTGGGCTGGCTTTGTGATGCTCCCCTAACTCGATCCCCTAATGCACAATCCCTCCAATATGCGTTAAATATATACCGTGGGCCTAAGGATACGTTTAAAAGGTTGGCTGCAGCGAATGCCAAAAATGCGTTAAATGGCTACAAGGGGCATGCTGGCGACCCACCCTTGCTGGAACCCTATATAACGATTCAAGGTTTTGTTATAGTGATCCCTGTGCCCCAACTGTAATATCCAGCCTCTTGGTAATGGACTGATAAGGCTGATAAGGGTTCCAAGAATAGGTAGGAACGCTGGACCTGTTTAAGGTACCTGGCTCTCTCAACTATATATGAATTCAATGAATGGTCTCGTAATGAATTATACATTAACATATTACGAAATGCATACATATGAAGAACGCAAGCATCTGAACCCTCAGTATGACGTATGATAGCAACATCTTTCTTGGTCCCCCACCTTGACTCACTTATCTTGCCGTTACATTGGTACCTACCTACCTGATGAGTAGCACTACTTGATACTTACGTTAGTCGCTACTGGAGGAAGAAAAATAGATTATCTCATCATCTGCCTTCCGTCGCCCAGTCTTTCCGCTTCGTCTTCCATAAGGCGAGGCTCTTGGCATGAGTAAACCTGTGCATTACTTCCCTGCCCGGCGCAACACAACAACATCCACCCATAAACCACCAACAATGCGGCGGAGTCTACCTCTGCTGCATTCCCAACATTTCCCATCCTGGATCCGATAACGTTTCTGGCTTCGTTCCTTACTAACAAGCCTCCGGCTTCTCTCTCTTTCAATACGCGCGAATCGAGAAGGCATACTCATCTTCACTCTACCTACTGGCCATTGCGATTTTACGGCCTACGACCAGTCTTTGTAGGCGCCGCCTTCTGTCCGCTACTCCCACCATTTCCGTACGATAATATGTCTGTTCGAGGGCTGCCGGTCGTTCCGGCCACTCCCCGGGTCATCTCACCGAGCCCGACCCCTTCGGAACGGCGGCTAGACGAGAGTTTGCAGGATTCATATTCTGGGCCCATTACGCGTTCTGCAGCGAGAAGACGTCAAAGAGCCGGCGTGGTAGCTGAGCTTCCTATACAAGAGGATATTGACGAGGATTCCGACCTGGAGCTGAGGAGAGCCCGGACAAGGTCTCGAAGTCCCATCAAGACGCGCAAATCGAACAACAATGTTGCGTCCGCAAAACGCCCACGAGTTTTGAAAAAGGCGCGCTCAGAAGAAACGCCCGGGGAATCAGGTAGTGGCGTTGCCACACCCAATGGTCATCTTGCACCGCCCACAGTCGCAACTCCGGGGTGGAATTGGCGCGACTTCAGCCGGAGTCCCAGTCCTCTCGGTCTCATTCCTATACATCGCCATTTTCAGACATTGATTCATAAACATGAGGTCCCTAGGAAGGTGCTGCACGTATCTATCGGTTTCTTCGTGTATTGGCTCTACGTTTCTGGCACGCAAACCTCTTCCGTGACGCCTTTTCTCATGGCGGCCCTGATTCCTATCGCGACTACTGACTACCTCCGGCATAGGTACGCCTCTCTGAACGCCATATACGTCAAGTGCTTAGGCGCCTTGATGCGTGAGAGCGAATACGCCGGGTGGAATGGCGTCATTTTCTACCTGCTTGGCACCTGGATCGTCCTCTACTTCTTTCCTAAGGACGTCGGAGTCATGTCCGTCATGCTACTCAGTTGGTGTGACACAGCTGCCAGCACCTTCGGCAGGTTATACGGGAGGTATACGCCTCGAATCCGTAGAGGAAAGTCTTTAGCCGGATCATTTGCTGCTTTCGTGGTTGGTGTGGGCACTGCTGCGTGGTTTTGGGGCTTCCTTGCCCCGAAGACGGGTCCTTTCCCGGGGGACGAACAACACCCATTTATGTTTAGGGGGTTCCTGCAGCTACCACGCTTCGTAGCGGATGCGCTTGGCCTGACAACCTCGCAAGCGACGGTACGCGGTCCGGTCGCGCTGGGGGTGATGAGCCTATGGTCAGGCTTCGTCGGCGCCGGTAGCGAAGTGGTTGACTTGTTCGGCTGGGATGATAACTTGACGATACCGGTGCTTAGTGGTATCGGCATCTGGGGCTTTCTGAAGATATTTAGCTAGTGCGGAGTAGACATTATCTCGAAACTGACAGCAGAGCCTCGCATGTACTCGAAACACTGCAGGCGTTCTGCGAGGTGCCAGGAGGTACGTAAAGGCTCGGGGCTCTGCGCAATGGACGGGGGAAGGTTTGAATAGATGGCCTCTGTGTTTGGCGCAATCTACCTAATTCCCGGGTCTAAAGTTTCCGATGGGCGTGCCAGGTTATCACCTAGAATCGGATCGACTGTTCATTGTTCGTCTTATGATCGTCTCTTCTCCTGACTCCGGGCTTTTACGACTCATTTGGCGACTATTCTCGAGGGCACTTTTGAAGACTGGTTAACCGCAGCCAAGCCTGCATTTAGTACCGTTCCTGCAGTCTGTCGTGGGCCTGCGTATGTCTGTAATATCCGGGACTCGGATGTCGTGCATCCGTAGATCGTACGCTCCGGTTTGGCGGTCTGCGAATTGGCCAGAAACCGCTAATTACCTCGACTGGTACAGCATGATCCTCCAATGAACCATCCCACCCAACAGATGGCGGCCTGCGAAAGTAAAGCAGGCAGTTCTTCGCTACCGTACTTGGTATGAACTACTGGAGTTGTGTCGCAACATTAGTAGCGAATGGAAGCACGCCCTTCTGATATTGAGTCCGCCACCTCAAGGGTGTGCTTGACCTTTGAGAAACGTCCAGGGATAACTCGGTTGAGTTCCGTCCTATGAGAAAATGCCCCATCATCATCGCTGCGCATGACCGCATATCAGTCCCAAGTCATCGAGCTCCCTTCAGTACGCCTCTATGACCCAAACATCCAGTGCCCGCTACCCCGGCGCGTCTCCGCAACCCACACCTACCAATCCTTATGATCGATGCAATTGGGCTTACATACGGCTCAGGCGTTGAACCACCACTCGTCCGCTGCTTTATTCCAGACATAGATAGCCGCGTGACGAGTTGGCTGATTGGCTCATGACAAGATAACATTGAATCTCAAGCCTACATATCTACGTCCAGCCACTATCTGCCTCGCTTCTTCACTCTCGCTAGGTGTCCACTACACGATGCGCGACATATAAGTGGATATTTTTTATCTGCCTTCAATGGTCGAGGCTCATAGAGGCTGCGTCACTATGCACAGTTGGCCTACCGGTAGTCAATCTCAAACGTGCGCGCGTTCGTACCACGGGAAAGATGCTCGTTTTAGACCTCGTCATCACCTCGATAGAGAGATAGTGGGCATATATAATGTTCCCATGGTGCGAGGTCAATTATACTGGGATACATCAATCGACCTTGACGTCGCGACGCAGCTGGCCCCAGTTCTTGGTACGCTCCCTTCTACCAATCCCTTGTTGGTGGTGGGTTTGCTGGAGACATCGCGTGAAAGGCAAGTTATCCCCACCCGCCTCCAATTCATCGATACTGATTCTATATGATATTCAGGAAGGTTTCCGGTTATTCGGCTCGCCTTCTGGTACTTATCCCATTAATGATTGCTCTAGAAACACCAGCCCCTCCAATCTCAGGCCAGTTACCTCTGAAGAGATGTGTCCTATTGCATCTGGGACCCGACATAGGCCGGTTCCCCTCGACATCTTGCCAACGGACAAAAAAGCACTGGATGCCAGATGCATGCATGTATGCAATAATGCCGGATAGCTGCCCTATAGTTTTAGCTGCAGCTTCTCGGATTTGATGAATCCCACATATTTCACCGAGCGGACGTCAAATTGCATTATGCCGTTTCCATATTACCCCCATCCACCCATATCTGCGCTTTCAGACACTGCTCATCTGTATAGGAGAGGATGAAAAAGATAATTGCAGCGCGCGTTTTTCTATACTGGTTAAAATCTAACTCCCGTGATATCACGTTCTGTCCCCGGAGGATACTGGTGCTTCGAATTCACGTCCAATCCTCCTTACCTACACCTACCTTAAAGGCATCGGCAGTTCACCGAGTTGGGTCCACGGCCCAATGAAAAACGATCGAATGCCCAGCTTACTGCAGGAAGAGCCAACACATCATTTCTTGATGGTACATATACATCTAGTGCAGCTAAACACATCCACAGCTACTTACGAAGTCGGACTCCAGAGAGTTTTCCTTTGTATCAGTTACATATTCCCGGCCACAGCTGTTCATGACCGTTCTCACCCGTTCGTCGATCTTATTGCACGCTAGCTCATCCAACCCTACTGAATAGGTACACATATACCTTAGGTACGTACCGTCCTAGAACATTCTTTCCTGATTCCGTCGCAGATGTCTTAAGCTTAAAGGCCTGCGAGATATTGGTAGACACCGCCACGTTCTACAGACGACCAACCTCACCATTGCTGGGATTGCCCGTCCCCAACTTGCGGTCTCCGCTGGCTAGAGTATGCGTTCTGGAGGGGGCATCCAAGGCCAAGAAGGCCTAACGTACCTGCTTCCATACCCACTCCCCCATGTTCGTTGATTATCCCCACTAGATCTTCTTTCTGTTTGAATTTTGGCCAATGGAAAATCACGAACCATCCAAAACTTCGATATTTTTCACTGATCTGAGCCGAGTGAACCCTGGACCTGGACCACCTCTACCTATCTGGACGTTCTACCAGATAAAAAGAAGCCGTTCATGGAAATGTCCCAAAGGAGAAAGTGACAGGGGTCTCGCTGAAGGACCTCAGTACAATTTCTTGCTTTCGCATTGCTCTGCAGTTGGAGGAACCGTTCTGCTCCGGGTTGTAGATGCCAAGAGAAACCGCCCTCTGCGATGGCAAGGTGGTAAGTTGACTACTTAGCTAGGTCGTCTCTTCAGACCTGCCCTGATGCTTTAATTAGTAGAGGGATGGAAAAGGGATTCTAGAAATTCAGCTGGGAAAGAAAATGGATCAAATGCGATAACAAGAACTAATTACTTCGGCCGGTCCTGGCTCGGCTGGGGCCTCCAGACTTTTGACAACACATGCATCATGACACAAAAATGCCCGACATGCTGCACTTCTGCCTGACGTTAGTAAATTAACAATTCTGTCGACGCCTGGGTCTGACGCTTCATGACTCGTCGCCTCCCACCCTCTTCCCACTCTTCTCGGAATATCAGCCAACGGCTTGTGGACCCGGCCCTGCAAGACAACAACAGGATTGCTGCTGCTGTTCTCATCTAAATGCGGGATGAGGAAATCCCGTCGCTGCGTTTTGCCCCCCTTCTTAACCTCTTCGGGTCAGCGCGTCTCTTGCGATGGTGGACTGGACTACCTCTATGCCGCTCCCATATGAGAGGCAGCTAAATCTGGCTGGACGACACTTCAATTGGAGTGGGCGTGGGCGAGAATCGGCTCTAATTCGAACCGGCCGTTCGTCAATTGGGTAGCCGTGAGGCCGGCCCATCACTCCATACCCATATATCCCTTTAATGCCCGACCCACGTCTGGCGTGCACACGCCCTCTGATGGTGTCTCGGTAGAATTGTTCAAAACCCCCGATGCGTTGTGTCATGTACTGCACACATGGGAACGGCGTTGTCTGAATAGGTTCTCGGAGCTAGGCCCCTTGTCTGTCGTACTGTACTCTCTCCTGTATAGGCTCCCGGCTCCCCCTGTTGCGTATCCTCCCCCCATCCCCACGGAATATGCCCTGTTGCCAGCCTGACGGTCAGCCTATCGTAATCGGTCGATATTCCCAAAGATTCGATCACACAGAAGCACAGTTTTCTCATGGTCACCTACTAAGACGCTAATCTTGGTGCCGTTCTCGTAGCGGTGTTCCCCCTTCCTCCCGCCAATGCGTCCTCTCTCCACGCTGCGCCCACACACCCACACACACGCCGGTTACATTATCCTTCCTCAACTCACACCCACCCGGGTTCTCTATCCACCGAACCCACCTGCATGCGATGGCCGAATCGTATATATCTCTCATGTCTTCTGCGCTCACACCCCCTCCACGACGGTTCCCTGGCTCCTTGGGCTCCACCGGTACCACGCGGAAAGCAGTGGTAATCGCCCCTCGGTATATGCAGATGGGGAACTTGATGACTTTTTCTGGTCTAAGTAATCCAGAACTAACTGCAACGTGCCATTCAAATCCCTAAGACGGGCGTGCCAGTCTAGTGCTCTCTTGCAAACAATGATCGGCTTGTTAAAGGGATCCTAACCCCCAGCGCCTCAAATGTGCCTATTCGCCCCTGCCTATAGCTAGCTCGCTGGCACATAAAGTACATGTCTACCCGGAGAAATCCGCAAGTAAGGGTTCGCGAAACAGAGTGACAAGAGGTATACTGGCGCAGGGGAAGGAGAAACTTGTTCAGTCCCGGGAAAGGACCTAAACTAGACGGCAGCCGGGCAGACAAAGCCGGGCAGGCACGCAAGCACGCCCTTTGTCACTCAACTGTCTATTCACCGGCTTGATCTGCTATGTACGTTCGTATACATGTACTCCCTCGGTCCCCTCTAGTTAGTTAGCCCCAAAGAGCGGTCCCTTGCCGCTCTCGTGCGTTGACTTGACGGGTGCTTTTGGAGTCCATATCTCTTTCGCGCCTCTGCCTCCCAATCGTCTACGTCGTCATGCTCCTCCGTCATCCTTCCGCTCAAGTGGGGTTTCCGGTCCCTCGACGAATAGAGTCGTCGGGACTCATCCCCCTGGAGGGAGGCCGACGAGATGGAATATCTGTTCGACCGAGGTAGGCTAGGCCTCCTCGAGCAAAATGTGAGTGAAGAAAAAAGTATAAAAGGGGTCGTCGTTGACGACCTCGAGCTGGTTTCTTTCTTCTTCCTTTCTCATCACTTTCTTCCCCATCTCAGACTCATACCTTGCTCTTGCGATATCAGCCTCCTTCGTCAAGTTTTCTCCTTGACAATATCCTGCCTACTCAAGCACCTACCAAGGACTTCAAGACAAAGACACACACCTACCTACCTCACTCCACTACCGCACAACAACACACCCACATAGCCCCTTAGGCTCACATACATATCTCGATACTACTCCCTTACCCTCACCCTACTTACATGCACGAACGCATACACCTGCCTGTCTACCCATCAACATATCAGCTTACCTAGTCGACGCACTGCAACACCGCTCTGCACGTCTTACTATACCACATACACACACACACCCGCACACACCCACCAACCAGCAAGCACTAGCCCAAACCCACCCACCAACACCCCAGCAGCAGCAACAACAACAAGCACAATGGCCACGTACACGCCACCGCAGTACTACATGACCACCCCGGCGGTCGCGATCCCGGCCAAGGGATCGCAGGGGGGCGGCTACCACTCGTCGGGCTACGCGAGCGGCGGCAGCGCCTACTCGGTGTCGCCGCCCGAGTGCGACGCCGACGGCTCGGAGACGTCGGGCGTGCCGTCGTACGGGCACAGCGGGCTCTCGGCCGCCACCGTGAGCACCGCCAGCGCCAGCGGCTGCGGCGACCCCTACGCCTCCTCGTACTACTACGGTCCCGGCTACGGCCACGGCCACGGCGGCGGCGCGGGGAGCGCCGCCAGCGCCAGCGGCGTCGACTTCAACGAGTACATCCAGGACCGCTTCGCCGACAGCTTCGACCCCATCCCGCTGGACCGGAGCCTGGCCGTGCAGGCGCAGACGTGAGTGCCTTCCCTCCTTCCCTCCCCCCTCCCCCCTCCCCTTCGACCCCATTTCCCTCTTCTCCCTGACATGGGCATCCTTTCCGCCCGCCCGCCTGCGAATCGCGAGGCTCTGGGAGTTGGGAGAAAAGGGTGGTTGACGAGGAGCCCGCGGCTAACGGAGAACTACAGTTCCGGCCAGCTCAACGCGAAGCACCGCGAGCTCCTGGAGCTGCAGGCGAAGGCGCAGGCGCGCCTGGCCAAGTCGCGCGCCCGCTTCCAGGAGGGCATACAGGACGCGCAGGAGGTACGCGCGGATCTCGAGTGGACGTCGAAGAAAGTCTCGTGAGTATCTCCTTTTACCCCCCCTCCCCCCCCATTTCACTTTCATTGGGAAAGCACAACACGATTCCCCCAGCGCAAAAAGCGAAAAAAAGGCAGAAAAATCAAAATGCGCGTTGTCGCAGCTCATGCTGCAGCGGAGCCTCAATTTGGGGGAGATCTTAAGATTATTTAAGTTCTTTTACATTACAGATCGCGTTTGGCTAACGACTGGGGTTTTCTCCTCGCCCGACTTGCAGATCCCTCAAGAAGAAGGCAGAGAAGAAGCACTCCAAGGAGTACAAGAAGGCCCGCGAGAGGTACCCTTCGCCCGAGTACTAGATTCGCCAATGTTTTCAGATGCCATTTTTATTGCCAGCCGCATCGCACAGCGTGGCACATCGTACCGACGCCAGCAGGGAACATCAGTGACGACAACGGAGTTGGGGCTCAAAAGTTACACACATCACGCAATTTCTTTCCCTTTCCACCCATGTCGTTTGATTTGGCTTTTTTAGTGGCCGTTTTGGCGTTGCATTCGGGAAGCACATACATCATAATGGGGCCGCCACGCGAGATCTCGCAGAAAGATCTGCGATCCATTGTGTGCATAATGCACACGCCCTCTACCTGATTCTTGGGTCATTTTTCCTGCACATACCCCTGAGACCGCATATGGCTGTTTTCGGGAGGGGGGGTGTGGGTGGAGGTCGGTTGGGCGGCAGCGCGGCAAAATTTTAGACCCCCATCCCTCGCCACTTTTCTTACCAGCTGCGGACACCCAGCCTGCAAATGGGTGGGTGTGGTGCGCATACAGCGCGAGCAGGGGGCGGGTCGACATGTTCCCGCGCCTTGCAGCTGTCTCCACGATCCCGCTAGGGCGCGCTGGGGGGTGTGCGGGCCGAGCAAGCCAGCCAGGCGGATTTCCGGTTTCACGGGGTCATGATTTATGATTGGACGGCGTTAAGGCGATCTGGGGAAACCATGGGGCTAAAAAGCACACCATCTCGTGTCCGGTAGGAGCGTGGGGAGCCTGACGTGCATTGAGTGCGACCGGTGGGTGTGGTGGCTGCTACAGCTGCAAGCTTGGCTCGTCCGGTAGCAGGGAGGGACTGGCAGATCTGGGGAAGGACCCAGAGGCTGTGACGGAACGTCTTAGGGACACACTCGGGGCGCCGGTATTGGCCATGTACTTTGCAGATAGACACACACACACACACACATACAAGCATCCGCTGACAGGACGGCACTTTGCCGTTTGAGGGATGTGGATATTTCCTCTTTTGTAATGGCGGCCGGTAGCAGGACAGTAAACGTTCCTCTTTGTGGCCGTCGTGGTATCGTTGTGCTTCTTATTGGCTCGTTTTCGTATCTGACGGGGATGGTTGGATGGCCCTTCCCTCAGCGGTAGCAATACAGCGAATGACCCTCTGACGACCCAGTGCCACAAACCAGAGACCATGTCTTAGACACGGTGGGCTGTAGCGACCGTACCCCCCCTGGCCCACCCGTCGGTCCGGGGGGATTGCTGACAAACTGTAGATCGGCAGTGTGAAGGGCCATGTAGTAGCCCAGCCACTGACCGTGAAGGGTGCCATCGTGGCAGCAGGGGTGTCACGTGATCCTCGTGGTGCGGAGAGTTGTTCGACGCCGAAGGCGGTTCCAGTTCCGTCACAAATACAAATAAATGCCGGTAGAGCAACGTCAACTCTGGTCTTTTCTCCGTGGCTCTTCGTACGTAGACTGACTGACAAAAACATAGGCGCAACTCGGTAGGATGAGACGCATCGGTGGGCAGCACACAACCCACCCCTCGAACAAGGACGAGCTCAACGTTGTGCCTCCTCCCAAGACATCCATAGGCCCCTCGGCTTCAGACCTCGATCGTGTTCAAGCCGCTCCCATGGATTGACGTTCGAGCTCGGGTCATAGTAATCCTCCCACCACTTGCCCTTGTCGCCATCTCGATCACGTGCAGATTGGTGTCCTCCCCTGCCCCCACGACCGCCTCTGCTGGCTTGGTTGTATACTGGAACTGTGTGCATCTCGAAGTGCTGACCATATGGGACTCCAACTATTGAATCGATCCTGGTCTGAACGTCATCGCCGGGTCCTGCATTGGCAGGGGCCGGCGGACGCGATATGTCAATGTACTGCGGCTCCCGGTCGTCCTCAGCGGCGGTGTGCGGAGCCGCACCAGTGCCAGCAGCAGGGTCGCCATCGTGGTCGTCATCGTCAAGATGGAGGCTGATTTCATCGTTATTCTGCGTTCTGACGCCCAAAGGCGTAGAGTTGGACCCTGAACTCAGAGGCCCGCCAACGTGGTTGGACGAGGTCGATGCAGCCGAAGTGGCGGTAGAGGTAGAGGCGACGACGGCATCGGCGCCGGGATTGAACTTGCGCCGCTTGCTTGGTTTCTGAGCGCCGAAACTCGAAAAGCCCATGGCCTCGGCCATAGCAGCGGCCTCGGCGTCGTCCATGTTCGGTTATATGGAAAAGAGAAGACCCTTGACGACCGTTGGCGAGTGTATCTAGCAGCTTCTCGGAACGGGTAGCCTTGGGCTTGGACAAACCGTGGAAGTCGAAATAAGAAAGCCCCCAAGCGATTTATTGGCGGACTGGTCTAGTTCGTGTGGGGGAATTAATGGCAGGGGTGTTCTCCTTATTACGGATATGAAATCGAATCGAGTTCTTCTGGAAACTAAAGCAGCTAGCTGTGCTCAATGGTATGTGATAGAACGAATCCCTGGATGTGGCTAACAAGGGACACCTTAAAATGTATTGTTCTAATCCAGGGAAACCGGCGGTAGGAGATGAATGTACTATGGGGGGCTCTTGCAAATAATCGACCGCCAAAACAAGGAGAAGGGAGTATTGACAGCATGAATATTAGATAACAAATCACAATTGGGCGTACTGACATTCAGTAAGGAAAAGCCAGCGATGCAAATCATTGAGACGTGCTGTACTTGCCCTATCTGTAAAAAGGTGCATTTAGGCCTGTATTGCACAACGGCTACCTCTATACTGTTGGTTATTTGCATATATTCACCACATGTAGCATTCATGCAATACCGATATGGTATGTGTGTAGCTTTCGCTCTGTGTAGATGATCTCTGTTAGTGATACCTGGCCTGTCTGTATTTCCCCATGGCCTCGTATCTATATGTGCGAAGTCCAGGTTACTTGTTGAGCCTGAGAGTCTCTTAAAAGGCGCTTTCTACCGAGAAGGAAGGATACATAGCATCGAGTGATGCGTCTCGGTCGGGAGTCACCATTTTCAGGGCACGGGACATCATCCGCGCCCGAAATACGATCGCGTTGGCACCGACTCCTCTGATGCGCGGCTCTCTGGACAACGTTGTTACGCTCCCGGCAATTGCCTCAGAGAGATATGCAGCTCCAGGTAGGTGGCTTTTCCACGTAGGCCTGATCATCATGTAAGCACATTATCAATTTAACCCTACCAAAAATCCCACCGCCGCCTAAAGAGGCTCTTGTCCAACAGAAGCGGGAAATTTAGCTGCACCATCTATTTGTTGCGTCGCTGCTCCTCTGCAGGGAGCATCCCGATGCCTCGCCTTTCAATTTAGCAGCCTGGCATTGCATGTGCTTCCGTTCTTCATCTTGATAGTAATAGCATCGACAACGTAACCACACCCTATCCGTTTGTTTATTGCGATTTCAACATGGCCGACTCGGGCACGCCGGTTCTCACGAGAATCAGCGTGCGGGCGCCGTCCAAGTACGCCGGCCAACTCCCGAACGCCCACGCCTTCGTCCCGCCGCCGCTCGAATGGCTCTACCGGACCTGGTCCGTGACGCACTCGACGCTCTCAATGTGGCGGTCCGCCAGGAACGTGCGCATAACGTACAAGCCCTACGAGGTCGACAAATCCTCATCGCGCGCCATCGACGACCTCGTCGAGTACGAGAAGAAGGGGTCGCGGCCCGGCATCAAGAGGGTCGAGGGCATCGACAGGCCCGACCCCGGCAGCCCCGGCGCCTGGAACTGGCGCGGAAAGGGCTGGCTGAGAATCGCAAGCAGTCACTGGGAGATCCTCGGCTACGGCGAGCGGCCTCTGGCGGCGGCGGAGGACGGCGCGAGGGTCGAGAGGTGGGTCGTTACCTGGTTCGCGCCGACGCTGTTCACGCAGGAGGGCCTGGATATCTACAGTGATCGTAGGGAGGGGTTGAGCAGGGAGACCATCGAGGCGATCATGGAGGCGTTGAAAAATTTGGACGAGGCGCCGAAGATCGTGACGCTGGTCGAGAAACAGATGCAGCCTGTGGAGATCAGTCTCCCGTGGCAGGAGAAGAAATAAGAGTTACCAAGCGCGGCGTTTCGCCTGTTGAGGGCTGAGTTGGGATAGCGACGGTGCATTAAGTGATGCCATCGCAGGAACTACGTTTACTGGGAATGAATGATATAGCTCTCTAAACAATTTAATACAAACATGTAGCCGTGGGATGGGGGGTATCTAATGCTGCAAAAGAATAAACGCCATGTCTCAATGCAAACTTAGTAACGATCCTTCCTCGCCGCGTGCCCATGATCTTGCCCATGCGAACGCCTTTCGTCCTTTTCATAATCTCTTCGAGACCTGCTCCGACTACTCTCGTGACGATGTCGGTGCTCTGACGAATGTCTGTGTCCCCCACCGTCCCCCTTCGAACGGTGGTGCCCATGACGATGATGCTTACGGCGCTCGCTATCCTCATCATCATCCCTGTCCCGACGGCCATGCTTTCTCTCCGAGCGTACCAAGCCCGGGTCATCCAGGCTGAAACCTTCCAGCTCGTCCTCGTCGTCCCCCCTCCCTCCTCCCCCTTCCCGTCTCCTCTTCGTTTCCTTCTCGCGCCGCCTCTCCTCCCTCTGGAGCTGCTTCAGCTCCCTCTCCCTCTCCTCGTCCGCCCTCCTCCTCTCCCTCTCCACCTCGCGCACCCTAGCCGCGCCCCGCTTCATCATCGCCAGCGGGTCGCTCGCCACGACGCGCGCCGCCTCGCGCTCCCTGCGCCGGGGGTCCTCGTTGCCCCAGACGTCCTTGGAGGGCATCGCCACCATCGCCATCGTCGCGTTGTCGTCGTCATCGTCCTTATCCCGCCCCCGCCGCTGCAGCTTCTGGGCGTACCACGGCCCGTCCGCCGCCACGGTACCGTCCCGTCCCGCGGCATTCGAGAATCGCATCGTGTACTGGTCCTCGTACTCGCGCCGCTTCCGCGCCGCCTCGCGCTCCGCCTCCTCGTTCTTCTGCCCCTTACCCCGTCCGTGTTTCGATCCCGACGCGGCCGCCTCCCGCTCCTCGGGGAACAGGTCGATGTGTCCGGCGCTGTCCGTCAGCGGCGCGTCGCTGCAACCCTTATTCTTGTTCAGGGTCTCGTCCACGTCACCGGGCCGCGCCGTCTGGACCTTCTCGCGCGCGAGCCGCAGCTCGAAGTCCGTATCGTCCTCGCCCGCGCGTTTGCGTCTCTTCCTGCCACTATGGGACGCGGTGCCTGCGCCTCGGCTCTCGTCACCGTGGTCCCGCTTTCTGCCGCCGGCCGACGCCTCATTTCCCGCTTGTTGTTCCGGGGGCGACGGGAGCGGTGGCGGGGTTTCGCCGCGCAGGATCGCGAGGCGGCGCGCCGCGTCGGCCTCCTGCTGGCGCTCCTCCTCGGCCTCCTCGCGGGCGCGCGCCGCCGCCTCATCACGCCGCACGCGCTCGATGTTTGCCGCGTTGTAGACGTTCCATGACTTCTTGCCCAGGAGATGTCTGCGTGCGAGTACGTCAGTGGACCGGCTGGTTCGGAGGGATGGGATATGTATTTCGAGAGGCAGCTTACAGAGGCATAATAATAATCTTTGTCCTGGAACGCCAGGATGGTGGGCTTTGTGGGAGAGCTTGATGGTTTGTGGCTCCGTGGTTCTTGAAGATGGCAATAGTGCAACGCTTGCTTGGAGGCGATGGTGGGGTGTCATACAGTATGAATACCGTGTTTCCTCTTGTATATACTGTCGTCGCATTTGGGGGTAAAAAGGGGTGACAAAATCGCAAACCCCCCCCTGCCCCTGCCCCCGCCCCGGTTATAAATGTACGGCTTAATATATAGCGTCTTGATATTTCGACCTGACTTTCTGAATATTGAGAGTTTTGCAGGTTATAAATTATCGTAACCATTTCGAATTTAACAAAGGTCCCTATATCCAGATATAGGGTTAAGTGAACTATACAGGTGCATAATGGTTGGATGTGCGACCGTCCGCTGAATCTTGGAATTCATCTGACCCTCATGTCCGCTTGTGAATTCGGTGGCAATTAGTATACGGTATAATTCCTTCCTATGTACGTAGTGCTCTATCTTAAGAAACTTCCTCCATGAGTCAATCACTATAGCTCCCTAGGGAGATGTAAATAGGGTCCTGTAAACAACGCACCGCGGCAACTGCAGCTGATAATGCAAGGGAACGTCTTGAGCGATCGAAAGCTCTTCGATTCTGTCGCCGTTCGCGCCTCCGCAACGACTATTTACAAGTTGCCTAAAATCTTCCCAGTTCCCTCCATGGCTGTCGGATAGAGGCACATCACCCTCCACAATGTTCCGCCCAAGGTCAATGGAGGAAACGCGGAAGCCGACCAACCTGACAAGGCTGATCCGGGTCCCGCAGAAGAACAGCCGGTCCTGTTAGGCAAGTAGGCCTATCTGTCGTATCAAAGTTGTATGTAGCTTGTTGAAGCTAAAGTGGGCACATATCTTCGTACTTATACTAGACTGGTTATTAACATAAAACGGATGATGTGCTATAATGCTTTTATAATATCCATGCTCTCCTTCATCCTTCGCCTACTAGCAATATCATCTACCACACAACATATCAGTAACGAGAATCACGCTCGGACTTGTAGGCATAGTACATATTATGCAATATACGCAATTCGCAGTTGCCAGTTTGCAGTCTGCAAAGTCACATGCCCCCCCACCAACACCCTTACGCTAGCACTAGATTTGGCTTAGTCCGACACCCATCCAAGACAACTAACCGTGAAGGGACCAACCTGTGACGCAGCCTACTGTGCACAGAGAGCAGCCTCAACCTCAGTGGGCCGCGGACCCTCCATCCATCCAATACACGACTGCCGACTTAGACCTCGTGCTTTACAAACGAGACATCTAGTTAGATTTTCTGCGTCGTATATGTATATTCGTTGGCGCTTCTACTGATTCTTTGCGACTCTCTGTTCCTTGTCCTCAGACGACTGCCGTCGTTGACTACAGCCAGGAGGTAAGTTATTGCCCCTCGAAGCCTCCGCTGGACGTAGCCCCCACACTGATAATCTGTCCTTTCCAGTTTCACACATACGAAGTGCTGCGATCTCTCTTTCCGCCACAGGAACCTTTCTCGCTGGAATCTCTTTCACTTAATCTATCCCAGCAGTCTTTCCCGTGCTTATATTACAGCAATCAGTATGGATCATCGAGAGGCCCTCTTCGGGGGAGGAAATCGGAGACCTTTGCCTGGTCGGCAGGTTCAGCCAGGGCGCCCGGGAGGCTACTCTCCCGTCCCCCCGCGGCCGTCTCGAGACGATCCGCGTCAGCCGCAGTACGATAACTCGAGATATTATGACTCCCCACCGCCTAATACTGGAAGAGAGGCGTATCGGCAAGAAGCCCCACCACCTGGATATCCTAAGTCGGGCGCATACGCCGGTCAAGCTCCAGGTGGTCAAGCAACGCTCCATGTCGAGAAGAACAAGGATCAAGATAGCAACATATGTTATGTGTCGGAGCAGGACTTCCCTCGCCGCCCAGGTGAATATCTATACTTGTTGCTGGGTTTGCAGGGAGGTGTTGTGGTTACTGCTCAACCCGCGCCGGATGTGCCCTCTGGAGAAATTCGCATGAACAAGGCCCAGCGAACGTGGTGTCAAGTTAGTGACCGACCCATGAGACCTGAAGATTACTTCCCGGCACAGATGTACGATGGGCCGAAGTCTCCTTTGGCCAGTGTGGATATCGAACTCGAATTTGCTTCCAAGCCTACGTCGGTAGTTGCTCCATTAGACCAGGATGGCCTAGAGAACGTCTTCCTATCCCGATTCCACCATCAGATCCTCGCCCCCGGTCAACAGGGCATGCTTTCATACTCCTCGTACTATTTTAAGTACAGAGTCAAGACAGTTCAGGTGCTCGATCCCCGGATGGAAAAGTCAGGAGAACCAAGCAGCGATCCTTTGCAGAGAGGCTTGGTCAGCAACCAGGAAAACACGAAGACTCTTCTAAATTTCTTCCCCGTTCCCCCGGTGAAACTAAAGGGCTCACGGAAACGACCTGCTGCCAATGCCATTCTGCGCCCCGACTTCAAATTCGCCGACATGGGAATCGGTGGTCTGGATGAAGAGTTCAGCACTATCTTCCGGCGTGCTTTCGCGTCGCGGGTCTTCCCCCCGGGCTTGGTTGCGGAGATGGGGATCTCCCATGTGAAGGGGATCCTTCTTTACGGCCCCCCGGGAACAGGCAAGACCCTAATTGCTCGACAAATAGGGAAGATGCTTAATGCACGGGAGCCGAAAATCATCAACGGCCCCGAAATCCTGAACAAGTACGTGGGTGCCTCAGAGGAGAACGTCCGAAAGATGTTCGCAGACGCCGAAAAGGAATACAAGGAGGTGGGCGAAGACAGCGGTCTGCACATCATCATCTTCGACGAATTAGATGCCGTTTGCAAGCAGAGAGGCAGCGGCGCCGGGGGAGGCACGGGTGTAGGTGACAGCATCGTCAACCAGCTACTCACCAAACTCGATGGCGTGGAAGCGCTGAACAATATTCTTCTCATCGGCATGACTAACCGGAAGGATCTGATTGATGATGCTCTCCTTAGACCGGGACGCCTTGAAGTGCACATGGAGATCTCTCTGCCTGACGAGCACGGCAGGCTCCAGATTCTCAATATCCATACCGCAAAAATCAGGAAGGCTAACAGGTTAGCTAAAGACATCGACTTGAACGAGCTGGCCCGCTTGACAAAGAACTACTCGGGTGCTGAGCTTAACGGTCTCGTTAAGGCTGCGCTCTCATATGCATTCACCCGGCATACAAAGTTGGGCGACGTCACCGGTGTCATGGGAAACCCGGAGGACGTGATGCTGACTAGAGATGACCTGATGATGGCGTTAGAGGACGTAAAACCGGCCTTCGGAATATCTGAAGAGGAACTCGAAAGCGCAGCGCCTTACGGTATCGTGCACTATTCGCCTCATATCGAGTCGATTCTCACCAATGGCCTCAGCTTCGTCGAGCAGGTCCGGACGCCATCAAATGCTCCTCTATTTTCTGTTCTGGTCCACGGACCTCGTGGCGCCGGAAAGACGGCTCTCGCCGCCGAAATAGGATTGAAGTCCGAGTTCCCATTCGTCAAGCTCGTGCGGCCAATCGACGTAGGAACAAACGAGGGCGCTAAGCTTGAATACCTACGCCGTACCTTCGCGGACGCCTACAAATCACCCCTTAGTATCATAATTCTTGACAGGATTGAGACGATCATCGACTGGAACCCGATTGGACCTCGATTCTCCAACGCCGTAGTGCAGTATCTGAGCTCCGTGCTCCAAACTAGCCCCCCGAAGGTATGTTGGCAACGCTTCTTTTCATAGTTACACATGGCTAATTATGTTTAGGGGCGACGCCTCCTCATAGTTGCGACGACCAGCCAGCGCTCGATGTTGGATCAGCATGGGGCTCTCGAATTCGAAAGAGAAATCGCGGTACCAGCCGTGAAGGACCTCAGAGAGTTGCATGCCCTCCTGTCCGCTACCGGGAAATTCGACGACCCGGCGGACGTCGACGCGGTAATCGATGAACTGCGGTCCATCACGGGGTCGGAGAACGTCGGTATAGGGGTCAAGGCTATATTCTCGGCCGTAGAGACGGCCCTGGTGCGGAGGGATCAGCCCCTTGCTACCACCCTGGCGGCGGAGATCAGCGAGATTATCGCGACGAGGAACCCGGGTGGGCTTTGAAAAATGTAATGTAGCATCATAGACTCATTTCTTAGACCGCGGAGTTCAAGCACGCACGTCGTGTCTGACGCACATTGCGCAGAGCGTTACTCATATACTAGTTACGGTGCGCATATACCAAGTATTAGTGGCGTTGGAGTGGCAACTGTGTCGTAACGGCCATTACCTCATGATATGGAGTTTATATCATACGCTGAATACCAGAAGCAACAACAGCAAGAGTCACCGAGAAGGAAACCCTGTTCGCACGGCGACACCTGGATCACTACACTAAATGCATCATGTCCCAAAAGGGGGACAGAATTCCTAGTCCTTGGCTTGGATTCTAAGCGGTCCTATACGAGCGACAGCACCTACCTGTTTCGCCAATGCTTCCAGTGTCAGTCCAACCCGCACCGTAACACTTGTGAGATAATATCCTCGCCCAGATACCCACGATAGAGCTAAAGGTGTTCAACCAATCGCCTAGTTAGATATGCCAACGGCTAAAGAGTTCTCGGCGTTACTAGCAGTAGCGTTAGGGCGTTTTCGCTGCCGTCTGCCGCGCCCTCATTTGCTGCCCTAAGCTGACTATTTGGGGCATTGGCGGCACGGGATGCATTGCGTAAAATTTATCTGTCACGACGACCAAAGTCACCATTTATACAGTGTGAATCGCTCCGGTATATGGGCAAGCGGTGTCGTTCTGTTGATGTTCCGGTCGAACTTTAACCTCCAAGTGGTGAAAGGCCACATGCCCCGTGGCCGCGAAGGTCTAGCGAGCGCGCCCTTAGATGATCTAGACCGTTACCCAGATCCACTTCTTATTCTCAGATATAATTAATGCTGATATCCAGGCCTCCGCAACCGGTGGTTTCTCAAGTTGCCTAATTCAGACCTTGAAGTATAGCAAGGCTTCGACCACTTCCCAGATCTTGTGAGAGTATACCCCGACGCCACTCTCCCAGGCGGTCGCACGTAGGATTACGGCATGTAGCGAATAAACGCTCGGGTCACAGTGTTATTACAGAGGTGACTATCCACAAGATATACGTTTCTACTTTGTACATTCCCCCCTAGCTTCCATCTCATGACTACAATCACATGTTAAAGCAAACTTGAAGATTAGATTTCCTATCAAAACCTTATCCGGCGCAGACCAATGAACTAAGGAAGATAGGTAATGTCAGTAGACCCTTTCACATATATCACATCTCGTTGTAGGTCAACAGGAGACCCAAAATATGTGGCGTTAGCGAATCATATCAACTGATAGCGACGGTCAAGAACCCGAAAAGGTGCTGCCATATGATTGGTTATCAGTACGCACAATACGCAGGGGTATATAATGTTAGTTTCGCCACCAGGCCTACAAGATACTGGAATTGGCGAGAATGTTAATCCTTATATAATTTGTATGAAAAGTAGCATTATTCATTCGTTTGCTGTTCTTATTACTGTTATAGCAGCCTTTTGAATTCGCATTAAATGGGAAGGAATAACTTGTAATGAAGGGCTTACTTCATGTTGATATTATGGTATTGAAGTGGCGATGAATTTATGATATATTTCCCCATATCAACTCTCTGGGATTCGACATTCTAACTTCATAAGGCAAATGTTGGGTCGAGTGGAGAAACTAACATTCAATACCCCTGCGTACTGTAGTCTGGTAAGTGCGTAGACCGGCTCGCCGTTTGTATGCTGCCTGTATTTAACTTCTAGTATTCTTACTGTGCCACTACTCCCCAGGTATAAAGGGTGAGTCTATGACCAGCGCATTGGACTCAGGTGAGAGAGAAATCATACAGCTTACCATTCGCATTGCTCGTCCTCGCCTACGCTCTCTCCTGGAAAGGAAAGACAAGTCCCTCTGTCAGCAAGAATTTGTATGCAACTGTAGCTGCGGAGATAGGTATGTGGGTATCAATGCTAAAGTGCGCCAAGTCCTATCTCCCCTGGACGATACAATTCCTAATCGAAAATGAGAAAATGCCTCCAGCCTTACGAAGACGGGTCCATTGACAAGTCTAGTTGGTCATAGCGCATTAGCTCGACTTACTGCTGATCCGAGGTATGATTGTGAATACCTACCAGGTCTCTGCTCGCCAAAGTAAAGGGTGGCTCAGTGTTCATCATCACACACATATTGAATGACCTGAGTCACCAAGACGGCAAACCGTTTGATACATAAATAACGTCATAGTATGTAATAGGAGAACCGGGCTTTTCCTCCGTATTATTCGAGCAGCACCATTGGGTTGACTCCGCATCGCAACAGCAACAGGTGGCTTTGGTATTGCGACTAATGACTGTCCGCCCGACAAACGAGTGAACGAGCAGAGAGGCAAGGTACTAATAAGTCAGCTCCACACGTAACTAACTAATGGCTGGGGAAAACCGAGTCGCTTGGAACAATGTGCTCTCCAAGCCAAGAGGATCTAGAAGATCTCTATGAGCGTGGAGAAGCTCCAACGTTAGCGACCCCTTCAGAAATAGCCGTGTGGCAGGCCGACGAATCGCATTTCAACCCATTGAAAGAGCCCGACAACTCCTTCGTAGTAGTAGCCTCGGCTACGTCCGCAGATCGGTTCGATGAACCAATTGCGTGGGCTGAAAACGGGAGCCAAGCGCTAGAGGATGCCCTGCGAGACGAACTGTACTTCCCTGGACTGTCACACACAGTGAGATACCACGCGTACCCCGTGCCCTTCGACGACTCGGGCGCCATCGGCGCCCTCATCTAGCCAGCTTTCAACCGACCAGGAACGCTAACGACAACTTGTCACCAGTTCAATACCAGCACCGTAGGCCCCGATAGCTTTGCTGGAGCCAGTGCAACGAACCCTCCGTCCCTGGTACACCAGCCGTCCACCTCATCGCCTACAGATGTCAGCTACCCCCGCGAACCGGGGACGCTTCCCTCGCTAAAAAGGTCTCAAGGGGCTGTCGAGACAAAGGAAGTGGTATGGCCGTTCCAAGGCGCAGAACCTAGGCAACCTGCTGGGGTTGGTAGAGCCCTTACCCACCGTGAGAGGAATCGCATCGCCGCCCACAAGTGCCGCCAGAAGAACAGGCAGAATGTCGAGGAGTTGCAGCAGCAAGAACGAGACCTCGCCCAGCAGAACAGGTACCTCAACGCCCACCTCAACCATCTCAAGGAGGAAGTCCTCGGCCTGAGGAATGAGATCCTGAACCACGGCAACTGCGACTGCGAACTCATCCAGCACTACATTGCCGAAAGTGCTAGGAATTTGCGTCCTTGAGCGCTAATGTTCGTTCGGGCTATCACATTCCATCCTCGGGGCTCTCCAAGTAACATCGACGTATTTCATCGTCGAGTGTCACCTCGGAAAGACAAAGCGTAGAAGCACTTGGTGATCCACGGCCACGGCTTCCATGGATCTTCCTCTGACTAAGCGTGGTGATGTTTCGGTCATCCGCCAGAGATGAGGCGGGGCTGACAATCACAATGAGGGCTAGGTGTCTCACTCTGATTTGTATCGACTATTGTGGCAGCCCTCGGATAAAAGGGGTGTCATGAGGGACATGTCGTGGGGAACAGGTTTGCCTCGGATGGATTTATGATAATCGAGCATAATGAGAAACAACTTCTTGACTTTCAAAGTGTAATTTATGTACCGTGCTCTGAGAGTTAGCCGTATGGCTAGTAGTCTACCTAGGTGGTTAAGTATGTGATGTCATGCTTTCTTCCTAACGTTGGGCAGCATATCTTGGGGTAATACCCGTCTACCACTTTCGTTTATACCGGAGCAAAGCGGGAAACAAGTGCACAAAACTACGCATGCCCTGGTTTGGCTGAAACCAGCACCCTAATAGGCTGCGACAATGTGGATTACAAGTCCACTATGGGGGTTGATCTGCGCAGTAAAAGGGAAGGTCGATCACCCGTTCGCCACCCCCTTCAATTAGGTACTTAAACGTCGACCACTCTTATTCGGGAAATGTATCTAATGCAATGTCAATAATGTGTATAAAACTACCTTCACAGAGATTTATAACATTGTACTAGTATAGACTAGGTACTTATCTAGGGCCCTGGGTATTTATTAGGACGGATTTTGATCGCTCGTGCAACAAGTATCAGGCCGGATGTACATACGTTATAAGACGGGTATCGGCATCTGATTGCTTGCGCAGATCCAGAACCACCATGATGTTCTCAGTGGCGAAATAACTACTCGTTATACAACATTATTATGCCCCTCATGGACATCCGCACACCGAATAAATAGTAGGCCCTCGGTATCCGGACCAAGTTCTTGAAGGATACCGAAAGTCTTGCCATGTTTGGTGGCCGGATGATCGGCACGGATGATCGAGGTCATGATTGATATAAGACCGAGCTCTCTCCGTACGGATATCACCAGGGAGCTAGGCGTTGCTCAGAGACGGATTTCGTTATTCTTGGGCGAAACCACCACCTATCTGCCAGGCATTGATCGCTGATACGTCTTCTAGGTGGAACCGCGACTTCTTTACGTTGAAAACCTTAATAGTTATGGGCTATGAGTCAGCCGTCTTCGGTGCTCCATGCCGATGCCATCTAATACACGAGGGCCCTGCACAAACGAGTTGGGTTGACCCATGGATCAAAGCCTAGCATCGACCGTCGGACGTCTTGGCCGGTAATACCCAGTATCGTTCGATACTTCCTTCGCTGGATAAAATTACCGTACCGACAGGCAGCCCGTTACAGAGGGTATGCCACAGTCCCAAGTGGCACCTGGTAGGTATATAGGGCAGAACAAGGCGGTCAGGGCTCGACCTGACAACGTTCCACTTTTAGTGGTGTAATGGCTAGACTCTTGTTCTTCTGTGCCGTAACAGGATACTCGCTCCGCTCATTATGTGACTTTGTATTGATCCTCGTGCCCGACGGCACAGCTGTATCGTGCCTTTCTCTGGCCGTCTCATAAACCGCAAGGAGTACCAATTTAGTCCCCGCATACTAAACGATACCAGTCGTCCGAACACTCGCTCTTCGGCATCGTGTATTAGGGTTTGCAATGGGTACCCAATGGGTACCCACGGACTACCCACGACCGTGGGTGGGTAACCGTGGGTAGTCTTGGCAATTTTTTTCAAAAATATTCACGATTACCCATCTACGAGCTAACTATCTACGAGTACCCATTAAGTAAAAATTATGATAGTATTAGAACATAACGAACTAAAAATCCTATTTATTTTAAAAGTAAAATTATTATTAAATACGTATTAATTTGCGTAATAATTATCTTATCTTATAAATTAAACAAAATTAATTGCGAATTATTTAATTTGGTTAAATTATTTAATTTATTATATTTTCTAAACCAAAAGAATGTACGTTTGAAAAAAAGTTATTTACGAATACTTTAAGGGCAATCGGAAAAATCTTTGAGATATATATTAATGCTATCGCCAACTTTACTTTTCCTCTAAAAGCCGAACGAAAAACGGGTTTTCGAATTATCGCGTTATAGCATTATTCTAAAGCCAAGCCGGGCCGGGAAAAAACGATTAAGATTTATAAAGTTTGTAAGTATTATAACAAAAAAATTACTTTTTTAAATATTACGATAACCGTAGGTTAAAAATACGAAAGCATTTTTGAAAAATAATTAAAGCGACGAAATTTATATTTCGAATTAAAGTAAAAAAAAGATATTAATATAAAAATTAATACGTTAATAAAATGAATAAGTAATTAGCTTATCGAAGTTTATAAAACCGGAAACGTAATTTAAATTTGTCTATTATTTAGAGAAATAACTTTTTCCAAATTGTAAGATCGAAAAATTAAATTTTAATAAGATTAATTAGGAGCTTTTTTTCGTTATCTATTATCCAAAGACGAATATCGGCAAAATGGCAAAGATAATAAAAAATAAGGGTAATTTAAATATTATTAATTTTTTCGTTCCGGATAAAATTAAAGATATCCAGCTTAATTTCGAGTATTAAATTCTTATTACGCAAATAATAAAAGTTTTATTTGGCCTTATAACATAAAATTTATAAAGGTTTTTATAAATGTTTAACTAAATAAATGTAAACATAATATAACTGGTATTATAAATTAATTTAATACCAAATATACGTATTAATTTACGTATTAATTGATTTACCGATTGGCGTTACTTGGCGAAAATATTATAATTTTTATGCTTTAACAAAGGCGTTTTCCGTTCAGCATGTTCCACAATTACGTTAATAATTATTCGGGCAAAATGTTTCGCATGTAAGAATACCGAATTAGAATATAGGTTAGGTTTAAGCTTATAACTAAGCATCTAAGAAATATTAGTTAAATATATAAAAAAGTGAAAGATTAAGCAAAAAGAAAAAAAATAAAAATAAAAAATAAAAAAAGAATTAAAAAATTTAAAGACATTTCAAAAAAATCAAAAAGAAATTAAAAAAATAAACGAAATTAAACACATATAAAAAATTAAAAAAATTAAAAAAAATTAAAAAATTTAAAAAAATTAAAAAAATTAAAAAAATTAAAAAAATTAAAAAAATTAAAAAAATTAAAAAAATTAAAAAAATTAA
>QJNS01000125.1:650-229668 GCA_004154925.1 Monosporascus cannonballus | reverse complement strand
GGGGGGGGCGGCAAAAAGGTTGACGGATGTATCGGGACACATCAATAAGGAGAACTACTAAACTTCGCCTGAGTTACCCAGCTACATACCTAGGTAGGCACTGATGACAGTACAATTCTCCCCGCGTAGGGTCCTGTAAATCCTCAGGTCATTGGACGATGTCTCGAGAACGAAGCCAGATGTTGGCTAAAAGACAGCGTCGTTCATCCACCACACACGCTCGTGGGGTAGATTGACGTCCATCCACTACTACCCAAAAATATATGGATAGAACCGGCCTCTACATGGATGACCACCGGTGGGCTATGGTGGACAGTGAGGGGCACATGAGTTTCCTATGAATTTGCATTCAAATTCATGTACCTCCATATTCCGAGGTAATCCGTACCCGGACATTGGGTACATTTCGGCAGCCCAACAGGAGGGCCCCTTTTTCCCAACGAAGTGGCTGATATTTTGCACACGCTACATAATATGTATATAACGCCACAGAATCCATTGGTATGGCGAAATAATTATTACAATTGCTTCAGTAGAATAGATAACTATCGAATCTAAGGCCAGATGGATGGATTGGGCTTGGCAATTACAAAACTGATTACGCAACTAAGGTACTTCGGTTGAGTTGCTTCGACTCTTGCTCATAGGAACTGTTTTCCTACGTCAACGTGAAGACTAGCGGAGTGGCTGTGGTCTCGAGCAGTGACTAAAGAGTTTGCTCCGCCAAGGGTGATGGCTGTCACAGCTACCTTGTTTCACCGCAGTTCCAAGTTGCCCGGGGAGTGGCATAGTTCAATATATCTGCTTAATTATGATTACATTCTTCTTTGACTTTTGAGTCGGCGGCGCCACAATACGGCCCTCCTGATACGACCCTCCTGTAACTGGTTACTTCACTGAGTAGATATTCAAGTACTATATATAAATGCCCCTGTGAATCTAATAAAACTGTGGATATACGACTACAAGTCTGAAGAGGGAACGAAGGAGCCAATATACACGATCCTGACAACTGCTGCGTCTTCGACCCGTGCCGTCATATCAGGCTCGTTGAGGCCCTCCAGCGCAGAGGATCCGGATAAGGCTGGCTTCAAAATATTGGTGGTGGCAGCAGGCAAAGACGAGGGATTCGAGATGCCACCTAGAGACCAACAGGTCCAACAATTTCTGCCCAAGCGCTGTCGAAGCTGAACTAGAGAATATGGGTCGCCGAGATGAGTGAATATAAGCACGACTAGTAATGCATAAAGCCGGTCTGGTGTTTACTTGCCTGGAAGGCAGAAGAGGCTGCGATGTGAGACAACATGATGTGGTGATTCCGACCCACTTGTCACTACGCCACTTAATAGTAAATGGCCGTCTACTACTATGGAAAGCTCGACAGGTCTACATGGTAGACCCCAATGGCGCCAGTAGGCTGATCAAAGTGGCGTAGTTGAGTCATATAGCAGTGCCAAAAGAACCTGTGAACCTCGAAGTCCAAAACGTAGTCGGGGAAACTCGGTAAAGGGGAACCAAAAGTGGCACTATACCTACAACCTACATGCCCTGTTTTGATTTAGGTATCTGGTACATGCTCGACAGTGCTAGGCTGTTGATAGAACCTGGAATGAAATCACGGAGTACCAGTGACTTGGATGTGAGCTGGGTGCCTCGGGAACGACGGTGGAAGCCATTACGAATATATTGCTTGATCATAACAAACTGCACTAATTTACCTATTGTTTAGTATAGTGCTAGCCTCACAATAGGATGTATCCTTAATAGCTAGCAGGATACGCAGGTGACGTACCTTCCCATAACTTAGATGTGGCTAAGTACCTTAGGAATGGCGGTAAACCCCTTCTTGAACATGGATTAATCATCAGCCCATTGTCCTAACTCACACATTGTTTGCTACAATGATAGCTTCAAAATAGGATGTGTTTTCTAATAGGTAGCAGTTGGCGTGCCTTCCTAATAGAGATCAGTTGCGAAGATCTATATAAGCAACCTTACCTATCCTCTAATCCCACCAGCTTCATGCTCATAGCAGCCTCCCCTATCACTTATTTTGTCTTCATATTCCCCATGGATACGTAGTATCTTTCAGGATACAGCGCACACGAAAACACACAACTTACCTACCAACCTTATTTTCCGACAACATAACTTTCACTATGAAGTTCACGCTGATTTCTTCGTTCTTTTGCGCCATCACCGCTTGCCTGGCGGCGTCCTCCCCCATTGAGCCCCGCAGCGAGATCATTGCCTTCGACCTGCCTTCCGGCTACGGAGCCAACGGCACGGTCGTCATAGACAGAGAGAAAGCGACTGAGTACCTCCAGGACGAGGCCGGCGTGGACATTGACAAGTTGATGAGCTACCTACAGACTCTACCGCCCGCCAAGGAGAACATGGAGTACCAATTCACCAAGTAGAGCGGCTTGGAGGGCTCTTCGGTCACTCCCCACCCCGGCGATGCCACGCGAGCTCACGAGGGGCCGGTTCTTGACATCTCTTCCCAGGAGTGCAGCAAATGCTGGCTCTCCTGCCTTATGCTTTCCTGGTTTCCACCCGCCTTCGCAATGTAAGTAACTAACGAATCCCACCAGTTACAGTGCAGATACCCGTGCTAACTCGGCGCCCAGTTGCAGTACGTTCTTTACTGCCTGATATAAGTTCCCTCGAATTGATTAGCTGACCTCTATAGTGGGAGTTTGTGCGGCAAAGGGTTGCCACCCTTAGAGGAGTTCCAACTTGTTGCGGCTCAATGGCACCGAGTATTGACCGAAAAGCCTGTTGATCAGCACAGGGCATATTGCAGCAGTCTCTACATCGCAATGGCTGTCTCATGGATGCCTGGGGAGCGGAAGGGCGCACTGGGAATTGCGGTTAAGGAATGGCGCACACACTGTGTCTAGCTTGTGAATTTCCAAGCGGATGATTTTGCTTTATTCGCATCAAGCCAATATAATAGGTATTGAGACCTGCAGCTACATGCATCTCCGTATTCCTGCCCGTTGCTATCACACGGTAATGTTGTCAAGCCCTTATGGTCGGCATACTCTCTATGGAGCAGGTACGCAATTTTTTCGTTCAGAATCATGGTGTCTTCCGTTATTCCTAGCGACTATGTATTGTGGCTTCTGCTGTTGCCCATCGGACCAAACATATAATGTGTTTGGATGAGAATTATGAAACAAACACAGACTCCGAGGGCCCTACAGCAACCCAGTCTTCGAAAACCGCAGTTGCTGTGGAGCTAACTGAGCCTCCGAGGACGCTACCGGAGGTGGAAGATTTAGAGCGCAATAAACCCCAAAGCTCTTTAGGTGGCGTTTATATTTTTTGTGTTCTACATATACTATTGGGTATCCTCATTCTGTGATGGCTTAAAGTGGAAGCCGCATCAGACGGGTCTCAGTGAGCCAAGTTTCGAGGGCCTGGATGACTTCCCTGATCATTTCGTTGTTGAATGGATAAACAGCTGCATTACATAAGAGGAGCGCCCGCAAGAACTAGAGTATCTCGTGGGAGATGAAGGGCAAATCTTCCATGATATTGTGTGGAATATCTGCCCCAAGTGTTTTGGTAAGTGCCGTCTATAGGGGAAACCGGCATTGCCTTCGGCTCGGAGCCAATTAGACGAACACAACAGAGGAAAAAAAAGGCAGTTAGCGGTAGTACTGAAGCATGGTATTGACGGAATACGTTCATGGTGAGAAAAGGGATAACCAAATTACTAATAACGTTAATTTTAAGACGGGTAACTTCCCCATGCCTGCTTAAAAAGGAACCGCTCTATATTTATACTTCCCCAATCGTGGTTTCAAATGCAGGGATCTTGAATAAATGGCATCAGCCGCCGTTATGGTTATCGAAATGAACTGAATTTCAGTTCCTTCGTCAATGTAATCTTTATCCTTGCGCAATAGCAAGTATACAGCATATCTCATCAGGCTTGCACTACATTTGCCCAGGCCCTAGTTCCGTGGTGTTCTGATGGTTACGTCCAAGGGGTGGTGGCTGGTTTAACCGTGTCATGCGGTGTACGATACATTTAGTAGCGCGGTAATTGATTCGGTAGTATCAAGTTCGATCAAGGGGCTAAGTGTTGTAGTCATTCGTCAATGCTATAGCTTACACGACTATTGCCCTTCGCTCGACTAATCTTCTTCACCTTCGTCTTGCCGCACAAGTTCGTGGTCCCAACATGGGTTCCTCCGCAGGGGTAGACTTCTGCCCCAACGATTTTGACGACACGGAATTTCTCCCCTTCATCCATCCCCATGGCCTCGCGGTCGGGGATCAACCTCTCCAGGCCATTTCTTCTGAAGTCATCCTCATCCCACCAATCGACCTCGACTGGCATGGCAGCACCGATATACTCGTCTAGGCGCTTTTGAATGGGGTCCTTCCACTTGCCCTCGATAAGCCCCTGAAACTCGCAAGCCGCCGAGTCAGGGAAGTGGGATGCTTTAAGCTCATCAAAATTGGCGACTTCCTTCTCTAGGAGATGACGGACTGCTGAGCCAAGAACGTGGCCTGCCGTGTGATAGCGAGAGTACAGCTCACGCTGCGCACTGTCGATGGTCTGCGTCGTGGCATCCCCAGCCTTGAATGTCTTGCTGCCATCGGAGAAGCGGCCGAAGTGCAGGACCTCGCCTTGGGTGATGGCACTCAGGCGCACCATGAGGACGTCAAAGGTCGTTCCGTCTGGGGCCTTCATTACCCCAACGTCGGAGGGCTGGCCTCCCCCCTGAGGATGGAATATCGTCTGTTCTGTGACAACGACATGGTCATCTTCCTTCGCCTGCTTGTAGAGGCCTCTGTTGGCCTCATCCAGGGAGGCTACCGACCTAACCGCGGTGACGACAGTTTGCAGGCTGTGCAGGTTTGCATTGTGTTGAAATATTAGGACTGTCCGCTGCATTGTCAAAGCTGAAAACTGACAGGTCAGGGAAGCCCTGCCGTCGGTGAAAAGAACCTGCGAAGCTTGCGTGATGAAGGCGGATGGTTGACACAAAAATTTGCGCGGTGACCTAAATGAGCGAAAAGATTTCGTAGGCGATTTTGATACCAAAACAGAATACATAAAAAATTGGAAAAATGGTATTTACAAAGAAGTAATAATTGAAAACAGCCTGGAAGTTCCCATATACGTCTATCTATTGAATCCAAGGAGTTATTATCCAAGGAGTTGTTGGCCGGTTATTTAAAAATGCGCGAATTTTCGTGTCAACCACCTGGCAGGGTACTATGCGGCCAACGGTGCGCTCGTTATAATGCTTGTCTTACAGTGATCCACATCTAGGACTCTGCTGTACATAGGACTGCGCGCCATGGGCCTTTAATTGATACCGAGAACTTGATATCTGCCCAGTGAGTTTTTATTAAAACTTACATATACTTAGGGTGCATTCCGTAACAGCGGCCGTAGACGATTAAAGTGCGAATCGGCTTTATAGAATTTGCTTAAAAATTATGTGCGTATTGATTCAAGACTGTCTCTAAAGTTAAAGAATAGTGAACCAATAATACCATGACTAGATCGAATGTTGTAAAAATGAATATACAAAACCTGTGTTCGGCGGCTCGGACTCTATCTCCCCGGGTGGCGAAAATACATTAGTAGTAAGGTAGCCGCTGGAAGCCTTATGTTTGATGCGAGATGTAACAAGCTTGAGTTGTATTGAGGTCTTCAAACCAATAAAAAGCACTTTGCCTGCGCAGGCTTCCCTGTCAAATCACTTCTCAGTTATTCCAAGTCACTCATAGGCCGATCATTGCTTTCTGAGCCAACGTTGTTGAGTGCGTGCATGTGCAGTACCATTTTTGTAGACGTGAATCACTGTGCAATCATCCCACATGGCTGGGCCTCCTACATAGGGGGGCTTGTCTTACGATGACGTGGGCTGACAGGCGTGGAAACCCAGCTACGAAACTCTCACTGAGATATATTTCATCCTAGGATTTTTAACACTGGCAAAACAGCCATGAGCCCAACCTTTATTGAAATTCTAACCCCTCCTATCTTTCATCAACATTACACGAGATGTCAGGCCGCGGCGACTTCCGTGGAAGAGGGAGTTTTCCTGGACGTGGTGGTGGTCGCGGTGGCGGACGCGGTGGTGGATATGGCGGCAGAGGAGGTGGAGGTGGAGGTCGTGGAGGCGGGGCTCCAGCAGTCTACCGGTACGTTTTATTCCTCCTGCATCCCCCTATCAAGCGACTGATGCATCCTTCTTCGGCGGGTTTAAATGCCTATATGGATCGCTGTAGGCTAAACGCAAAATAGGCCTCCTTCCGGCGCCAACGCCCCACAACCCGACCCCAACGTAACGAAGATAGAGGATGCTACACAGAATTCACTAGCATCACAGCTCGGCAAACTCAGCCTGAAGCCAATCTTCCCTCAGCGACCTGCGTATGGAACCGACGGAAAACCTGTGGTTCTTTGGGCCAACTACGTCGAGCTTGTTGCAAAAAAGGAGTTAGTACTATATAGCTACGCCATCGAGGTCAAGCCTGAGGCAGTGGGAAAGAAGCTGGTCCGCATCGTCGGCCTTCTCCTCGAGGAGCCGGATCTTGCTGCGCTACGGGATGGCATTGTCACAGACTTCAAGTCGACCCTCGTCTCGCGGCAACGGTTGCCCCAAGATGAGAAAAAGTGGGATATCACCTACCGCGCCGAGGGGGAGGATGAACCCACGCAGCGAGCAACCAGGTACGACGTGCGTCTGAAGTATACAAATACTCTCTCTGTCAGCAACCTGCTGGAGTACCTGACGTCCTCGACTCTGCCCATCGGGCACTATGACAAGCAGCCCATGATACAGGCACTCAATATCTTCTTCAATCATTATTCGAAGACCAAACTCCATTTGGCTGCTATCGGGGCTAGCAGGAACTTTCCACTAAATCCGCGGCAGGACGGGTTTGCCGATCTGGGATCTGGTCTGCAGGCTATCCGCGGGTTTTTCGCCAGCGTGCGGGCCGCCACGGCGCGGATCTTGGTCAACGTGAATGTCAGCTACGGCGCATTCTACAAGCCAGGACCTCTGGCGACTGTGATCCGTGAATACGGCACTCACAACAAGTACAAACTGGAGAAGTTCCTGGAGAGGCTCAAGGTGAGCCCCAGGCATATAGAGCGGAAGAAGAACAAGACGGGAGAGGTTATACTAAGGAAAAAGACCATCTTCGGCCTCGCTTTTAAAAGGGATGGTGCGAACCTGGATCATCCCCCAAGAGTATCTGAATTCGGCGCCGGCCCCAGAGGCGTTGAGTTCTGGCTCGACCAGCAAAAGACCCCCGCTCCCGGCAAAGGGAAAGGTGCTAAAGGAGGCAAAAAAGCCCAGCCAGCTGGCCAGTCTTCGACCGGCGGAAGATACATAAGTGTTTATGACTTCTTTAGGCAGAGTAAGCAAACACATACCGTCGTTTCCATCCGGAGACTAACCCGCATTTGTAGCATACAACATCTCGTTGAAGGAGATCGACTTACCGGTCATCAATGTCGGCACAAGAGAGAATCCGACCTACCTTCCGCCAGAGGTTTGCGACATTCTGCCGGGTCAGAGCGCTGGTACAAAATTAAGTCCGAATCAGACGGCGAACATGATCGGGCTCGCTGTGCGCAAGCCCTCGGTGAACGCGATGTCCATCGTCGGCGAAGGCATAAGCATAGTTGGCCTATCGCCACAGACGAATCCTCTACTTGTATGATGTCTTGATTCACTTGTTGCGCTATATACGGCTTACACAGTTATTCACAGCGTCGCTTCGACATGACTGTCAAACCCGAATTGATCACGGTTCAAGGACGTGTTCTTACTGGACCCGAAGTCCACTACGGCAATGCAGCTACTAGGGCTGACAATAGTGCTTGGAACGTCATGGGCAAGAAATTTACCAAATTTGGGCCAGCTAAGCCCTGGGGATGGTAAGCGGCTTTCGGGGACAAACTGACCCCCTCAACCACCCCCCCCTCCCCCCCGGCCTACCCTCCATCCTGCTTCGAAGAAGCTCGTCTATCTGAGTATATATCCTGTTTTTGAGGCACCACGGTACCTTTCAAACCTTATCTCCATATCCTATTAAAATATCACTAATACGGTGCATTTAATAGCATCGCTATGTCCTTTCCCGGCGATTCCGCCGCCTTTAGGGATGCGAATCAGTTTAACGATACAATGAGTCAGTTTCGCCAAGTACTGAGAAGCACTGGCATCAGCATCGCGGATCAGAGCTTCACGAAAAGATGGTCATACGGCAGCCAGGAAGATCCTTCAATCGAGGCACACCTCCGAGAAGCGGCCCAGAGAGCAAGCCTACTTTTTATCGTGCTGCCGGCAGCCAACATGCCGGTCTACGACCGTATCAAGCATCTCTGCGATGTCAAGTTCGGCGTCGCAACGATTTGCTCGGTGGGTTCTAAGCTGGCCAAGAACCAGGACCAATACTTCCGCAATGTGGCGCTCAAGTTCAACCTCAAACTGGGCGGGAGCAACCAGGAGATCAGGAATAGGCGGCTACCCTTCTTGAGCGAGGACAAGACCATGGTCGTCGGCATCGACGTCACGCATCCGTCACCCGGCTCTACCGACAAGGCCCCCAGCGTCGCTGGAATGGTTGCAAACATTGACAAGTGGATGGGGCAGTGGCCGGCTGTCTTGTCGATTCAGTCCAAGGCTCGGCAGGAGATGGGTAAGAATTTCAGAGTTTCGTTTGCTTCGCCTTCCATCCATACACTACTTTTCACTAACCCCCTGTGCTACGTCATGTGGTCAACCTCTCCCTTCGGGACATGTTTTCTAGCCCCACCTATGACATGAATAGGATTATTAGTGCTAACGGATGCCAGTGTCCAATCTCAAGGACATGTTGAAGTCGAGGCTGAACCTCTGGAGGACAAAGGGCCGGCACCCCTCCCTGCCCGAGAACATCCTCGTCTACCGCGACGGGGTGTCCGAGGGCCAGTACAGGATTGTGCACGACGACGAGCTGCCCCTCCTGCGGGCCGCGTGCGAGGAGATGTACTCAGCGGCGCAGCGGAAGGCCGGCCTGCCTCGCCTCACCGTGGTGGTGGTGGGGAAGCGGCACCACACGCGCTTTTACCCGACGACGGTCGAGGGCGCGGACCGCTCGTCCAACTGCGCCGCGGGGACCGGCGTCGACCGCGGCGTCACCGAGGCCCGCGGCTGGGACTTCTTCCTGCAGGCGCACTCGGCGATCCAGGGCACGGCGCGCCCGGCGCACTACTTCGTCGTCCACGACGAGATCTTCCGAAAGTCCGCGAGCAACACCAGGGCACCGCTTGTGCAGAACGGAAACGTCGAGGACACACTCGAGCACGTCACGCATGGCCTCAGCTACGTCTACGGCCGCGCGACGCGCGCCGTCTCCGTCTGCACGCCCGCGTACTACGCCGACATCGTGTGCGAGCGCGCCCGGCGCTACCTGAAGGATTTCTACGACCCGAGCTTGGCGTCGGATGACGGGGCTTCCACCGTGTCGGGGGCGGGCGACCATGCGGACGCGTCGCAGATGGCGGCGCACGTGAGGATCCATGATAATTTGAAGGATAGCATGTTTTACATCTAGGTAGCCCGGTTGAAGACGTGCGGGATACGAGAGAGGTTCATCCATCTTCTACCTTGGTTGGATTTTCCTTTTTCAAACGCTGGATGGATGGGTGTCTGGGTGGTATACGGGTATGGGGTCTCGATGTCCTTCCCCGTTTCTTGTTTGGTCTAGTGTTCCTGAAATCTGATATATTCGTTTTTTTTTCTCCCAAACTCCTGTGCAGTGGTGGCTGGTCAACCGCGCTGTGATGGCACTCCCTATCGACTCGTCCGCCTGGCCTACCTCGAATGTGAACTAACAACGGACTGAAGCGGGGCCATGAGGTTTCCGATATAACACGTTTCTCTCAAGCTATCGGTTCATGGTAGCGTTACTCGCTGTCCTCGCGAACAAAGAGATGTAGACCGCATCGTTGGGGAAATCCGAGAAATGTGTCAACATAGGTATGTGCTGGATCCGAGACATGCATACTTAAATGCAGAACGCCTGATTCCCCGTCAAGACCCCTGGCCGTAATTGCGTCAAGCCTGCTACCGGGTACATCAGCCAAGCCTCAGCTAGGCTATAAAATGTCAATATCTCGAGGGCTTTCTCTCGAAAAGGGAATCGAGAAATATACTCTTCGTGGCGTCCCTTTTTTATCTTGTTTCTTTTTTTTTTAAAGAAAAAGGGGGGAGAGGGCGGGCACGGAGCAGTTTGGCTCAAGTGGCCCGACTTCTCATTCGGTAGGTCAGCGGGGAGTGGTCTCTTCGGAGCAGGCTAAGGACCCTTGTTCAGGATCCAAGGGTTCTGTATACTCTACACAATCTTTATTCCCAAGACGGGCTTAGGGATGTCGTACTCTGCACAATGGGTTGCAGCAGAAGCAAGGCACAATCTCGCCCGTACGTTTTCGTCTGTATAATTATTGCTTCGATAAGGGATATCGACTAGCCATCTGTCATCTTCTGTACTATGAAATTCGCGACGGCTTTCCGGCCTTCTGCTCTGAAGATGGAATCGTTATGAAACGCGCCGCCTACAGCCACCCTATCCACGGGGATATCAACCTGGAGACATCTGTCGTATATCTCCCGACTCATTTTTGATGGTACCAACTCATCTTTTGCTGCTTCGAGCAAGAGTATGCTGGGCCGACTACTACCTTTGTATTTTTCAGAGATAACACCTAGATTCCCCCAACTGTCCAGGTGGTTACGCAGGAAGGGCCACAGGTACTGATACGGTAACCATTTCTGGGGATACAGAACCTGAAGCATCGCGCGGATGGATGTGAATGGGGTCTCGAGGATTAGTGAATTGAGACGTAAATTACCAGGCATTGAATGCTCCGCGACCAGATTGGTGGCCACGCCGGCTCCAATGCTTTGTCCCCAAAGGACGACCTCACCTGGGGGTACAGTCTGCGACTCGCTGCTGCCGGATGCCAGATGCAGCTGCGAGATCCAATTGAGAGCTGCCGCGGCGTCTAGCCTCAGGCCCTCTTCATTCGGACGTCCTTGTGATGTCCAATAGCCTCTGTAGCTAAGACACACGAATGTGAATCTAATCTTCCTGGCATCTTCCTGCACGAGCCTTCGCAGCATGCAGATTGCAGATGACAGGTCAGGAAGACGAGGGGGGATAGAAGACGCATTTCCTTCGGCAGTAAATAGTAAGCTTTCCTGGCCGGCCCGGCTGGGTAGGTTTATGCATGCTAACCCTGAAAGTAGAGGACGTAGAAGGCCGGATCCGGGAATTTGGACGGTTGATTGCGTCCCATGTCAACTTCTGTCACACAAAGGGCCAGATCTGTGCCGTCGGCAGCGCGAACTCTCTCCTCCTGCCATTGGAGACCGCCACAGCGACTAGCGTAATCAGATATCTTCTCCCGGCGTGCATTGGGAGGCAGGCCGGGCATGTAGATGATTTTGTTCTGAAGGGCCACCATCATGAAGCATTTCCAGCTCCATAGTGACACGAACAGGCCGCCAAAGACCACGGGAGCAAGCATTAGACCTTCGACATGAACGCTTCTCCTGCATGTGAAAGGGGTGATGCGGGGTCGCGTGGAGGCCGTTGATGGGGTGGAAATAGTCCGACCAGGCCGATAGGACAGAAGTGCAGGGCGACGAAGGGGAAACATTGTGATTGGGGGTTCAGAAGCATTGTCAAGAACGGGTCATGCGGGGGAGTTAATACGCACGAAACATTTGAGTGGCCAAGCTAGATGGAGACGAGGGTGTAATGTAAGGCATCATGTATAATGAACATCTTGATGGGATAGGGACGATTGGGAGGCCGAATTGAGGTCTGGGTGAAGGTCGTGAAGGTCAAAGCTGGTTGTTGGATCATCTTGGTCCACGTTTCAAGCAATCAGGCCATCACAAGTGACTGGGAAACAGCGTAGCATTATTTTCAGCTGTCGACCCCACTAACTTGGCTCCTTGTCCCACTGCCAAGTTAGCACAGTTAGGGCAACCATATAACGCTATTCGGCCAAGCATCGAATTCTCATTGGGTGTCATTGTGCAGATACCAGGTAGGGCTAGGTAGGTACATGTACAACGTTTTGCTGGTCCCAAGTATCTGGCGGGGTTAGAGTGAGTGCATACCCGGGTACCTAACTCTACTACAAGGCATTTCCAGGTGCCAGGGACTCCAGACGTGGCTCACCTTCCATCACCATCCACCCGCCTGCATTGACTTATTGACTAAACTTCTAATTATTCGACCGAACCGACCTACATATCGTGACAGCCCCTTCTTCCGCGTCATCACGAACAGCTTCCCGGCTCAGAGTCAATCACCCAGACGGATTCCCCTTCACACCATGCCCGGACAAGTCACTCGGGAAACCGGGAATGAGGCCTCGGCGCACCACATAGAACTGGTCGAGAATGAGAATCGTACCGAGCGGAGTGATGGTCAGCCCAGCCCCGGTTTGAGGGATAGCAGAGGTTGGGACGGCAAGCTGCGCGTCGATCGGAATGCCCTGCTGCAGAACCCCGAAGCCATATCGGATCCAGAGTACTCGGACGAAGAGAATGTGTTACGGGGCGAGGAGATTTCTGCCGACGAAGGTACGGACACACATAAACGCACGCGTCTTCCATGACCTGCATTCCGTGTCCATGGCCGCCCGGGGGTTAACAGCTAACGAATGACATTTGACGACTTTAGATTTGCTGGATGATGAGGACCCAGAAACGGAGGAGCTCACATTGACGCAATCCCGAATCTCGTCAATCTCTGCCTTGCGGCTCGAGCGCTTCAAGCACGTCATGAGACTCTGTCTCCGGCAAAATCTTGTTCAGCATATCGACGGTTTATCCGGTCTAGCGTCCACGTTAGAAGAGCTCGATCTCTACGATAACCTCATTTCCCATATCAGGGGATTAGACAGCCTCACAAAGCTCACATCCCTCGACCTCAGCTTCAACAAAATCAAGCATATCAAACACATCGAGCATCTGACGGACCTGACGGATCTGTACTTTGTCTCCAACAAGATAAGCACGATCGAGGGGCTGGATACCCTGACGAACTTGCGCCAATTAGAATTGGGGTCGAACCGGATACGGGAGATAAAGAATCTCGATTCGCTGAAGAACCTCGAGGAGCTCTGGCTAGCAAAGAATAAGATCACCGAGTTGAGCGGTCTTGGCGGACTTCCCAAATTAAGACTGTTGAGCATCCAGTCCAATCGGATCAAGGACCTATCGCCCCTGAGGGAAGCGCCACAGCTGGAGGAGCTCTACATCTCGCACAACGCTCTCGAGAGCCTCGAGGGCCTGGACGGGAACACAAATATCCGAACGCTTGAAATCTCTAACAACATGATTAAGAGCCTGAAGGGCATCAGTCACTTGAAGGAGATCGAAGAAGTATGGGCGAGCTACAACCAGATCTCCGACTTTGCGGATGTCGAGAGAGAATTGGCTGACAAAGAAAACCTGACGACGGTGTATTTCGAAGGCAATCCTTTGCAGCTGCGGCAGCCTGCGCTGTACAGGAATAAGGTACGCCTGGCTCTGCCACAAGTGCAGCAGATCGATGCAAGTGAGTCTTTACTCGACGCTATTGACTACCATATGAACCGAATATGTTGACATATTATTAGCTTTTGTGAAGACATAACTGCTTAGAGGCATGTACATTCTCAAAAGAGACCCAATGGATCGGTTGCATAGTTGAACGCTTGGAGGTTTTCCGGAGGGCTCCTGGGTGCCAATACCACTCTGATTTTATTTAATAGTCAACACCAAAGAGAGTGAACGTCGGTCCGCCACCGGACCTTCTATTCCGGTGTAGCATAGCGCGGCGTTCTGGATAGAGCTAATAAAGCTGCGAAATTGAGTTCGCAACAAGAGATGTAAGATGGCGTTATTCGTGACCGGCCATGCGGCGCTATTGCGTAGAAATGCCATTTAAGGCCTCTGGCAATATGCTTGACGGCTTGCGACATCGATAAAACTCCAGCACCGTAGCACGATTGGGTTACAGGTTGCGGAAACACGGAGGATCTCCATAGAACTTGATCAGGCTAATGGTGATGCCGCCATTTATGGTGGTACGACATAATGGAGCGTGATCTAGACCATCCTAATTACATTACCTTCCGAGGCGTATCTCGGAAGGCGCCAGTCCAATTACGCTGTATGTGTTGTATAAAGAACCGAAGGCTGTATGATGTACGTCTAGAGCTCCACCACCGTCTCGGCCGAACCCATGACACCCCCATCTAACCGAAGATCCACATCTTATCGGTCGGGAAGTACTATCGGGGGTAGTAGTTAGCGTATTGACTTGGGCATTTGGGGATGGGGGAACAAAGAGAGCAATATCATCAAAAGCCCGGGGATTTGGAGATATGGGGATATCTAGTCGGGACAGTAGCGATGGTAAGAGACTCACGTTCGAGGGCTGGTTAAACCGGATGCCGGAGTCCTTGGCGGTGATGGCGTCGATGTCGGCCTGCTCCAGGTCGAAGCCGGTGACGTCGAGGTTCTCGGCCATGACCTCGACGCGGCTGGTCTTGGGGATGACGGCGAGGCCGCGCTGCGTGGCCCAGCGCAGCAGGATCTGGCTGGGCTTCTTGCCGTACTTGCTCGCGAGCGACGTGATGAGGTCGTCCTTCATCAGCGGCACGAGCGCCTGCGCGTGCTTGAAGCCGAACTCCAGGAAGCTGGCCGGCCCGAACGAGCTGTACGCCGTCACGGCGATGCCCTCGCTGCGCGCCAGGCTCAGCAGCTCCCGCTGCACGAGGTACGGGTGGTGCTCGATCTGCAGCGTCGCGGGCGGGATCTTGGCGTACCGCAGCATGTCGTAGATCAGCTGCGCCTGGAAGTTGGACACGCCGATGCTGCGCGCGAGGCCGGCGCCCACGAGCGCCTCCATGGCGCGCCACGTCTCGTGCATGGGCGTGTTGGAGCGCACGACGCCGCCGTCCTTGCCGTCGTACTGCCACCCGGGCGGGTACCGCACCGAGGGGTCCACGTACTTGAGCGCCCCGGGGAAGTGGATCAGGTACAGGTCGAAGTATTCGAGCCCCCAGTCGGCCAGCGACCGCCGGCACGCCGGCTCCACCTTGTCCGCGTCCTCGAACGTCGGCCACAGCTTCGACGTGATGAACAGGTCCTCCCGCTTCACGAGCCCCTCCTTGATGGCGCGCGCCACGCCCTCGCCGCACTCCTTCTCGTTTCCGTAGTCTGTTCAGCCGCCGCCGAGACCTCCTAGTTAGCGAGAGACGCCCCTTTGCTTTTTCTGAGTTTCGGGCGACTTTTAGACGATACAGGGGTGCAGGGGTGAATTAACCCGAGGAGGCGCATTCAACGGAGGTGGGGAGGGGGTGGGTGCTGTGGTGGGGCAGGGAGGGTGCAAGGAGGGGTTGTTGCTTGGCCTCCGTCTCTTTGTCTGTTGTTCTACTCCATGTCTTCGAACAATCGGACCAACTTACCACACGCGCCGTCCAAAAGCCTGTAGCCGGTCTTGATGGCGTTGTAGACGGTGTCGACGCATATCGCGTTGTCGACCTTCCATAGACCGAAGCCCACCTGGGGCATCTCGTAGCCGCTGCTCAGCTTGATGGTAGGACCCATCGTGATGGTTCTCTGGAATCGCAGGGGCCTAAATGTGTCGAATGGTATAAGGCGACGCCTCGTAACGGGGCGTTTCAATGCTGAATGGCAGCGGAGGGAACGGTAGAAACAGCGGGAGGAAAGAGAGGACATGTTGAGAAGCCCGCGGGCTAGGGGTGAAGCCCACCTGGCCTCTTTATACCACGCGCATAGATATTGGCTCAGACCCGAACGTCGGTCAATATACTGCTCTATCTACATCTGAATGCGTCGCAACAACCGGTAGGTCATGCGACGAACCCACAATGAGGCGCCATTATAGTGCTTCCTCGCGCATGACTGCGGATTGATTGGACTGGGTATTACTGTGCGGTTCAGAGCTCGACCATTCTCTCCGGGTTGGGAATCGTTCGGACCGGGAAAGCGCGGCGTTCTCATTTGTGCGTTTAATTTGCCAGGGACCTAGGCATCTGGCTCGGCATCTCTTCGTACTCAAGGTGGAGCACAGTTCGTAGCGCATCATACTCAATGCCAGAAAATCCCAGCACGGCACGTGAAGATCTGAGAGAAACGATTCCGCCGAGCAGTATCACGTAGTGCTGATACGCGTGTATGATTTGATTTAGGCTGAATCCGTAGAGGTTCCACTTGCGGCTATTTTCCCCCTCATCCCTCGTCAAACGACCAGTTTAGTCGAGCAGAAGACGATCTGTCGTGTGGATTGTATCCGTTGTCCAGTGCCTCCCCTGTCACTTTGGACCCCTTCCACATCCCGAAACATTCGAACTATCATAGGATGCCTTATGCCTCCTTGCTCGCCGCATCGCCAGCCTTGCGCTCTTTGTCCTCCGCCTTTGGCTCTGTGGTTTCACCCGTTAGAATTTTAACAAGTTTTGTGCAGGTAAAAGAAGGGAAGCGAGATCTTAATAAAGAATAGGTTGAAAGAACAGTGAAAAGGACAATATGGGGAATCTGTGAAGCGTGATGGGTCGGCTCACCATTGTGGTCTGCTGGGCAGGCTGTGCAGCTTGGATAGCTTCAACAGCTTGAACAGCTCTTTGAACAGCTTGAATTGCACGGGCAGCTTGAGTAGCCTGATCAGTTCGAGCAGCTTGAGCAATTCGAGCAGCTTGGGCAGCGGCGAAGCCCCTAGCCAGACCACCGTCGTCACGTTGCCAAAACGGGGCATATCTCTCCGGGGCCGCTATATTGTGTTGAGGATCATAGCTGAAGGCGAAAGGTCCGAGGGAACCATCAGGATACCGCACACGATTCATGTGGAAGCTGTTGGGGTTGTCTCCAATGGGGAACACGAGATCTTAGCTGTAACTTGCCTCCATAGCGTTCGATCTGGGAAAAACCTGGCCGATACTAGTATCGTAGCGGGCACGAGTTGTAGCGTGCGAGAGCGTCTCGTACGCTTGTTGGATCTAGAAGGGGATAAGGTTAGCCAGCCGTGAAAAGGGGAAGGTATGAGCATGTAAGAGCGCCGCCAAATGGGGGGAAGGAACGGCGACATGGCTACCTCGCAAGAAAAAGGTGGAAGATACGCGACATATCCAGACTGCAAACAAAAGGGGAAGGATCGATGTAATAATCAAACCACCCAGAAAAGGGGAAGGCACGGCTTATAGTTTTTGATGGAAAGGGGGTCGGCGCTGTAAGACAAGTCGACGATGAGGTTGTAAAGAATAACAGCTTAGCGATGGTTAGAATGCGGTCGATATTATAAACGGAGCAATAATGGAAATCAGGGCGACATCGCTAGATCGTCGAGAAATGAAGATACATGATGACATGGTGAGATCGCCAACAATGGGGAGAGGTATAGCATCACGGCTGAGTGTCGACAAGGCAGAGAAGTCACGGCGAATCACCTACCTGCTGGAATCTTTCCGTGGCTTCAGCACCGAGGCCAGGGTTCTTGTCAGGGTGGTAAATTTGCGCAAGTCGCCGATATGATGTGACGATCTCCTCATGGGTCGCCGTAGGCTCCAGTTGGAGCAGGGCGTAAAGGTTAGAGGACGCCATCGTAGGATTGTAGTAACATGGGAAAAGTTGGAGTCACGATAACTGCTAAGATCCCCGTTATAAAGGGGAACGTCGATGCTGACGACAGCTGCAGAAACGGTATAATACCGCCGCTCAGGCAGGTGAGCGGAAGGGTTGAAATCATCTATGTTAGCAAGAGCCGTATGCTATAGCAGCTCAGCTGCTAAGTTGTTGCCATAACAGTTGCACATGCATATGAGCTAAATTTTTCTCATCGAATTTAAAGCTAAAACCCTAGATGTATTCTTCAAAAGAGTCTACGAAATATTTGGTTTTATTTCTACTTAAGTGCAAATAGGAGCATACCTTCTAGCTTTTCTGATATGCCGATATCATACCAAGACAGCATGACAGGACCGCGAAAGTCAGCTGAATTACACAGTATCAAAGCGTCATGCTCTTTTAAGCATTCACATCCGGCGTTAGATGCACTCTTATACATCATTCCTGATCCGATATAAAGAAAAAAAAATCACCACCAAATACAACCCCTTAAGCCAAGAGCAATCTGTACAATATTACAACAACGACCTAAAGTATGTGGTATAATGCTAATAGGGAACGACTTTATAGGATAGAATCATGGAGCCGGCATAGGGATGGTAGCAACTGCCCAGTACTAGAAACTGCAAAAGTGTTACGGATTAAGAAGACCCCCGGCCAGAAAAGGGACCCAGGACCCAGGTCTGGTGGATAAACTTCGGCCCCACTAAATGGTCTCTACGGAAACGACAGAGACCATCCAGAGACATTCCAGGGACCACCAGAGATATTCCAGAAAATAAATAGAAATAATACGAAAGTTATGAAAAATAAGAAAAATATAATAGGTACGAATTTCTTATATAAATAATACTTACTTAATTTCGCTTTTTAATAATTAATTTAAGTTTTTAGCTAAAAATAAATATATTATTTTTTAATTAAGAAAAAATATTTTAAAATTTTTTTAATAAATATATTAAATTATTTTTTGCCTTATTATTATTTATAAATTAAAACTTTTTTCGGATATTATTTATATTACCAAATAAATATATAATAAATTCGTTATATTTTAATAATTTTTTAATTAATAACTGACAGATAATTTACCGCTTAATTAAAGCATAAATATTTTTGAATTTAATATAAACGATAATACCGGATAATATTTTAAAAATAAATAATATATATAATTTTCATTATTAGTTAATAAAATATTATTAATAAGATTTAACGATTTATTCCTTACTAAGGAAATTTTTTAATTAATTAATAATATGGTTCTTTTTATAATACGATTTTAAGAAATTTTTTTTTCCAGCTTTAATAATAACTTTTTCCGATTTCCCAAAATACCATTAAGGTTTAAGAATTAGAACAGGAAAAAGTTAAGGAAAAAAATATAGGACAAAAAGTTAAAAATCCCCTGCAAAAAAGAATTAGACGCTTTAAAGGCAGAAGTTCAGAACTTAAAAAAAAGAATATACGATTAAAAGGAAAAAAACCAGTATTTCCATAATTTGGCTTTTTTAAAAAGTAAAGCCAAAGGGTTAGTTATTAATTTTCTTTATTAGATTAAAGGCGAACGTAAATAAAAATCTTGATTTTGCTATTGTTCGGCATAAACCGGATACGAAAAGGAATTGTTCCTCCTCTTAGTTACTATAAAATGCCAGATATTAAGGGTTATAAGTTAATTTTCCTTAAATTTTATAACGGACTAAAAAATCTTAATAAATTCTTAATTTAGGCCAGATTTTACCTTAAGTTTTATAAAAATTCTTTAACGGAAAATTACTAAAAAATAATAGCCATTTTTCAGTTCTTAATTAAACGAATACGTTAATAATTCGAACCCATTTTAACGGATTACTTCGAAAAATACCCAAAAAAATTTTCGGATTTTATTAATTATATCTTTAGCGATTATGGAAATTTTTTAAAAAAATACGCGTCTTATTCGGCAACTTTAATAAAAAATAAAACGTTATTAAATAATTTTACTTTTTTTATTAAACCAAATTAATATTTAAATATATTATCGAATTTAACCGTTTAATAATTATTTTTAATTTATTAAAAAGCATCTTTTTTAATTTTTATTATAATAATTTAAAACTTTAAATTAAGGACGAAATATATAAAGAATTAAAAACTGGATTTTTTACAAAATATATAAATAAGGTTATTATTACTAATTAACGAATTTTTAATCGGTATTTCGAAAAGAAAAAAACTGATAAACGAGGTAACGATAAGAGCTCCTATAGCCAAACTAAGAAAAATAAGGGTAAGCCTTAGAAAAAAACGAATTTTATTTTGAAAAAACCTAAGAAAAACAAATTCAAAATAAAATGTTTTAATTATGGCAAAAAAGGCCATTTCAAAAGCGAATATTATTTTCCCGCTAAAAGAAATTCCAAAAAGAGAGGAATTCCTTAATCGCAGAAAAAAGCCAAAACGGTTAAACAAAAAACCGATAATAAGGTAAAAAAAAAAAGAAAAAAGTTAGCTTAATTTCCTTTTAGCCAGAATTCATTATTGCTATAATTACTTAAATTTGGAATAATAACCTAAAGTACAAAATTTATTGTATTTGCTAAAATTCTAAAGTTAAAACCTATAAGTATTATCCTAAATAAACGGTTTCCAGGATGGCCATAAAGTTAAAATATTAATATTACTTTAATTCCCAAAAATATAAAATATATATAAAAAACGGTTAATTTCGACCAAATATTAATAATTACGGATAATTATTTTTAAGATTTTACGAATTTCCAAAATAAATTATTTATAAAAAGATATTATCGGTAAACCTTTTTAACTTATTATATTTTATTACTTATTATTAAAATAATTATTTCGTTTATTTTAAAACTAAAAAAAAAAAAAATTTTTAACCCGGATAAAATAATAAGATTTTTATTGAATTACATAATAAATACCGATATATTAAAATTTTCTAATAATTAAAATACCTTCAACCTTATTATTTATATCTTAAATTAAAATGGAATTAAAAAATTATATTATAAACATATTTATATTATTTCTTAATATTTTGTATTTAATATAAGTTCTTAAATATAAAAATACTTCTTTCGAAAATTTATTTTTTTAACCTTATAATCCGGAAAACCTAAAACCCAAAGATAAACCAGAAAAAAACTATTATTTACAGATATTAATACGGCCGAAAAAGATAATATAAATATATAAATAATTATTGCATTAGGTACGCCGCCAGAAAAACCCGAAAATAAAAATATCTTTAAATAACCAAATTATATTAATTAAAAAACGATAAAGATTTTCGAAATTAAGGTATCGAAAAATCCCGCCTAATAAGACCTTATATGAAATAACGAAAAAAATACGTAACCAAATTAAAATCCTTTTTTAATATAAAGGTAAAATATTTAAAGCCATAATTGATTCCGGCGTAAAAAGTAATTTTATTTTCTTTATTATAACAAAAAAAATATTAAATTTCCTAAAAATATAAATTAAAATTTTATACGTTACGCATAGTAAATAGAAATTTGTTTATATATGAAAATAAATAAATTTTTCGAGAAATTAAGGAATTCTAAATATAAATTTAAAAATATTAAAAAAATATTTCGCTGGATATCGCCAATATTTCTAAATACGATATTATCCTAAAAATATTTTAATTTTATTTTAATAACCCCGGATTAATTAAAAAAAGCAAATATTTTTTGGGATAAAATGCCAGAAAAAAATAATCGAAAAATTTGTTATATTATTAAAGAAGTACGGATTCCTAATTAAATCTTTATAGTACCACCGAAATATTAAGAATTTAAGAAATTATTTAAAAATAAGAAAAATTACGAATTACAGCTATATAATCAATAAAACTATAAGATACTTATTAAAAAAATATTATCCTAAATTTTACAAAATTTATTATATAAATTTAAAAAAGTTAAAAGCTTTATAAAAAATATATTCAATTTTTTAATTTCTTTACTAAATATCTAGTTTTTATAATACTAAAAATTAAAAATAATAAATAAAGGATTAATAAAAACGGAAATCTTATTTACCGAAAAATAATCGATTATAAATAATTAAATAATATTACGATTAAAAATAAATATTTTTTGACCTTTATAAATACCTTAAAGGAAAACGCCAGCAAAGCTAATATAACGAACCTGTTATACACCACCTGGTAATATAAGCAATTATCCGAAATGGGATCTTAATTTGCAAATAATAATAAGGCGAGGAATAATTCAAAATATTCGTTAAAAAGATTTAAAGACTTTTCCCTCAATTAAAAAACGGTACAATTACCTTTAACTAAAAACTTAGATTAATAATTAAAAAGCAAAACTAAATAAGTGCTATTTACATAAAGGTTCGATTTATTATATATCTCAATTCTTAAAGTAAATATATCGTAGATTTGTTAAATTTATATGATTTGGTCTCCAGATTACCTAAATTAACCAGATCACCTTAAAAGCTAAGCTTTCCGTCCGGGGTTTAGCCGTAACAGGTCCGCGTTAGGCCTTAAAAGTTAATTTCCTCGAAATAGGAACCCCTGTTCTTATAATATTATTTCTCCTTTCCAAAGATTTTTGTCCCAAAGATAAAAACCGTAAGTCGCCACTTTGTTTTTGTTAAAAAAAATTAGAAATATTCCAGCTGATTTTACCATAATAGATCGTATCCAAAAAGAAAAAAAAACCTCGGTTAAATTAACGCGGTTTTCGCGATATTCGTATGAATTCGATTAAAAAAATTTGGCATTAAAACTTTCCTGTATTCAAATTATGTCCGATTCGGCGAAACAAATTATTTTTATATTCCTAAATATTTAAGTTATAATTATTATATTTGTCGGTAACGTCCTTTTTATAACGTTTTAACCATAAACTTATTGCAGAAAATAAACGAAACGTAAAATCGTTTATTACGCAAATGACGTAAAATTAAAAATAATTTTTTAACGTACTAGGAAATTACAAAAAGAAAATAAAAAGCAATAAAAAAAAGTCAACCGAATTATGCCGTTAAGAGAATAAAAAGTCGAAAAAATTTATTAAAAAATTAAGGCATTTACGCCTTTAATAAAACCTTTTCAAAAAAAAGCGGTAAAATTATTAAAAGAAAGTTTGGAATTAAACCAACTGGAAAAATGGGAAAAGATAGAAGAAAAGTAACGTCATATGGATGCAAAACAAATATAATTTACTTTTAAAATGGACGTTATTTTGGAATCGTTTATTCTTTTCAACTGGAACGCCGAAAGTTTAGATTTAAGCGGGGAACCGTTATTACTTATAATCTTAGCCGTATTAGAAACAGTTAATCAGGATTTTGGCGGTAAAACGTCTTAATTAAGTTTATTATATTTATTAAGTAATTAAATAACTTTTACGTATTTTTTTATGTAAGTACCTTTCTTATTTAATTAAGTACTGGATTTTATTTTTAACTATTTTAAGATTTAATATTTATTTAATTTTGTATTTATTATTAGTATTTTTTTCGATTTTTAAATTTATTTTTAAAAAGGCGTTTTTAAATATTAACTTAAAGAAGGAAATATGGAAAATAAGATATATTTTTATATTTTTAAATAGCGATAATTAGTAATTCATTTTGGAAATAATTTCGTTAATTTTAAACGGGCCAAATTTTTTAAAATTAAGTTTATCGTTAGGTTTTTTCGTTTTAATTTATAAAATATTTAAAATTACGTTTTATTTCTGGCGTAACAAATAAACTTTATTTCCTTTTGTTAAAATTAATCCCTTAATTCTTTTTTTATTATAATACTAAATTATTCGCTATTAAAAAATCGTAATTTATTTTAGAAATAAATTTAGATTATTTTGATTTTTATTATTAATATCTTTATTTTTAAGATAATTATAATAATCTTTAATACCTTAATAAGTAATTATTTAAATCATTTTATCTTTGTATTATATCCATATATAATTATATAAGAAAATACGCTCATATTTTTATTAATTAATATATTATAAGCGATTTATGCCAATAATAAGAACTTTACCTAATTATTTTGCTAATAATTAACGTAATTTCGTAAATATTATTTTAAAGTCTAATTAAATTTTTCGGTTTGGCTATCCGTTTAAAAATAATATGCTATTAAGAATTTAAGTTTAATATTAATTTATTTAAAAAAACTAATACCAAATTTTAAAATAAATAACGTATTTCGGTTTAAAACGATTTTTTCAGGTATTTCATATTTATTAAGATATTATTTAATAAAGGCGTAAACTAATTATTTTATTATTATATTTCCTTTACAAGGTAACAAATACCTATATTTAGTAAATCTATGAATAATTATCCATATTTTATCGTATTTAATTCCAATAATTAAGTCTTTAAATAAGAATAAGCTAATAATAAAATCTTAAATTATAATATTCTTTGCCTTATTAAGAATATCGATAAGTTATAATAACCCGTAAAGCTTATAACGTATTATTTTGGCCTTACTGCAAATATTATAATCCTTAATTATTTTCTTAACCATATGGCGTAATTCTGGAAAATTATACCGTTTTTATAGCCGTTTAATAATTTTGAAAATTCCTTAATATCCATACAATAAGTTTTCGTAAAATTTCTTTACGAATTATTCCTATTATGTAACGAACCTGTCATACATCCACCTGGAGGTATAAGCAGTATCCGAAAAGGGTCTTGATTTGCAGGTAATAATAAGGCGAGGAATAACTTAAAATGTGTTCGTTAAAGAGATTTCAGGTACTTTTCCTATAATAAAGAACGGCTGCCTTTAGCTGTAAATTTAGATTAACAATTAAGGAGCGAAAAACTAAGTAAAAGTTAATTATATTAAAGTTCGTTTATATATCCCAATTCCTTAAAATAAATATATCGTAAATTTATATAATCTAAATAATCTGGCTCAGATTATTTAGATTATTTAGATTATTTCCCTCTAAGTTCTAACCAAAACCTGCCGTCCGGGGTTTAGCCGTAAAAGGTTTACGCTAGGCCTTAAAAGCCGGTCCTTTAAGACAGGAACCCCTGTTTTTGTAACATATTAATCCTTAGGAACATAAATTTTATCATAATATAATAACTAATTTTTTTGTTATCCTTTTAATTGCTAAATTCTTTTTATTTTTTTGTATCGTAAAAATTCCGAAACCGTATTAATAATTCGATAATAAGTTTTTTTATTATTTCGCATAACTATATAATGTTATCCTTATTATATTATAATATTTATATGCTTTTTTGGGAATTTTAAAATTATAATTCTTTTTGTAATTAAAAATATTTACCTAAATATTTTTTTTGCCCTTAATATAATAAATCTTAAAATTAAATTTGGATAAAAAATATTTATTTTTATATTATTCATTTAATATTTGGGTTTTTATAAATCGAATAAGGTTTTTGTAATTAAAGTAAACTTCGAAAGGTTTTTTCGTTCCGTTAAAGAAAAATTTTTATTCCTTTAAGGTATTAATAATTATTAATAATTTTTTGTCGTAAATCTGGTATTTAAATTCTATATTTCGAAATGTTTTTAAATAATATATTATTAGGTATTATTTGCCGTTATTTTTTTGTTATTTTAAAATTACGCTTAAGGTATATTCGGAAATATCTATCTTTAATCGTTTTATTTTGTCTGGATTTGGTATCCTTATAATAAATCCGTTAATAATTATTTTTTTTAATTCCTAAAACGTTTTTTTTGCTTTTTCGGAAAATTTAAATTTTTTCTTAACGTATTTCTTAGTAGTAAATTTCGTTAAAAACCTAATTATATTTCTATATCCCTTAATTAAGCCGTATATGTAACCCGTAAATCCTAAAATTTATCAGATATTTATAACGGTCGCTTTAGTATGGATAAGCTAGTTTTTAATTATTTCCAACTTAAAACGTTAAATTTGAATTTATTCAAATATAAAAATAAATCCCAAAAAATTTAATTTTTAAATATGCTATATATTCTTAATAAAGTTAATTCGAATATTGGTTTCGTTTAAAGTTTTAAATATTTAAATAATATATTTCTTATGCTTTTTTAAGGTTTCGGAATAAATAAGGATATTGTCGAGGTAAACGAATACAAATTTATCCAAATATTATTATAATATAATTATAACCAAATTTTGGAAATTGGCAAAAGCATTAATAAATCTTATGGACATTATTCGGTACTTATAAAGTCTATATATTATTTTAAATATTATTTTTTATTTTTTTCCTTTAATTATTTTAATGCAATAATAATTATTGCGAAAATTAAGCGCCGTAAATTATTTAACTTTATTAATATTTTCCTTTAAGGTATTTATAAAAATTAAAAAATATCCGTTTTTAATTATAATATTATTTAATTATTTATAATTAATTATTTTTCAGTAAATAGAATTTTTATCCTTATTAATTTTTTATTTGTTATCTTTAATTTTTGGTATTATAAAGATTAAATATCTAATAAAGGAATTAGAAAATTAAATATATCTTTTTTTTAAATTTAGTTATATATTTTTATATAAAACTTTCGATTTTTTTGGGTTTACGTAATAAATTTTATAAAATTTAGGATAATACCTTTTTTTAATAAATATGCAATAATCCTATTAACCGTATAACGGTAATTCGTAATTTTTTTTATTTTTAAATAATTTCTTAAATCCTTAATATTTTAGTAATATTATAAAAATTTAATTAGGAATTTATATTTCCTTAATAACATACCAAATTTCTTTATTATTTTTATTTAACATTTTATTCGAAGAACATATTCGTTTTTTCCAATTAATTCGTAAATTATTAAAATAAAATTAAAGTATTTTTAAAATAATATCGTATCCGGAAATATTAACGATATCTAATAAAATATATTTTTAATATCCCTGAATTTATATTAAGAATTCCTTAATTTCTCGGAGAACTCGTTTATTTTCGTAAGTAAACAAATTTCCGTTTACCGTACGTAATTTATAGGATTTTAATTTATATTTCCAAGAAATCTAATATTTTTCTATTATTATAAAAAAATAAAATTATTTTTTGCTCCGGAATTAATTATGGCCTTAAGCATTTTGCCTTTATATCGAAAAGGGATTTTAATCTGGTTACGCGTTTTTTTCGTTATTTCGCATAAGGTCTTATTGATTAGGGCTTTTCGATACTTTATTTTCGAAAGCCTTTATAATCTTTTAATTTTTAATAATTTCCGACTTAAATAAATTTTTATTCGCAAACTTTTTAATAACATATTTAATACATTAATCGTTCTTATACCTAAACCATATTTTCTTGCCGTATTTACATTAAGATTTTAAAATCTGGTTTTTTTCTTAATTTACCTTTTTATTCCGTATTTTTTGAATTATGGGATTAAAAAAGTAAATTTCCGAAAAAGGTATTCTTATATTTAAAAGCTTATATTAAATATAAAGCACCGGGAAATAACATAAATATCCTTATAATATAGCCTTTTGATTCCGTTTTGACTTAAGATATAAATAATAAGATTTAAAGTATTTTAACTATCGGGGAATTTTAGCATATCGGCATTTATCGTCTAGTTCGGTAAAAATCTTATTATTCCATCCGGGCCAAAAATTATTATCTTTTTTAATTTTAAAATAAATAAAATAACGTACCACACAAGCATCCTGGATGCACAAGCATCCTGGATGATTTTTGGCATTTCGCAATAACAAATTCAAATAACTTAATAACAACATATCGCATTAATTAAAATTAATCGGATTTTTATTCGCTAGACGTATTTATAACTTCTTCATAAGTACGCGTATTATGCCCGGGCTTGCCGCAAACGCCATACTTCCGTTCCTTTGTTTTAACCCTTTTGCGATAACCCCCTTCAGTTGCTGTTAGATGTATTTTTTCACTACCCCCTTTTTTTGGGCCAGAAGAACTTGTTTTTTTTATATAGTAAATGTTCCTCCTTTTTGAAAACGTTTGTTTTTGGTTTTCCGACGTTTGCTTAAGATATGATTCGTTTCGCGTAATTGGGCAGCTTTTTTCCGAAAAAAAGCATTTTGTGCAAAAGTAATAGGTTACTTTTGATTAAAAGATTAACCGATTTAACTATTTTTGTAAGCGAACTTCTTTGATAATTTCTAATCTTTTTTTCTAAATAACGCCTTTGTTTTGTTATTTCGCGGATAGTTTTAGGGGTTTTCGCTGGGGGGGAAATGGAACCGGCAAAGGTAAGCAAGGAGATAGTCGGCGTAAGGACAATTAAAGGAATATCTAATTCAGAAAAAACGTTATTGGGATCGAATAAAATAAGACCAGCTTTTGCGAATCCAGATTTAATGTTATCGGACGTTATGGCAGTTTGAAACGCATCGTAAAAGCCGGCGAGAAAATCTTCTTTGGCAATATGTGTAACGAACCTGTCATACATCCACCTGGAGGTATGAGCAGTATCCGAAGAGGGTTTTAATTTGCAGGTAACAATAGGGCGAAGAATGATTTAATGTGTTCGTTAAGGAGATTTCAAGGTACTCCTCTCTTAATTAGAGAACGGTATAATTGCCTCTGGCTAAGAGTTTAAATTAATAGTTAAGGAACGAAACTAAGCAAGTGCTATTTACATAAGAGATCGATTTATTATATATCCTAATTCCTAAAGTGAGTATGTCGTGGATCTATGTGATTTATGTAATCTGGTCCAGATCACTTAGATTACTTAGATCATTTCCCTCCAAGTCCTAACTAAGACCTTTCGTCCGGAGTTTAGCCGTGGCAGGTCCGCGCTAGGCCTTAAAGGTTGGTCTCCTCGAGACAGGAACCCCTGTTCCTGTCACAATATGGGTATAATGGCGTTATATTAGGTTTTCGATATATTGCGAATAAGCGCGTTTTAAAATAAAAAAATAAGATACGTTAAAAGGTTAAAGTCGATACGAAAAATGCGCAGGTATATAAAACGTAATAATGTTGTAATTGGCATAATATTTTTCGAATTTTATCAAATAATAGTTTTCGTAGCTGTCGAGAATAAGAAAACGTTTCGAACCGATCGTACGCGTCCGAATATATTTATTAAAATGCTAAATCCATTTTAAACCTAATTTATTAATTATTTAGTTATTATTACTTAATATAACCTTTTAATCGGCTGCTGGTAATAAATTATCGCGATATTAAAACCTAAGGTAATTTTTCCCCGCCATAATAATAAATGGCGGAATAGCCTAACCTTAAGAATTAATAACCTGGATAACTATAATCCATTCTTTATTCCCTTATTACGCTTATTTAAGTTTTTTACGTTTTTCGGCATTAATAATTACTATACCCGTTACCATAAAAAGCCTTATCAAAAATCCAGTTTCGTCGAAGTTGTAAATGTCTTCTTTTACGATACCGTATTTTGCGATTATAACCCGAATAAGCTCGAACTACTTGCGAAATGTTTTTGGATTTTTGCATAGGACCCGTTAATAATCGATCTTCCGATTTAAACGCGTTTGGAGCTTTTTTTGCCGTCGAACAAAATTCGACGCCCAATTAACCCCAACGCGTATTATACCGCGTTAGGCTAATAACAGATTCGCCATATCTTTAACATATTGGAGCCGGACAGGAAACGTTCGCGTATCTAGATCAAGGATTCGTTCGACAATCGATTTTTCTTCGGTCGGCGTTAATTTTCGCAATATGGCTAAATAATCGCTCTTAGAAGGTATACCGGTATATCGCGTCTGCAAAGTAAATCGGGGAACTTCATAAATAAAACTAAGTTTCGCATAACTAAGTTTCGGATTTTTTTTTTTTAGCTTGAACGGCTAAGTTCATTCTCGTTTCTTTTATAAGCCGTTCCATATTGTTGGTATTAAGAAATGGACAATTAAAATTGAGTAATTGGGATATGTTAAAAATTATCCAGGATGCTTATGCATCCAGGATACTTATATGGCACGTTAATCGTTTTAATAATAAATAATAAAATGTAATAAGTTACAAGGGTTTACCGGTAATATTTTTTTATAAATAATATATTTTGGGAATTCGTAAAATTTTAAAAATAATTATCCGTAATTATTAATACTTAATCGAAATTAACCGTCCTTTATATATATCTTATATTTCTGGAAATCAAAATAATATTAATATCTTAGCTTTATAATTATTTTGGAAATTATTTATCTGGGATAATACTTATAAATTTTAACCTTAAAATCCTGGTAAATAAAATAATTTTCGTATTTTAAATTATTGTTTTAAATTTAAGTGATTATGGTAATAATAAATTTTGGCTGGAAATAAATCGAGCTAACTTTTTTCTTTTCCTTTTTTACCTTATTATCAGTTTCTTATTTAGCCGTTTTGGCTTTTTTCTAAGGTTAAGGAATTCCTCTTTTTTTAGAATCCCTTTTGGCGGAAAAACGATATTTGCTCTTAAAATACCCCTTTTTACCATAATTAAAATATTTTACTTTAAATTTATTTTTTTAAGTTTTTTTAAAACGGAATTCGCTTCTTTTTAAGGTTTGCCTTTGTTTTTCTTAATTTGATTGCGGAAATTCTTATTGTTACTTCGTTTATTAATCCTTTTCTTTTCGAGATATCGATTAAAGATTTATCGGTTAACAATAATAACCTTATTTATATATTTTATAAAAAATTTAATTTTCAATTTCTTAAATATTTCGTCCTTAACTTAAGGTTTTAGGTTATTATAATAAGGATAAAATAATACGTTTTTTAATAAGTTAAAAATAACTATTAAACGATTAAATTTCGTAATATATTTAAATATTAATTTGGTTTAATAAAAAAAATAAAATTACTTAATAACGTTTTATTTCTTATTAAAGTTACCGAATAAAGTACGTATTTTTTTAAGGTTTTTATAATCGCTAAAGATATAGTTAATAAAATCCGAAAATTCCTTTAGATATTTTTCGAAATAATCCGTTAAAATAGATTTAAATTATTAACATATTTATTTAATTAAAAGTTAAAAAATGGTTATTATTTTTTTAATAATCCTCCGTCAAAGAATTTTCATAGAACTTAAGGTAAAATCTAGCCTAAATCAAAAATCCATCAAGATTTTTAATCTGTTATAAGGTTTAAGGGAAGTTAATTTATAACCTTTAATATCTGGCATTCCATAGTAACTAAAGAAAGGAATAATCTTTTCTTATATCCGATTTACGCCGAATAATAGCAAAATCGAAATTCTTATTTACGTTCGCCTTTGGTCTAATGGAAAAAATCGATAACCAGCTTTTTGGCTTCGCCCTTTAAGGAAGCCAAATTGTGGAAATATTAATTTCTTTCTTTTTAATCGTACATTCTCTTTTTTCAAATTCTGGACTTCTGCCTTTAAAGCGCTTAATTTTTCCTTTATAAGGGATTTTTGGTTTCCTGCCCTATATTTTTCTTTTTTTCTTTTAATTTTTTCTTATTCCAGTTCTTAAACCTTAATAATGTCTTAAAAACCGGAGAAGGTTATTACCGAGGTTAGGAAAAAAGATTTCCTTAAAATCGCATTATAAAAGGAACTATATTATTAATTAATTAAAAGATTTCCTTAATAAAAGGTAAATCGTTAAATCTTATTAATAATATTTTATTAATTAATAATAAAAATCGTATATATTATGTATTTTTTAAACGTCGTCCGATATTATCGTTTATATTAAATTTAAAAAAACTTATATCTTAATTAGGCGGTAAATTATTTGTTAATTATTAATTAAGGAATTATTAAAATATAATAAACTTATTATATATTATTTAGTAATATAAGTAATTATCCGAAATAAGATTTTGATTTGCAGATAATAATAAAATAAAAAATCATTTAAAATATTTATTAAAAAAATTTAAAGATTTTTCCTTTAATTAAAAAACGGTATAATTACCTTTAATTAAAAGCTTAAATTAATAATTAAAAAATAAAACTAAATAAGTATTATTTATATAAAAGTTTAATTTATTATATATCCTAATTCCTAAAGTAAGTATGTCATAGATCTATTAGATTTATATAATCTGGTCCCCAGATCACCTAAATTAACCAGATCACTTTAAGAGCTAAGCTTCCCGTCCGGGGTTTAGCCGCGACAGGTCCGCGCTAGGCCTTAAAGGTTGGTCTCCTCGAGACAGGAACCTCTGTTCCTGTAACAGTTAAATGGTTTACGGTATTTAACTTATGCAATAATTATTATCGTATTAAAATAATTAAAGGAGAAAATGGAAAACGGCATTTAAAATAATATATAAACTTTATAAATACCAAATAATATCTATAGGATTTATTAATATTTCCGTTAATTTCTAAAGTTTAGTTATAATTACTTTACGACAATATTTAGATAAATTCGTATTCGTTTACTTTAACAATATTTTCATTTATTTCGAAACTTTAAAAAAGCATAAAAAATATATCGTTTAAATACTTAAAACTTTAAATGAAACTAATATTTGAATTAACCGTATTAAAAACGTATAATATACCCAGAAATTAAATTTTTTGGGATTTATTTTAATATTAAAACAAATTCAAATTTAACGTTTTAAATTCAAAGCAATTAAAAACTGGTTTATCCTTAATAAAGCAATTATTATAAATATTTAACAAATTTTAGGATTTACGGATTACGTACGCGGCCTAATTAAGGGATATGGAGATATAATCAGGTTTTTAACGAAACTTACCACCAAGGAATACGTTGGGAAAGAATTTGAGCTTTTAAAGAAAGTAAAAGAAGCGTTCCGGAAATTGAAAAAAGCAATTACTAACTGTAACGAACCTGTTATACATCCACCTGGAGGTATAAGCAATATCCGAAAAGGGTCTTAATTTGCAGGTAATAATAAGGCGAAAAATAATTTAATATATTTATTAAGGAAATTTCAAAATATTTTTTTAATTAAAAAACGAAATTAAATAAATATTATTTATATAGGAAATTCGTAACGTATCACACCACCTCACCGGATACACCACCTCACCGGATGGTTTTTGGCACCCTCCAACAACAAATTCAAATTAATCAATAACAACATATCAAATTAATTCAAACTAATCGGATTCTTTTTCGTTAGACGTATTTATAGCTTCTTCATAAGTACGCGCATTATATCCGGGCTTGCCACAAACGCCACACTTCCGTTCCTTCGTCCTAACCCTTTTACGATAATTACTTTTAACCGCTATTAACTGGGATTTTTCATTACCACCTTTTTTTTCGGCCAGAAAAGCTTGTCCTTTTTGTATAGTAAGTGTTTCTCCTTCCTAAAAACGTTTGTTTTTGGTTTTCTGACGTTTGCTAAGGATATGGTTCGTTTTGCGCAATTGGGCGGTTTTTTCCGTAAGAAAAGCAACTTGGTGCTAAAGCATTAAGTTATTTTTTATCAAAAGATTAACCGATTTAACGATTTTTGTCGGCGAACTACCCTGGTGATTTCTGATTTTTCTTTGTAAGTAACGTCCTTACCTTATTACTTTACGGATATTTTTAGGGGTTTTCGTAAAAGGGGAAAAAATGGAACCGGTGGAGGTAAGCGGCAAAACGGTTAATATAGGTATAACTGGAACTTCCAGTTCGGAAAGAACGTTATTAAGATCGAATAAAATAAATCCAATTTTTGCGAATCCGGATTTGATATTATTGGACGTTATAACAGCTTTAAACGCGTCGTAAAAACCGGCAAGGAAATCTTTTTTCGCGATATAAATATGGTAACGTCGTATTAAATTCTCGATATAAAGCAAATATGTACGCTTTAAAACGGAAAAACAGGATATATCGAAAGGTTAAAATCGATAAGAAAAATAAGTAAGTATATAAAGCGTAATAATGCCGTTATTCGTACAGTATTTTTCGAATTTTATCGAATAATAACTTTTATAACTGTTAAAGATAAAAAAATATTTCGATCTTTTCGTATGCGTTTAAATATATTTATCGAAATATTAGATCCATTTTAGACTTAATTTATTCGTTATCCAGCTATTATTACTTAAATCGATTTTCTAATCGGCTGGTAATGGGTTCTTTTTATACCAAGATCCAAAATAGTTTTTCCCCGCCATAATAATAAATGGCAACAAAGCCCAATTTTACGAATTAACAGCTTAAATAATTATAACTTATTTCCGGTTACCTTATTACGCTTATCTAAGTTTTTTATGTTTTTTAGTATTTGTAATTATTATGCCCGTCGCCATAAAAAGCCCTATTAAAAAGCCCGTTTCGTTAAAATTATAAATATTTTTTTTGCGATGCCGTATTTGGCGATTGTATTCCGGATAAGCTCGAACTATTTGCGAAATATATCTGGATTTTCGCATAATACCTTTTGATAATCGATCTTCCGATTTAAATACGTTTAGAGCTTTTTTTGCCGTTTAACAAATTTCGACGCCCAGTTAATTCCGACGCGTTTTGTAACGCGCTGGGCTAGCAGCAAATTCGCTATATTTTCAACGTATTAAAGCCGGATAGGAAACGTTCGCGTATTTAGGTTAAGGATTTGGTCGACAATCGATTTCTTTTCGGTCGGCGTTAATTTTCGCAAATTAAGGATAATATTGGTTCGGGCGCGTTTACCGGTATATCGTTCGTGTACAGTAAAATGGGCGACTCCATATATAGAATTAATTGTCGCATAACTAAGTTTCGGATCTCGTTTTTTAGCTTGAATCGCTAGGTTTATTCTTATTGTTTTTATAAGCCGTTCCATAATGTTAGTATTGAAAAATAAATAATCAAAGTTAGAAAGTTGGAAGGTGTTAAAAATCTATCCGGTGAGGTGGTGCATCCGGTGAGGTGGTGTGGTACGTTACTTATTATATTTTTCTTATTTTTTATAACCTTTATATCATTTTTGCCTGTTTTCTGGAGTATTTCTAATAATCCCTAAAATATCTCTGGATGGTCTTTATCGTTTCTGCAAAAACCATTTAATAAGGTCGAAATTTATCCACCAGACCTAGGTCCTGGGTCCCTTTTTTAGCCGGGGGTCTTTTTAATCCATAATATTATTCTTCCTTTTTTAAGATTTTTGTCCCAAAGATAAATAAGTTAATTTCTTTATTTATTAATTAATTTCTTTTATTTTTTTCTGGATTTTAATTAATTCGTTACCATATTAAGTCCTTTACGAAAACGGCTTAAAACTTTTACCAATAGCCAGAAAAACCTAATATCGTCCATTACTGACTTTAAATATTTAGTTATACCGTATAAATATTATAAATATTTAAATTTAAAATATAAAATAATTAAAAGAAAAAAAATATTAATTTTGCTATAAGGCGAATATTTTATATAATAAAAATAATATTTCTTTCAAATCGTTTTAAAACATCCGGTTTAAAAAGGTTCGGATTAACCATAAAAAGAGGGTTGCAGAAAAAGCTTTATTAAATTTGCAGCGGTTATAGGCCGAAATTATTATTAAATTATTAAGGCTTAATCGTTAATAGGATTTTTTTTTAGCACCGAAAGGTTAAAATAATTCGTTATAGGTTTCGTTTTTTGGACGAACTGGAAAAAAAGAAAAAACTAGATAAAGAAAAAGAACGTTTATGTCGGAAATAAGCGCAACTTATTTCTGATTTTAATTTTTTTAACTAAAACGCCGTAGGATTTGATTTGGGGTCTGGGCCTTTATCGCCTATAGCTTTGGCCGTATTAAAAACGGTCGGTTAAGAGTTTAGCGGTAAAACATTTTAACCAGGTCCATCGTATTTGTTAAGTAATTAAATAATTCCTACGTATTTTTTATGTAAATATCTTTTTTATTTAATTAAATACTGGGTTTTATTTTTGATTTTTTTAAAATCTAATATCTATTCGATTTTATACTTGTTGTTATCGTTTTTTTCGATTTCCAGGCTTATTTCTAAAAGGGCGTTCTCAGATATTGATTTAAGTAAAGAAATATGGAAAATAAGGTATATTTTTATGTTTTTGGATAATAATAAATAGTAATTAATTTTGGAAATAATTTTATTAATTTTAAAAGGTTTAAACTTTTTAAAATTAAACTTATTATTAAATTCTTTTATTTTAATTTATAAAATATTCGAAATTACGTTTTATTTCTGGCGTAATAAGTAAATTTTATTTCCTTTCGTTAAAATTAATCCTTTAATTCTTTTCTTATTGTAATATTAAATTATTCGTTATTAAAAAAATTGTAACTTATTTTGGAAACGGGTTTAAATCGTTTTAATTTTTGTAATTAATATTTTTGCTGTTAAGGTAATTATAATAATCTTTAATACCTTATTAAGTAATTATTTAAATTGTTTTATTTTTATATTATATCCGTATATAATTATATAAAAAAATACGCCTATATTTTCGTTAATTAATATGTTATAAATAATTTATATTAATAATAAAAATTTTATTTAATTATTTTGTTAATAATTAATATAAGTTTGCAAATATTGTTCTAGGATTTAATTTAGTTTTTCGGTTTAGTTATCCGTTTAAAAATAATACGTTATTAAAAATTTAAATTTAATATTAATTTATTTGAAAAAGTTAATGCCAAATTTTGAAATAAATAACGTATTTTGGTTTAAAATAATTTTTTTAGGTATTTCATATTTATTAAGGTATTATTTAATAAAGACGTAAGCCAATTATTCTGCCGTTATATTTTCTTTAAAAAATAAAAAATACCTATATTTAGCAAATTTATTAATAATTATTTATATTCCGTCGTATTCGATTCCAATAATTAGGTTTTTAAATAAAGGTAAATTAATAATAAAATCCTAAGTTATAATATTTTATATTTTGTTAAAATTGTCGGTAAGTTATAATAGCCCGTAAGGCTCATAGCGTATTGCCTTAGCCTTATTATAAACGTTGCAATTTTTGATAATTATTTTAACTATACGGCGTAACTTAGGGAAATCGTATTTTTTTTATAGTTATTGGGTAATTTTAAAAATTTCTTAATATCCATATAATAAGTTTTCATAAAATTTCTTTACGAATTATTTTTATTAATCTTTAGGAACATAAATTTTGCCATAATACAGTAACTGATCTTTAAGTTATCCTTTTAATTGCTGGATTTCCTTTTATTTTTCCGTATCGTAAAAATTCCGGAACTATATCAAAAATTCGGTAATCGGTTTTTTCATTATTTTACATAAATATATAGTTCTGTCCTTATTATATTATAACATCTATATATTTCTTTTGGGGATTTTGGAATCGTAATCCCTTTTACAATTAAAAATATGCGCCTAAATATTTTTTTCTTTTAATATAATATATTTTAAAATTAAATCTAAATAAAAAAAATCTATTATTTCTTATGTCGTTTATTTAACCTTTGGTTTTTCATAAATTATATAAGATTTTTGTATTTAAAGTAAATATCGAAAAGTTTTTTTATTCCGTTAAGGAAAAGTTTTTATTTTTTGAAAATATTAATAATTATTAATAACTTTTTGTCGTAAATCTGGTATCTAAATTCTATATTTCGGAATACTTTAAAGTAATATGTTATTAAGTATTATTTGCTGTTACCTTCTTATTATTCCAAAACTGCGCCCAAGGCATACTTTAAAATATCTATCTTTAGTCGTTTCGTTTTATCTGGATTTGGCATCCTTACGATAAATTCGTTGGTAATTGCTTTTTTTAATTTCCGGAACGTTTCTTTTGCTTTCACTAAAAGTTGGAATTCTTTCCTAACGTATTCCTTAATAGTAAATTTTATTAAAGGCCTAATTATATCTTTATATCCCTTAATTAGGCCGCGTACGTAATCCGTAAATCCTAAAATTTATCGAATATTTATAATAATTACCTTATTAAGGATAAGTTAGTTCTTAATTACTTCCAACTTAAATCGTTAAATTTGAATTTATCCTAATATAAGAATAAATCCTAAAAAGTTTAATTTCTGGATATGTTATACGTTCTTAATAAAGTTAATTCGAATATTAATTTCGTTCAAAATTTTAAATACTTAAACGATATATTTCTTATGTTTTTTTAAGATTTCGAAATAAATGAGGATATCGTCGAGGTAGACGAATACGAATTTATCCAAATATTATTATAAAATAATTATAACCAAATTTTGGAAACTGGTAGAAATATTGGTAAATCTTATGGATATTATTTAATATTTATAAAGTTTATATATTATTTTAAATATTATTTTTTATTTTTTTCCTTTGGCCATTTTAATACGGTAATAATTATCGCGTAAGTTAAACGCCATAAATTATTTAGCTTTATTAACATTTTTTTAAAAATAGTTATAAAAATTAAAAAATATTTATTTTTAATCATAATATTATTTAATTATTTATAATTGATTATTTTTCGGTAAATAAGATTTCTGTCTTTATTAATCCTTTATTTGTTATTTTTGGTTTTTCGTACCATAAAAATTAAATATCTAATAAAAGAATTAAAAAATTAAATATATTTTTTTCAAATTTAATTATATGTTTTTCCATAAAGTTTTTAACTTTTTTAAAGTTATATAATAAATCTTATAGAATTTAGAATAATATTTTCTTAATAAATATCCTATGGTCTTATTAATTATATAACGGTAATGCGTAATCTTTTTTATTTTTAAATAATTTTTTAAATCCTTAATATTCCGGTAATATTATAAAGATTTAATTAGGAATCCGTATTTCTTTAATAATATAACAAAGTTTTCGCTTATTTTTTTAATATTTTATCCCAGGAAAATATCCGGTTTTTCTAATTAATCCAGGGGTTATTAAAATAAAGCCAAAATATTTTTAGGATAATATTATATTTAGAAATGTCGGCGATATCCAGCGAAATATATTTTTGATATCCTTAAATTTATATTGGGAATTCCTCAGTTTTTCCAAAAATTCGTTTATTTTCGTAAGTAAATAAATTTTTATCTACTATATATAACTTATAAAATTTTAATTTATAATTCTAAAAGATCTAATATTTTTTTGTTATAACAAAAAAAATAAAATTATTTTTACGCCGGAATTAATTATAGCTTTAAGTATTTTATTTTATATCAAAAAAGGATTTTAATTTGATTACGTATTCCTTTCGTTATTTCATATAAAGTCTTATCGGACGGGATTCTTTAATACCTTAATTTCGAAAACCTTTATCGTTTTTTAATTAATATAATTTAGTTATTAAAAATATTTTCATTTTCGGACTTTTTTGACGGCGTACCTAATATAATAATCGTTTATATATTTGTATTATTTTTTTCGGCCATATTGGTATCCGTAAATAATAATTTTTTTCTGGCTTATCTTTATGTTTTGAGCTTTCCGGGTTATAGGGTTAAAAAGATAAATCTTCGGAAAAGGTATTTTCATATTTAGGAATTCGTATTAAATATAAAATATCGGGAAATAATACAGATATCCTTATAATATGGCCTTCTGACTTTATTTTAATTCGGAATATAAATAACAAAATGTAAAATATTTTAATTATCGGGGAATTTCAGTATATCGGCATTTATTATTTAGTTTAATAAAAGTTTTATTATGCCATCCGGGCTAAAAATTATTATTTTTTTAATTTTAAAATAAACGAAATAATTATCCTAATAATAATAATAAAATATAATAAATTATAAGGGTTTACCGATACTATTTTCTCATAAATAATATATTTTAGGAATTTACAAAACTTTAAAAATAATCATCCGCAATTATTAATATTTAATTAAAATTAACCGTTTTTTATATATATCTTATATTTCTGGAAATCAAAATAATATTAATATCTTAGTTTTATGGCTATCTTAAAAACCATTTATCCGGAATAATATTTATAGGTTTTAACTTTAAATTCCTAGCAAATAAAATAATTTTCGTACTTTGGGTTATCGTTTTAAATTTGAATAATTATAGTAATAATAAATTCTAGCTAAAAAAAAATTAAATTAATTTTTTTTCTTTTTTTTTTTACCTTACTGTCGGTTTTTTATTTAGCTATTTTGGCTTTTTTCTGGAATTAAGGAATTCCTCCTTTTTTGGAATTCCTCTTCATAGGGGAACGATATTCGTTCTTAAAATACCCCTTTTTGCCATAATTAAAACATTTTACTTTAAACTTATTTTTCCTGGGCTTCTTTAAAACGGAACTTATTTCCTTTTAAGGTTTACCTTTATTCTTCTTGGTTTAATTACGGGAGCTCTTATTATTACCTCGTTTATTAATCTTTTTTTTCTCGAAATACCGATTAAAAGTTCGTCAGTTAATAATAATAACCATATTTATATATTTTGTAAAAAATTTAATTTTTAATTCCTTATATATTTTGTTCTTAATTTAAAGTTTTAGGCCATTATAATAAAAATAGAATAATATGCTTTTTGGTAAATTAAAAATAATTATTATATAATTAAATTTAATAATATACTTAAATATTAACTTGGTTTGGTAAAAAAAGTAAAATTATTTAATAACGTTTTATTCCTTATTCATGTTACCGAATAAGGCGCGTATTTTTTTTCAAAATTTTCATAATTACTAAAAATATAATTAATAAAATCCGAAAATTCCTTTAGGTATTTTTCGAAATAATCCGTTAAAATAAATTCGAATTACTAACGTACTTATCCAATTAGAAACTGAAAAATGGCCATTTTTTTGGTAATCTTCCGTTAAAGAATTTTTATAAAACTTAAGGTGAAATTTAATTTAAACCAAAAATCCATCAAGGTTTTTTAATCCGTTATAAGGCTTAGGGAAAGTTAACTTATAACCCTTAATATCTAGCATTCCATAATAATCAAAAGAAAAAATAATTCCTTTTCGTATCCGGTTTACGTCGAATAATAATAAAATCAAGGTTTTTATTTACGTTTACCTTTGGTCTAATAACGAAAATTAATAATTAACCCTTTGGCTTTGCCCTTTAAAGGAGCCAAACTGTAGAAATACTAATTTTTTTCTTTTTGATCGTACATTTTCTTTTTTTAGGTTCTGAACTTCTACCTTTAAAACGTCTAATTTTTCTTTTGCAAAAAATCTTTAGCTTTTTATCCCATAATTTTCTTTTTTTTCTTTAATTTCTTTTTGCTCCGGTTCTTAAACCTTAATAATATCCTAAGGAATTAAAGAAAATTGTTACCAAAACTAGGAAAAAAAACCTTTTTAAAAATACATTATAAAAAAACCATATTATTAATTAATTAAAGAATTTCCTTAATAAAAGGTAAATTATTAAATTTTATTAATAATATTTTATTAATTAATAATAAAAATTATATATATTATTTATTGTTTAAACGTTACCCGGTATTATTATTTATATTAAATTTAAAAAAGTTTATAATTTAATTAAGCAGTAAACTATTTATTAATTATTAAAATATAACGAATTTATTATATATTTATTTAAAAATATAAATAATAATTAAAAAAGGTTATAATTTATAAATAATAATAAGGTAAAAAGTAATTTCATATATTTATTAAAAGAATTCAAAATATTTTTTCCTAATTAAAAATTTAAATTAATAATTAAAGAATAAAACTAAATAAATACTATTTATATAAAAAATATGTACGTATTATATTTTTCATAATTTTTGTATTATTTCTGCTTATTTTTTAAAATGTCCCTGGTAATCCCTAAAATGTCTCTAGATGGTCTTTATTATTTCCGCAAAGACCATTTAGTGGGGCCGAAATTTATCCACCAGACCTGGGTCCTGGGTCCCTTTTCTGGCCGGGGGTCTTCTTAATCCGTAACATTAACGGACCTATCATAAGGATGCTAAATCCAAATAAAATAAAACGACTAAAAATAAATACTTTAAAATATGCCCTGGGCGCAATTTTGGAATAGCAAAAAGGTAACGACAAATAGTACCTAATAACATATTATTTTAAAGTATTCCGAAATACAAAACTTAAATACCAGATTTACGACAAAGAATTATTAGTAATTATTAATGTTTTCAAAAAATTAAAACCTTTTCTTAACGGAATAAAAAAACTTTTCGATATTTATTTTAATTACAAAAGTTTTATACGATTTATAAAAGCCCAAAAGCTAAATAAACGATATAAGAAATAATGGATTTTTCTGTCCAGATTTAATTTTAAAATATATTATATTAAAAGAAAAAGAATATTTAAACAGATATTTTCAATCGTAAAAGGGATTACGATTTCAAAATCCCCAAAAAAGCATATAAATAATATAATATAATAAGAACGGAATTATATATTTATATAAAATAATAAAAAAACCGATTACCGAATTCTTAATACGGTTTCGGAATTCCTACGATATAAAAAAATAAAAGAAAATTTAACAGCTAAAAGGATAACCTAAAGATTAGTTATTACATTATGGCAAAATTTATATTCCCAAGGATTAATAAAAATAATTCGTAAAGAAATTCTATAAAAACTTTTTACATAAATACCAAAGAATTTTTAAATTTATCCAATAACTGCCAAAAAAATACAATTTCCCTAAGTTACGCCGTATGGTCAAAATAATTATTAAAAATTGTAACGTTTATAATAAAGCTAAGATAATACGTTATAAACTTTACGGGCTATTATAACTTATTAATATTCCTAATAAAACATAACATACCATAATTTAAAACTTTATTATTAATTTATTTTTATTTAAAAACCGAATTATTAAAATCAAATATAACAAAATATAAGTAATTATTAATAAATTTATTTAATATAGGTATTTTTTACCTATTAAAGGAAATATAACGGCAAAATAATTAACTTACGTTTTTATTAAATAATATTTTAATAAATATAAAATACCTAAAAAAATTATTTTAAACCGAAATATATTATTTATTTTAAAATTTGGTACCAGTTTTTTTTAAATAAATTAATATTAAATTTAAGTTTTTAGTAAGGTATTATCCTTAAACGGATAATTAAACTGAAAAACTGAATCAAACCTTAAAACAATATTTGCGAAATTACGTTAATTATTAATAAAATAATTAAGTAAAATTTTTATTATTAATATAAATCGCTTATAATATATTAATTAATAAAAATATAGGCGTATTTCCTTATATAATTATGTATAGATATAATATAAAAATAAAATAATTTAAATAACTGCTTAATAAAGTATTAAAAATTATCACGATTATCCTAAAAGCAAAAATATTATTTATAAAAATTAAAACGATTTAGGCCTATTTCCAAAATAAATTTAATTCCTTTAATAATGGATAACTTCATATTATAATAAGAAAAAAATTAAAAAATTAATTTTAGCAAAAAGAAATAAAATTTACTTATTACGCCAGAAATAAAACGTAATTTCGAATATTTCATAAATTAAAACGAAAAAACCTAATAACAAACTTAATTTTAAAAAGTTTAAACCTTTTAAGATTAATAAAATTATTTCCAAAACTAATTACCGCTTATCGTTACTTAAAATATAAAAATATACCTTATTTTCCATATTTCATTACTTAAATTAATATCCGAAAACGCCTTTTTAAAAATAAGCCTGGAAATCGAAAAAAAAATTAATAATAAATATAAAATTAAACGGATATTAAATTCCAAAAAGATCAAAAATAAAACCTAATACTTAATTAAATAAAAAAATATTTATATAAAAAATACGTAAAAATTATTTAATTATTTAACGAATGTATTAAACCTGGTTCAGATGTTTTATTGCCAAAATCCTGATTAACCGTTTTAACACGGCTAAGGTTATAAACGATAAAGGCCTAAACCCTAAATTAAATCCTGCGGCATTCCAATCGAAAAAATTAAGATCAAAAATAAGTTACGCTTATTCCCGACTTAGACGTTTTTTCTCTTTATTTAATTTTTTCTTTTTTTCCAATTCGTTTAAAAAACGAAACTTATAACAAATTATTTTAACCTTTCGGCGTTAAAAAAAGTCCTATTAATAATTAAGCCTTAATAACCTAATAATAGTTTCGGCCTATAACCGCTATAAATCTAATAAAATTTTTTCCGCAGTCTTTTTTTACGGTTAATCCGAGTTTTCTTAAACCGGATATTTTAAAACGATTCCAAAGAAATATTATTTTTATTATATAAAATATTTGCCTTATAATAAAATTAATACTTTTTTAATTATTTTATATTTTAAACCGAAATCATTATAACGTTTATACGGCATAATTAAATATTTAAAGTCGATAATGGACGATATTAAATCTTTCCGATTATCGGTAAAAGTTTTAAGCCGTTTTCGTAAAGGACCGGATATAATAATAAATTAATTGGAATCCCAAAAAAATAAGAAAAACCAATCAATAAATAAAGAGATTAATTTATTTATCTTTGGGATAAAGATTTTGAAAAAAGGAGAATAATATTACGAATTAAAAAAACCCCCGGCTAAAAAAGGAACCCAAAACCCAGGTCTAGTAAATAATCTTCGGCCCCATTAAATGGTCTTTGCGGAAACGATAAAAACTATCTAAAGACACTTTAGGGACCACCAGAGATACTCCAGAGAATAGGTAAAAACAATACGAAAATTATAAAAAATAAGAAAAGTATAATAGGTACGAATTTCCTATATAAATAGTACTTATTTAATTTCGCTTTTTAGTTATTAATCTAAGCTTTTAACTAAAGGTAATTATATCGTTCTTTAATTAAAAAAGAAGTATTTTGAAATTTTTTTAACGAATATACTAAATCATTTTTCGCCTTATTGTTACCTGCAAATCAAGACCCTTTTCGGATACTGCTTATACCTCCAGGTGGATGTATAACAGGTTCGTTACAAAAAGATGTTATGATAATCAGTTCAGCCGCCGGATCAATCTCCTATACGAAATAGATCCATACATGTGAAGTGGACGCACAGGTACTAGTAACTGTAAGCTATGCTAATTCACCATGAATAGAAGCATATAGGCAGGTGCAGGTATCTCTTTTCCATTCGATGTGATATTGTACAGATATTATTGCAGTTGTCCGCGGCATTTTCTAGAACAGATGGTGTCGTATCTAAGGTGCGGTTCGGAAACTTTTAGCACCCTCTATTTGTAGGAATTCGGAATTAGCTTTAACAAACTATTCGATCTATTTAAAAACAAGCTGCTTTCACTTTTTTAATTTTTTTTAAAAACATTTCTTTTAAATTGTTTTTAGTTTCTTTAATTTTTTTGGTAAAATTTTTCAATATCTTTCATTTTTTTTTGTAATTTTTTTAAAAAATTTTTGGAACTTTTTTTTCATTTTTTTCTTTGATTTTCTTAATTTTTCTTATATTTCGTTTAATTTTTCTTCAATATTTTTAAATTTTTTTAATTCTTTTTTAAAAATTCTTTTTAATTTTTTGCGGAATTTTTGTTAATATTTGTTAATTTTTTTAAAACCTTTTTAATTTTGTGTTAATTTGTGTTAATTTCTTTTAATTTTCTTTAATTGTTTTTTTTTCAATTTTTTAACTCTTAATTTTAATTTTTTAGAAATTCTTTCTAATTTTCTTTTTTAATTTCTTTTAATTTTTCTTATGTGACGGCTAGGCGGTTTAACCAACTATTAAACCTTAGTCGTACGGGTTTATGTTAGCAGAAGTATTATGGAACTTTATAGCAATAAAATAACTTAATTACGTTTTTTAATATCAAGGGCGTAAAAGTATATTATAAACGATTAATATTAATAAATATTACAAGCTAAAGTTATTTAAATTATAAAAATAATAAGCGTATATATTTTTTATAAATTAATTAGATTCTTATTGAATTTTGATACCATTATAGATTTAACGTTATTGGATTCAATTAGTTCTGTATAGATTTATTTAGATCTTAATTCCAAAAGAGATTTAACTTACGTAATCCTTTTTTTGTGGATCCGACCGTTTTTTGCGACCGATCTGAGTTTGAGTCGTAATACGATTTCCTTTTTTCTAGGATCTTTGTCCTTAAAGATTTTTTTTGATAAGTTTTTAATTTTTATTATGGCGGGTTATGTCGTTAACCGCAAGCTTTGTAATCGTCCTAATCAAAAAGAAAGCCTAAATTCCTTAGCTGCTTATATTATTAAGTTTAGTTTTAAAGTAATATTATATACGCCTTATTTCGAAAATAATATTTAATATTAAATAATCGAAAAGATTTGTCGTTATAACAAATATATTAAGAACTATCATCGTTACGATAGCTTTGGCGTTTTAATTAATTTTTTGCGTTATATTAAAGAAAAAAAAGATTATTTAAATCGTAAAAAGTGTGAGAATACAGCCCCTATGAGGATGAGGGTGGTAGCCGACCAGCCACCGATCAGCCACCAACCCACTCACTAGTATAAATCCACCATCTGGCAGCTAGTGGGAAACGCCAGATGGAAGTAACCTAATACATTTACTTCTTAGAATCTGCTTTACGACTGGTCGGAGATCACCTTATCCAGCTCACAGCTGTCCATTATCTTACAAAAAGGTTATTATTAAAGCGACGTTTTTGCATTTTTAATAGGAGTTGAAAAAAGATTTTATACGTAAATAACGTGATATCGACGAAACCATTAGTCGCCTTTTTCGTTTTTGTCGTTAAAAGAAATTTCTTTACGTTAAGGAAGTTAAAATTGTTAATCGCGGACTTTAGTCGATGAACGAGCTGGACGAGCAGAAGCGCGCGGAGGCCGAGATTCCTTTCTTCGTTCCACTTTTTAACTTCTTGGATTAGTTTATTTCTGAGGACCTTAACTGGGGGGCCTTTTTTGGTAAGCCCGTCGCCGTTGGTAAAAGTTTTTTAGCAGGCGCTGGGCGCTAATAAGGTTTTTGGCGGGTTCTCAGGTATTCTTGGAATTTGAATATTTTTTCCATTTAATTAGGTACTAGGTAAATCCGTTTTCTTTTCGTATGTCGAAAATTCTTTTTATTTCGTTTATTTATTTATTTTTTATATTTATGTCGTTTTATACCGTATATATTTTGATTAGATTTGTTATTAATTCGAATAAGAAAATATAAAAAATTAAATAAAATTTAACATTTGGTAAAAGTTTTAATTAGTAATTATTTTCTAAGGTTTTTTTTAATAATCTTATATGGACCGATATATTTAAAATTAAGTATTTTATTATGTTATTTTATTTAAATATTTTTATAGTAAAGAAAATTATTTTCTCTTTTTCGAAAATTGATTTTTTAACGTTTTCTGATTATAATACTTATTTATTTGGTTTCGTACGAATTTTAATTCCGTTTTTATTTCTTAATATAATTATCGTAATTATTTTGATATAAGGATTATTTTAATATTAATTAAACTGTTACCTTATATTGTTTTATAAACTTTTAACGTAAAATCAATATTTGCATTTCTTAATATTATTTTGATATTTTTACAATAGTTAGTAATATAAATTAATTATGTAATTAATAATTTTTAAACTAATTATTTTATTCGTAATTAATATAGTATCGTAAGTAAGTTTTTAAAATTTAATTCGTTCGTTTTATTTATTTATTTATCTAAGGTTTAAATACGTTAAATAACTTATAATTTAAACTAATTTATGTTATAAAGCTTTGCCAAAAATTTGATATAAATATCGATCCTTTATTTGAAATAATTTCTATTAATAATCTATATATACTATAAATATTTTTAAAATATATATATATTATTTGTTCGGCCTTTATGTTTTCGTAATATAATAAAAAATAAGAAGATTTCGTAAATCGATTGACGATTATAAAAATATTATCGTGATATATTCCCGTAATTAAATCTTTTAATATAAAAAGTTTAATAATAAAATCGAATATAATTAATGTAACGAACCTGTTATATATCTACCTGGAGGTATGAGCAGTATCCGAAATGGGGTTTTGATTTGCAGGTAATAATAGGGCGAGGAATAATTTAGTAATTTTGTTTGTTAAAAAGATTTAAGTACTTTTCCCTTAATTAGAAAACGGTATAATTACTTTTAAATTAAAAGCTTAAATTAATAATTAAGGAACGAAATTAAATAGGTATTATTTATATAAGAAATTAATCTTATTATATATCCTAATTTTACAAAGTAAATATGTTGTGGATTTATATGATTTATGTAATTTAGTACCAGATTATTTAGATTACTTAGATTACTTATGAGACTAAGTTTTTCGTCCGTGGATTAGCCGAGATAGGATTACGTTAGGCCTTAAGAGTTGGTTTTTTTGAGATAGGAACCCCTGTTCCTGTAACATTATTTCCCCTTTCTAAGGATTTTTGTCCCAAAGATAAGAACCGTAGGTCGCCATTTTGGTTTGTTGGAGAAAGAGTTGGAACCGTCCTAATTAACTTTAACATAATAGGACGTATTTAGAAAAGAAAAAGAAAACCTTATTTGAATTAACGCAATTCCCGTAATATTTGCGTTAAATTAATTAAAAGGTTTGGGATTAAAGTTTTTGTTTATTTTAATTACGTTCGATTTGGCGAAAAGCTTTATTTTTATGCGCTGGATTACCCGAGTTGTAATTACTGCACTTGTTATTAACGCTTTTCTTATAACGTTTTAACCATAAATTCCCTAAAGAAAATAAACGAAACGTAAAAACGTTTTTAAAAAAAATAATGCGAAATTAAAAATAACTTTTTAGCTTATTAAAAAGTTATTAAGAAAAAGTTGGACAAACTGCGACGCCGGCAGAACGAAAAATCAAAAAAATTTGTTGGGAAATTACGGCGTTTGCGCTTTTAGCAAAACTTTTTCAAAAAAAGGGCAATAAAGCTGTTAAAAAAGGGTTTAGAGTTGGATTAGCTGGAGGAACGGGAAAAGATAGAGGAGGAATAACGTCGCGTAAAAAAGGAATAAACGTAGTTTGTTTCTGAGATGGACGTTATTTTGGGGATGTTTACCTTTTTCGACTGGAACGCCGAAGGTTTGGATTTAAGCAGGGAACCGTTATCGCTTACGACCTTGGCCGTATTAGAAACGGTCGGTCAAGATTTTGGCGGTAAAACGTCTTAATTAGGTTTATCGTATTTGTTAAATAATTAAATAATTCCCAAATATTTTCTTTATATAAATATTCCTCTTATTTAATTAGGTATTAAATTTTGTTTTTAATTATTTTGAAATCTAGTATTCGTTTAATTTCGTATTCGTCGAAATCCTTTTTAAGTTCTAGGTCTGTTTTTAACGGGGCGTTTTTGGGTGTTAATTTAAATAAGGAAATATGGAAAATAAGGTATATTTTTATGTTTTTGGGTAATAACAGTCGGTAATTAGTTTTAAAAACGACTTTTTTAACTTTGAATGGGCTAAGTTTTTTAAAGTCGAATTTATCGTTAGGTTTTTTCGTTTTAATTTGTAAGATATTCGAAGTTGCGTTTTGTTTTTGGCGTAATAAGTAAATTTTGTTTTTTTTTTGCTAGAATTAATCCCTTAATTTTTTTTTATTATAATATTGGGTTATTTGTTATTATAAAAACCGTAATTCGTTCTGGAAACGGGCCTAAATCGTTTTGATCTTTATCGTTAGTATCTTTGTTTTTGGGGTAATCGTAATAATTTTTGGTACCTTGTTAAACGATTATTTGGGTCGTTCCGTTTTTGCGTTATGTTTATATATAGTCGTATAAGGGGATACGCCCATGTCCTTATTAATAGATATGTTATAAGCGATTTGCGCCAATAATAAAAGTTTTACCTAATTGTTTTGTTAATGGTTAACGTAATTTCGAAAATATTATTCCAAAGTTTGGTTTAGTTTTTCGGTTTGTTTATCTGTTTAGGGATAATAAGCTATTAAAAACTTAAATTTAATACCAATTTATTTAAAAAAATTAATACCAAATTTTGAAATAAAAAACGTATTTCGATCGGAAATAATCTTTTCTGGTATTCCATATTTATCCAGGTAATATCTGATAAAGGCATAAGTTAATTATTCTGCCGTCGCGTTTCCTTTAAAAGATAAAAAATATTTATATTTAATAAATTTATTTACGATTACCCAGATTCCGTTATATTTAATTTTAATAATAGGGTTCTTAAATGGAGGTAAGTTAATAATAAAGTCCCAAGTTATGGTATTCCATGCTTTATTAGGAATATTAATAAGTTATAATAATCCGTAAAATTTATAACGTACTGCTTTAGCCTTATTGCAAATATTGCAATTTTTGATAATTATTTTGACTATACGGCGTAACTTAGGGAAATCGTATTTTTCCTGTAGCCGTTATGTAATTTTAAAAATTCCTTAATATCCGTATAATGGATTTTCGTAGAATTCCTTTACGAATTGTTTTTATTAGTTTTTGGGAACGTAAATTTTGCCATAATACAATAATTAATTTTTCGATTATCTTTTTAATTGCTAAATTTCTTTTTGTTTTTTTGTATTATAGGAATTCCGGAATTGTATTAAAAGTTTGGGGGATAATTTCTTAATTATCTTATATAATTATATAATGTTATCTTTGTTATATTGTAATATTTTTATATTTTTTTTGGGTATTTTGGAATTATAATTTTTTTTACGATTAAAAATATCCGCCTGGATGTTTTTTTTTCCCTTAATGTAGTATATTTTAAAGTTGAATTTTGATAAAAAAATTATTTATTTTTCGTACCGTTTATTTAGTTCTTAAGTTTTTATAAATCGAATAAAGTTTTTGTAATCAAAGTAAATATCGAAAAGTTTTTTTGTTTTATTAAGGAATAGCTTTTATTTTTTAAAAGTATTAATAATTACTAATAATTCCTTATTGTAAATCGGGTATTTAAGTTTTGCATCCCGGAATACTTTTAAGTAATATGCCATTAAATATTATTTGCCGTTATTTTCCAGTTATTTTAAGATGATATTTAATATGTAATTTAAAGCATTTATTTTTAAGCGTTTCCTTTTATTTACGTTGGGTAATCTTATTATAGGTCTGCTGGTAATTGTATTTTTTAAGATTTAAAATACTTTTTTCGCATTTTCTGGAAATTCGAATTTTTTTTTTACGTACTTTTTAGTAGTAAATTTCGTTAATGGTTTGATTATATTTCCGTATCCCTTAATTAGGCTGTATACGTAACCCGTAAATCCTAAGATTTGTCGGATGTTTATAACGGTCGCTTTATCAGGAATAAATTAATCTTTAATTACTTTTATTTTAAAGCGTTAAATCTGAATTTAGCCGGGGATAAAAGTATATCCTAAAAAGTTTAGCTTTTGCGTATGCTATACGTTTTTAGCTAAGTTAATTCGAATATTTGCTTCGTTTAATATTTGGAATATTTGGGCGATTTACTTTTGGTATTTTTCCAAAGTTTTTGAATAAATAAGGATATCGTCGAGATAAACAAATACAAACTTATTTAGAAACTTTTTAAACGTAATTATAATTAGGTGTTAGAAACTGGCGGAAGTATTAATAAGTCTTATGGGTATTACTTTGTACTTATAAAGTCCATATATTATTTTAAATACCGTTTTCCATTTTTTTCCTTTGGCTATTTTAATGCGGTAATAATTATTTTGGAAATTAAATACAGTAAACCATTTTGCTTTATTAATATTTTCCTTTAATATGCTTATAAAAGTTAAAGGATATCCGTTTTTAATTATAATATTATTTAATTGTTAATAATCGATTATTTTCTTAAAGATTAGGTTTCTGTTTTTATTAATTTTTTGCTTTTTATCCTTGGTTTTTGGTACCATAAAGACGGGGTATCTAGTTGGGGAATTAAAAGGTTAAATGTATTTTCTTTTTAAGTTAAGTTAAATGCTTTTCCATAAAGCTTTTAATTTATTAAGGTTTATATGGTAAATCTTATGGAGTTTGGAATAATGTTTTTCTTTAATAGGTATTTTATAATCTTATTGGCTATATGGTAATAGTTCGTGGTTTTCTTTGTCCTTAAATAACTTTTTAAACCTTTGGTACTTAGGTAGTACCGTAAAAACTTAATCGGTAATCTGGATTTCCTTAATAACATAGCAGATTTTTTAGTTATCCTTTTCGGGTAACTTATTTTCCCATAAAAGTATTTGATGCTTTTAGTTAATACGTGGATTACTGGATTTAAGTTACGGCATTCCCAAAATAATGTTGTGCCCAGAAATGTCGGCGATGTCTAGCGAAATCCGTTCTTGGTATCCTTGAATCCATACTGGGAACTTTTTAATTTTTCGAAGGATTCGTCCGTTGTCGTATGTGGACAAGTTTCCATTTACCGTACGTAATTTGTAGGACTTTAACTTGTATTTCCAGGGAATTTGATATTTTTCTGCCATCATAAAAGAGATAAAATTATTTTCGGCTCCTAAGTTGATTATGGCTTTAAATATTTTGTTTTTGTATCGAAAAGGGATTTTTATTTAATTACGTAATCTTTTTGTTGCTTTATATAAGGTTTTGTAAGTTGGGGCTTTTCGATACCTTATTTTCGAAGGCCTTTATCGTTTTTTGATCGGCGTGGCCTGTTTGCAAAAAGGCGTTTTTATTTTCGAGCTTTTTTGGCCGCGTGCTTGGTATAATAGTTATCCATATATTTGTACCATTTCTTCCGGCCTAATTGGTATCCGAAAAAAATCGTTTTCTTTTGGTTCGACTTTTGGTTTTATGCCTTCCGAATTATGGGGTCAAAGAGGTATACTTCCGAAAAAGGTGTTCCCATATTTAGGAGCTTATGTTAAATGCAAAGTATCGGAAAGTAATATAAGTATTTTTGCGATATGGCCTTTTGACTTTATTTTGACTTAGGATATAAGTAGCAAAATTTAAGGTATTCCGGTTATCGGGGAGTTTTTATGTATCTGCATTCGTTATCGGGTTCGGTAGGCGTTCTTTCGTCCTATCCAGGCCAAAAGTTATTATTTTCTTTGGTTCGGAAATAGACGAAATAATCGTCCTAATAGTAAGCGGTAAAATGTAATAAGTCGTAAAAGTCCATTAATGGTATTTTCTGGCGTATGATACATTTTGGGAGTTTATAAAGCTTTGGGAATAATTATTTATGGTTGTTAATATCTGGTCGAAATTAACCGTCCCTTATATGTATTTCATATTTCTGGGAATCAAAATGGCATTGGTATCTTAGCTTTATAGCTATCCTGGAGGCCGTTTATCCTGGGTGATACTTATAGGCTTTAACCTTAAAGTCCTAATAAACTGGATAATTCTCGTACTTTGGGATGTTGCTTTGGATCTAAGTAATTATGGTAATAGTAAATTCTGGCTGGGAGGAAGTCGTATTAATTTTTTTTTCCTCTTTTTTTGCCTTATTATCGGTTTTTTGTTCAGTTATTTTGACTTTTTTTTAGGGTTAAGGAATTTTTCTTTTTTTGGAGTTCTTTTTGACGGTAGAGCGATATTCGCTTTTAAAATGTCCTTTTTTGCTATAATTAAAATATTTTACTTTGGATTTATTTTTCTTAGGCTTTTTCGAAACGGAATTCGCTTCCTTTTAAAGCTTGCTTTTATCTTTTTTGGTTTGGCTGCAAAAACCCTTATTATTACCTTATCTGCTGGTTTTTTTCTTTTCGAAATACCGATCAAAGGTACGTTAATCGGCAATAATAACCTTATTAATATATGCCGCAAAAAATCCAGTTTTTAATTTCTTAAATATTTCGTCCTTAACCTGCGGTTTTAAGCCGTTATAATAAGGATAAAATAATGCGCTTTTTAATAAGTTAAAAATAGCTGCTAGGCGGTTGAACTTAGTAATATATTTAAATGCTAATTTGGTTTAATAAAGGAAGTGGAATTATTTAATAACGTCTTGTTCTTTATTAGGGTTTTCAAAAAGGGCCCGTATTCGCTTTTCGAAGTAACCGTATTTACCGAAGACGTAATTGGTAAGGTCGGAGGATTCCTTTAGATATCTCTTAAGATAATCCGTCAAAACGGGTTTAAACCATTCCCGGACTCGTCCGGTCAGTAATTAAGAGATAGCTATCACCTTCTGATAGTCCTCCGTCAAAGAACTCTTATAAAATTTGAGGTGAAATCTGGCCTGAACTAGGAATCCGTTAGGGTCCTTTGATCCATCATAGGGTTTAAGGGGAGTTGGCTTGTAGCCCTTGACGTCTAGTATTCTTTCACAAGTCCGGTTGGCACCGAATAAGGGCAGGGTCGAAGTCCTCTCCTACACTCGTCCTGCGCCAGTCGTGGGTAAAGTGGTGGCTCCTTTTTCCGAGTACCTCGTATCAGTTATACGCGATTGGTAGCCAGCTTCTTGGCTTCGTCCCCTGGGGGAACCAAATTGAGGGAAAGCAGGCTTTTTAACGAGTCGGGCATTTTTTTTTCGTAAAGCCACGATTTTTTCGGCAAGGAGATCAAGTTTTTTTTCCGTCGTAAGTTTTCTTTCGCCAATATCTTGGCTTTTTTGGCCTTTGGCTGGCTGTTTTTTTTCTGGCTCCGAATCCTGGACTTTAATGGTTTCCTAAAAAGTTAAGGAAAGCTGTTGTTGGGGTTAAGAAGAAGGTTTTCCCTGGGATCGAATAATAAGTAAAACCATATTATCAATTAATCGGAAAACTTCTTTAATAAAAAGTAAATGGTTTACTTTAATTATTGATTTTTTACCGGCTGGTAACAGAAATCGGGTATGCTATTTATCTTTTAAATATCGTTCTATAATATCGTTTTTATTAAGTTTAAGAAAGCTTATGTCCAACTAGGCCTTAAACCATTTGTCGGCTATTAATTAAGAAGTTATCAAAATATAACGAACCTGTTATATATCCACCTGGAGATATAAGTAATATCCGAAATAAAATTTTGATTTGCAAATAACAATAAGGCAAGGAATAATTTAATAATTTTATTCGTTAAAAAGTTTTAAGTACTTTTCCCTTAATTAAAAAACGGTATAATTGCTTTTAAATTAAAAACTTAAATTAATAACTAAGGAGCAAAATTAAATAGGTATTATTTATATAAAAAACCGATCTTATTATATATCCTAATTTTACAAAGTAAATGTATTATGGATTTATATAATTTATGTGATTTAGTACCAGATTATTTAGATTACCTAGATCACTTATGAAACCAAGTTTTTCGTCCGTGGATTAGCCGAGACAGGATTACGCTAGGCCTTAAGAGTTGGTCTCCTCGAGACAGGAACCCCTGTTCCTATAATAATTAAATACCATAATTATTTTACGATTAATAATGGTTATAATTTTCCGTATGGCTTATGTCGTCGAGTTTTTACTTTGGCGCAAATATCGTATTGCCGTATGATTTTTTATACCGTTAATTTTATTTTAAGAAAAACAATATATACGTTAAAGCATTTTTAAGGTTTTATAAATCTTTAGATATCCGTATAATTAATGTTTATATATTTTTCGCACTAGATCTTTTTGAGATTTCTTTAGAACTTATATTTTGTTCGTTTTTTTGATTTTTTGGGAAATTATTATTATATTATTGGATTTTCTAGTATATATCGAAAGGCATTATCCGAATTATCGCAATTGTTTATAAGCGTAAATATTATTTTATAATAATATCGAAAATTATATAGTTAATTTTAATTAATTTCTTTTTGAAATTTGATTATTTGCTTAAAATATTTGCTTTATTATTCTTTAAGCCTTTCCTATGGATAATAACGAAATCGAAATTCGCCAATTTTTTCGCATATTTTAATTATCGTTTTATAAGTTCCTTAATCGTGATAAATCGGGTAAGATTTTAATAATTCGTATAAACCTTAATCTAGTGCAAGTTTTCTTTTAAGAAATACCTAAATTCCCGAAATACTATAATAATAGCCATAAATTCTTTATCTGGAATACCGTATTTAAACTTGGTTTCTTTTAACTCATACAAAAAGAATATAATAAGAAATAATTTGCCTTAATTATTTTGTTATCCGATTATTACGTTTAACGAGTAATTTAAAATATTGGTTTTTAATTTACTGGAACGGTTTGGATCGTACATAATTAATATTGGCTTGTTAATAATTATATCCTTAATATCCTGAAATGCTTTTTCTGTTTTTGACGTCCATTTGAATTCTTTTTTTTGTAAGATTTGTTAGGAGTATGGCTATTTTATTAAAATTTCGAATAAATTTTTTGTAATAATGGGCGAATTTAAGAAATACCTGTATTTTCTTAATTATCGTTGGCGTTTGTTATTTCGTAATTACAGCGATTTTTTTGAGATTTATTCTGATATATCCTAGAGTAATAATATATCCCAGATATTTTATTTTTTATTTATAAAATTAATTTTTTTTTACATTAATAAATAATCTTACGTTCTATAAAACTTGAAAAACCTTATAAACGTATTCTGTATATGCTTTTTTTGTTTTTAAAAAATGTGAAAATATTGTCGAGATAGTATACGACAAAATATTAAGATATTTTCGTAATACATAGTTAATTATTTGTTAAAAGGTTGCTGGTATATTCGTAAATTTTATTAACATAACCAAATACTTAAATAATTTATAATTCGTTTTAAAGGCTGTTTTTTATTCGTATCTTTTTTTAATCTTAATAAAGTTATATTTATTTCTGAAATCGAATGCTGTAAATTATTTAGTTCTGTAAAGTCGGTTTTTTATTTCCGTAATTAAAGGTAATAATATTTAAGTTTTAATAATAATATCGTTTAATTATTGATAATTAATTATCAATCGTAATTTTCCGTTTTTTAGTACGAAAAATATCGGATATTTTGTTGGTAATTTCGAAGGTTACATCTAATTTTTTTTGTAGCCGATTTTCTAGGTATTTTTTGAAAATGCGTACTTCGTTTCCGCTAAAGTTATAAATAAGGTAAAATTTCGTCGAAAATCTTTTTTAAAGATTATAAAATAATCTTATTTGTTATATTTTGATAATTTTGTATCGAATCTTTTTTAAAAAAGCTGCTCGTATTTATAATATTATAATAATATATTAATTAAATCTTTTAACTTTTAGGGCTGTTATTTCTATTATTTTAAATCATCATTTAATTGCTTTAATTTCGTTTTAAAAATAATAACAATACGTCGTATTTTTTGATATTTTTTTCTTATATCTTATTTCTTTAAGTAATAAGGTTTTTATCGTATTTTTATGCCTGCATTTATCGCTATTATCGATCAAATATTAAGATTTTCAATTTTGTTTTTCGTTTATTAATAAGGAATAAAACGAACTTTACTTAATTAGTTTTACCGTTAATCAAAACTTCGTACTGGCGTATTTATGGTAATCCTAAGATTATATCGTAATTCCTAAATAAAACGATATCGAAATTAATTATTTAATATTATCTTTAAATAAAAATCTTGAAATAATTAATTTTGCGTATAATTTTTCCGTTATCGTAAGCGAATTCCTAACTTTCGGCATTTATCGCTGTATAAGGTTTTAACTTATATTTTTATAACAGCTTAAATTTATTAATTATATTTGGTACAATATAATTCCCGTCCAGAACTCCGTAATTGTAAAGAACCTGTCATACATCCACCTGGAGGTATAAGCAGTATCCGAAAAGGGTCTTGATTTGCAAATAACAATAGGGCGAAAAATGATTTAATATGTTCGTTAAGGAGATTTTAAGGTATTCCTTTTTTAATCAGAGAACGGTATAATTGCCTTTGGTTAAGAGCTTAAATTGATAACTAAAGAACGAAAAACTAAGTAGGTAGCTATTTACATAAGAGACCCAAACCTTATATATCCTTTTTATCCTTTATGTCTCTTATGGTTTCTGGGGATCTCGAGAGACCATGGTGTTTGTCGTCCACGAGTCTCCTGGTGTTTTTGGAGATTGACAAAGACCCGAGGTTTATCCGATGGAAGGTGGAGATCCCGAGCGTCTCCAACTTCCTGGGCCTCCTTTGGGTCTAGTGGAGTCCCTTCTGAACGTAACAGTAATTCATTATTATAATATATTCATACGTTTCGATTTATATATTTAAAGTAATAAAGTTATTAACGTTTTTTATTATGGCGTTTAAAACCTTTTTTAGGAGTTCTTTTTGATTTTTCTGGGTTTCGTTATTTTATAGTTTTTTTATAAGTAATTTCTTTTAAATTTCTGTTCGAATTTGTCGAGCTTTATTTATGTTTCTTTATTTAACGCGTTAAGCTGTTATATTTATTATTATTGGCGGCGTACTGTTTTTTCAAATCGTATTAATTACTTTTAATTTTTTTGTAATTTCTCTTTTTATCGAATAAATTGTTTCTTTATATTTGCAATTATATTTTATTATACGTTATTCTAATTGTCGTTCTGTAAATTTTCTGTAAATTAGCATATTTTTTGATAACTTTTTTTTCGTAAGGATTTATAGTAAATACGAATTAAAAATAAAAATCCGTAATAATTTTCTAGTAGTATTTTCTTACCGTACGTTAAATTAACTTTATTTCCGTTTGGTAATTATATTATTTATAATAATAAAAAGGGTTTTTTTACGGACATTACTTTTTTTCGGGCTAGCTCTTTATTTCGGCCAGCTGCTGGATATACTTTAAACCTATAATTCGAAAATATCAATATTATTACTTATCGTCCGTATTATTTCCGGTACGATTTGGAAAATCGAATTTTTCGTAATATATACGGGTAATTCGTACGTAAATATATTATTTCTATTTTTCGTAATCGGGATATTTTCGTCGTCGACAGTATATAACGTACATTTTGCCGTATCGATCAGGGGTTCCGGGACAGATTTTTTCTGTCCAGTTTTGGTATTTACGTAATTATCCTTATAATGTTTTTTACTGTATTCGCGATATTTGTTAAGCTAGTTTTCTAGCTTTTTGCATTTTTCGTCGAATTTCTTATCGTGATAATCTCTGTTGGACCTTTTGCTATAAGCCTAATACGTACTTGGTTTGGATTATATTAATAATTTTGTTATCGTTTTCTTGGTTATTTTTAAATTGTTTTTCCGATACAGATATCTAGTTATTTTATTATAGCTTTTTGGGTTTTTTATATTTGTAAGTCTTATATCCCATTTTGCCGTAATTAAAACATTTAATCTGGCTTTAATTTTATTTATAGATAACGCCGAATTTCATAAGTTTTAATGCCGTTCCATAAGAAATAAAAAACGCGTCTCGTTTTTTTCCTTAGTTGGACTTATTATATCCCGATTATAAGGCATATTATCTTTTTTATCTGTTTTTAAACTGTCGATTATTAATTTTAATTGCTTTTGTAATATATCGGTTTAGGGCAATTAATCCTTTAATTTTAAGAATTTTATATTTTATATTATTTTTTAACTTTTTATAAATATATCGATAAAGGTATTAGCTTTATCGTCTTTTTATTTTGCTTTAGCCGTAAGGCTTTTCAATATTACGGCGTACTTGGATGTAAGTCTTTTTTATCGGAATTATAGAAATTATTAGGCTGTAAATCGTTTTTTATTCGGATTGCCGAAATTGTTACATATTTTATCCTTAAAATTAATATAAAATAAAAAAATCATATTAATAAAATCTTTTTTATTCAATTTTCTTATTTTTAAGAAATTTCTTATAATAAGTTTAAAAATAATTAGCAATATGTTTCGTTAGATATATTTTTATTATTAGAACTTTATCCGCCGGATCCTTAAAGTTTAAAAAGCAAAAGTAAATTCGTGCTTAAATTAAAAAGGTTTAAAGGTTGCTCTTTTTATCGTAAGGCTTCGGCTTTCTTGGTTTTATGCGTATAAAAACGGTTTTGGCAGATGGCGTAACCCTGATCTGTCGGATTTTTTTTCCAGTTCCCGAATTCGAGCTTAAAGTTATTAAATAGGAGTTTTCTAAGTGCTGGTCGATATTTTAACAGTATTGAATATTCTTTAAAGTTTAACGGTATTATTAAATAAAAGTTTATAACGTATAACGGCTAAACGGTTTAACCAATTATTAAACCTTAGTTATATAGGTTTATATTAATAAAAATATCGTAAGATTTTATAATAATAAAATAACTTAATTATATTTCTTAACACTAAGTGTATAAAAACGTATTATAAACGATTAATATTAATAAATATTATAAATTACAATTATTTAAATTATAAAAATAATAAATATATATATATTTTATAAATTAATTAAAGTTTTATTAAATTTTAACACCATTATTAATCTAACGTTATTAAATTTAATTAATTTTATATGGATTTATTTAAATTTTAATGCCAAAAGAGATTCAAATTACGTGATCCTTTTTGTGTAGATGTTACGGATTAAGAAGACCCCCGGCCAGAAAAGAGACCCAGGACCCAGGTCTGGTGGGTAAACTTCGGCCCCACTAAATGGTCTCTGCGGAGACGACAGAGACCATCCAGAGACACTCCAGAGACCACCAGAGACACTCCAGAGGACGGGTAGAGACAGTACGAAAGTCATGAAGAACGGGAAAAGTATAATAGGCACGAATCTCCTATGTAAATAGCACCTACTTAGTTTTCGCTCCTTAGCTATCAATCTAAGCTTTCAGTCTAAAGGCAACTGCACCGTTTTCTGATTAAGGGAAGAGTCTTTAAATCTCTTTAACGAACGAACCATTGAATCATTCCTCGCCCTATTGTTACCTGCAAATCAAGACCCCATTTCGGATACTGCTCATACCTCCAGGTGGATGTATGACAGGTTCGTTACAGTAGATCCGACCGTTTTTTGCAACCGATTTAAGTTTAGGTTGTAATACTGTATTATCCTTGTTTGACCGTTTTTTGGGGCCAAAGCTTGTCGAGTCGTAACAGAAGCGTCCTTACCGTTTCTGGTCGTGCTAAGCAGTTGAGTTATGACATCGTAACTTTTGTTAATTTCTTTTAATTTTTTTTAATTTTTTTCTTTTAATATTTTTTCTTTTTTTTTCTTTTTTTCTTTTTTCTTCTTTTTTTTCTTTCTTTTTTTAATTTAAAAACAACTAATTATTTTTCGCGTTTCTAGATTAATAACATTTATTATTGTTTTTAAAAAATACCTCAAAATTAATTATCTTCGAAAATTAAAAACCGCTTACCAATAACGTAAAAACCGTATTAAAAACTTTATTTTAATTCTAAATCTTATTTTTTATTGGTACGGCCTTTAAGAATCAATCTCTGAAAGTTTGAGAACTGCACCTAATACCTTTCATAGATCTCACTAATAAGGAGGCCAAATTGCCAGCTTTGCCTGCATTATTTCCCTCTGCCGTGACACCAAGAACCACCACACCATACAACTTTCCGCAGGCCAACAAGCCAACAAAGCAACAATCGGAGATACAGACAGGTATAAATCTGGCCTGTTTCCTGTTTCCTGTCATTCCGCACATCCGATAGTTGCTGAATTTCATTCCTTTTCACAACAATCGCACACGCTCACATCTTGAATTTCCCAACTCATATTCCTACATCGCTCCATTACCGAAATTATCACCACTCTCGGTCTATCACACTATGTTTTCAATATCACTTGGCAAGAAGCAATGGGATTCAACATGGGATGGCTTCCCAGAGAAATCCGGCTTCTTATCTTAGAAGCCCTGATGCAAGACGGTTGCACACTGGGTCGCTTGGCCACTGTGTCTCGAGAGTGGCAAACAGAACTCGAGCGATATAACTTCGCCCGAATCAAACTGACACCGTCGCGCCTCGTTGATTTTGGTTCGATGATGTATCGCAATCGGGCTCTCGTCGGCTATATCTGGTTCTGCTTGGAACATGATGACTATGACTGCACCAAGTGCGCGCCTGCCCGTGGAATGCTCACAGACGTGGAGTGGGAAGAGGCATTTGCTATCAGCGATACAGATAACTGTCCTATCACCACGGCATTCCAGAATCTGTTCTCGATTCTCAGCACATGGGATCTTAACGGCGATTTGATACTCGATATTAGTATCTACTCGCCTAGTGACTCAAAACATTGGTTTAAATATCTGACCTTTACGCCCGATACCCCTTCAGATATGCTAGTAGGTGGTGGTATAGAGCAGACGATATTAAGAAAGTCTATAATGATCCTCAACATGGCTGGGTTGCTGGTTTTCGACACTCCGCTCCGTCAACGGCGGCAATCCGCAAAGTTTTCCATTCAATTATGGAGGAGGGACCGTTTGATAGTGAGCAGTTAGAGCTCCAATGGTGGGATCAGCTTCCATCGGTCCCGGCGGTAACCAGTTTACTTCTCCGGCAACAGAACCGCCGGAGATGGAAGCCGCGCTCGCTTGCACATATGTTTGCCCGTTTCCCCAGACTCCAGGAAGTCCACTACGAGCCCTGGAGGGAATGGGACTTTATACAGATAGAAGCGAGCATTGCTGCATACCTGCCCAAGCTGTTGCTCGCTCTCATTTGTATGGGCACTCTATTGCTAATAACCCGCATCCGTTATCTAGATTTCCGATATCTTTTCGAGTCTATCCAACGGTTCAACTATAATCTCAAGTGACTCGTGGTCTTCGAGAACTTTAATCAACAGTACCCAGCTATTATGCAGCGATTCCTGCTCGGGGTTGACTTGAGCGGATGCGACAGTACTCGCAACCCAGCCCCAGCTGTTAGCCGGATGGTCGCACTCGCCAGCCTCAAGCTTGAGCATCTCGCAGCATCCTTCATCGTAGATGCTAGCCATTTCTTCGAGATCGAACCCTCTTGGGAGTGGCCACACCTAACCTCGCTTGTGCTTACTTCAAAATTCCTTACGCCCGACGAGAATTCGATCGAGATTGGAGCTATGCTTCAGGCAGCGGCGGCAGCGGCCATAAAGATGCCACAACTGGAAACAATGGAGATTTGGAACGGAAGAAAGGGGTTGGCGGCGCTCTTCAAGTATCAGGCGTCCCGCGATATACAGCAAGCTATAATTATTTGGAGAGGCACATGGAAATTGACCATGGAACCATCTATAATCCAGGCTTGGGAAGCCGTCGTACATCAGTATGACGGTTGGAGACTCAATTTGGTTCAGGAACGGCTGGGTGAAGCTGCTATCAAGTCTCACGGTGATGCAATTCACTACCTAATGCTTTCGGGCCAGGTCATTCGGCCCATCTCGTGGCAGCAGATTCGGATAGGACAGAAAGTTCTGGAGGGCGTGCAGACCGTGTAATACCGAACGAATTATGGATACCAGAAACAAAGTGCCCCTGTATAATATGAGCTCACGTAGGTCTCCCACCCGCCCAGGCTTTTCGTATCGCACCCGTTAACGTTCGAAGCATCCTTGGCTCAGTGTTCGTGCGTTTCACGAGACGTGGGAATTGACAGGGTAGATGAATCGGTGGCTCGGATGCGCAGTGGGAGTTATAGAACGAGATAGAGAGAATCCCAGGGCTCTTTGCCGCTTCCAGAAGTAACATCACATGCACAACAGAATAGACAGGAGCTTAGCTGTAAAGCAGTTCCTCATGAGATGTACCCGCGGGAGACCACGTTCCCCAACACCCAGGACAACAGCCTGTAGCTTGGTGATGGGCGCGCCGACTACCAATTCTGTGTGCGTGCTGCGGAGTGTACAATGCAGTATTTTAGCGTTGGCCTCGAGAGAGCAAGCAGGAAACCGGGGGTTGAAAAATTGTAGTGATCTCAAGAATGAAGTGATATACAAAATGATCAAGTGTAAATGGAGGCCCGTGATGAGACTGGTGCAAACGCGCTGCATTACGTAGTGAAATACCTTTGGCCAGCAGATACCTTTGGCTAACAGACACTTTTAACCAGCAGATACATCTGGCAGCAGACACTTTTTGCCAGCAGACACCTCTGGCTAGCAAATACTAGACACGTTTTGCTAACAAACACGTTTTATTAGCAGATATTCGAGTTTACTGTGGCCCGAAGGAAAGGGTTTCCATTCGATGTGTTGGCGAACATGTATGTAGCCGCTAGGCTGTTCATCAATGTGCTCTGTTTCCTGGCCTGGGGCGGCCGAGAATTCAAAGAGGGCACTATTAAGTTGATACGATGGACATCCCCTATCGCTGTTAACGTGCTGGGGACAGCCGGTGCCGTATGTTTGTCCATACTGGTATGCACCCGTTATTGACCCACGATCGACGCCCAATTGGCTATGTTGCCATGCCCAGCTCATACCGTAAATTGTTACCAACTACTGCCGGCATAGCACCACTGGTCTTCAACCAGCGATGATGATGTTATGGGCGTCGGTAGGACTGCCCCTCTGCGAATACACTATCTTGGGGGAGCATCAGTATCGCGCCGCAACTCTAACCCCAGATTCTGACGACGCTAAGTTTGATCACATGGGCACAGTGCAAATACTACGGCTAAGGTTAGCGCACCGGAAAGGCGGCCTTCGTAGTTACGCTCATCGGAGAAATCATGGGCGTTGCCGAGGTGGGCTTCGCCTTTGCCCTGCGTAAGGCGAGACGGGAACACGTCGAATGGCCCATGACTCTCATGGCCATGCTGTCGGCCGTGGCCGCTCGCAACGGGCATTCTTAGTCACTATTGGGATATTCACAAAACCCGGTCGGTGAGACGCATCTCGTTCCTCTGCGTTGGCATCGATGTGGTCGGAGATTCAGAGTCGCTGCTGTCCGTCTTCTTTCGGCCACATTGAGATAGTCTTGGCCCGGCCACATACGGCAGCGAATTGGCGCAGTGGATCGGTGCAATGATTCGTGGGGTCATGCTTAACCTTTTGGGCCGTAGATCAAAGCTCGGAAGAGCGAGAAGTCATTAAAGTAGGCAATTCATTTCAATTTACTTGACTGGACGACGCTGCTCCGGCAGCCCATCGAACAGCCCCTGTCAGTATGGTTCGATGTTTGGATGAAGTGACTGAGCGTCGTCGTTGAATTAAAGTTTAGCAATTTCCCTCCTTGTCGAGGCTCCCTGTGAGGGTAACAACAGTGGGCCACTGACATAAGCTGGAGACGCCAACCTCCAATGATGCCGTGAACAATACATCATCATGACCTAAGCTCTACTGACGTTATGACGTCTAGCTCTGGGACCATGTACCAATTGCTCATATATTTACAGTGGAAGGACAGACTGTTCAAACTTAAAACTTTGGCCGATTCCAATCACAACTAAACCACGACCCTAACGTTACTACTATACCCCTGAACCACCATACACGAAAGAGATTCCAACCAAGTACGGTTACACTCTTCCAACAATACCATATCCAAGATGTCTGGCACTCACGGAATGGGCGGCGTGTATGAAGATCAAGACCAGCGAAACTTCGCCGACTCCAGCATCAAGGAGGAGCAGAGGACCCAAAACATCAACGTCGAAGGCTACATGCCCAGTACGGTCTCCTTGATATCAGATGCATGTCTTCGAACAAATTCTGACTCTGCGCAGAGGACAAACCTCGAGCCATGAACGAGATCCGCAGTCAAGAGGTTAGTATACGACCAGCATGTTGTCAGTGGCTCAACGTCTGACATTGGCCCGTGATCCCAGATCGAAACCGCGACGGAGGAGAGATACAAGAACGATCCCCTTTCCCGAGTGAGTTCGTCCCATTATCGCACATTTGAATAACTATGCTAATGAGATACAATAGGCCCAGGCGCATGGCAATAAGCCGTCACGGGGCGCAATGGCCGACGCCGACATTCAGGCCGACGAGGAAGAGATGCTGAAGAAGAAGCAGCAACAGCAGACTGACAGCATGCCCGGCAAAAAGTACTAGGTGCGGACAGTGGAAGACGATGATGATGTAACGATAGAAGCTAGAGAAGGGTTGACCCAAAGAGGGCGGCCGAAGGGTTATGACACGAAACCTGTACAAATAAACTTAATCAGCCAAGAGACCAGCGCCATTGCAGCTGCAGTGCACTTGGTTCTATCTGTCTTGAGACGACTCATAGATTTGTACCACAGTGTACGGGTCAAAATCGCGGTGTATATGCCGAATAGAGACCGTAGATAAACGGAGGTATGGACTCAATAAAGCTTACGAATCTTCGTGGCACGACCAAGTGGAACTGGGTTTGATGCTTAACGTAAGGAAGATGTTTCCCAGCGAGACAGTTAATCTTCCGGGGTCTAAGAAAAGCCTGTGGTTCTCTATTTACATGTCCTAAGGTCCACAGGCCTCCATCTCGCACAATTAAGCGAGAAGAAGTACAAGCACGCGTTCGCGCCCGCGTCCCTCAACTTCCCGGGGCCCTTTGACTGTGCGAAGTTTGCCACGCACATGGCCCACCTGAGGGGGCTGCTGCGCGGCTTCCCCGTCCGCGCCAGCGAGGTCCGGCCCAACCCGTGGCTCAGCCAGGTCGCTGTATGGGCGGACTCGCGGGCCGAGTTCCACGACGAAGTTGGAGATGGTGATGGCGACGGTGAGGAGGGAGAGGGTGAATGGGAGTTTAGGGGCGAGTATATGCGGGTACTCACCATGGACGTGAGCGGCGAGAAGGTGGAGCAGGTCCTGGAGTTCCTCGATAGCAAGGCCTAGGATCGGATGAGAGCGCTCCTGGCTAGGGCGTCAAAGAGGAAGGAGGAGGTAAGGGCAAGAAAGTAAAGGGCGTGTTAGATTTCTGGAAAGGGTCGCTGGCTGTGCAACGGGGAAAGGATTCCACGGCTGGGTCAAATCTTTAATGTTTTTAATGACTAGGCAATGAAGTTCCGTACGCAGTGATTTTATTAACCCCCTAGACCCGGACCAATTAGGTCTTAAAGTGCAGTAAACACGCCTCTGCCTCTGTCTATTCGTTATCATCCTCAGAAGAATCCTCTTCCGCTTCCTCGTCCTCTTCGAGTTCATCCAGCTCCTCTTCCTCTCCGTCCTCCCCACCAACCTCGGAGACGTCATCATCCCCGTTGAGGGCCTCCAGCTCCTCCTCCTTGCGCTTCCTCTCGTCCTCCCTGCGGGCGGCTTCGACCATCTTCTGTCTCTCAGCGGCGGCCCTGCGCTGCCCGACGACGTAGGCGCCGAGGGGCGTCTTCTCCCACTCGAAGTCGCTGAGAAACGCGTCGACCTGCGAGCGGTCCTTGGGCGCGAAGTCGACTTTGGCGCGCCTGTCCTCGATGAACTTGGCGTTGGCCTCGAGCTTCTGGACTAGCACGGCGAGGGCCGAGCGCAGCTTGGAGTTGTTGTTGCCGGTGCCGCCCTTCTTGCTCGCCTGTTTGAGCCACCGCTTCAGCATGATGATGACGGGCAGCGCGAACTCGGGGAACGCGATGCTCTTGGCCCAGAGGACGAAGTACTCGCCGAAGAGCTCGACGACCTGCTCGCCTACGCCGTCCTGGTAGATGCGGGTGCGCAGGTAAGACTTCGGGGCCTTGTAGGCGACGTGGAAGTCGAGGGCCTTCAGGGTCGCGGCCTTCGGTGATTTCTTCATTTCCGCCGAGTTGAGTACCTCTAGCAGGGCTGACGCTAACGGGATATAGGTCCCGGTCGATCTTGAAATTCGAAGCAGAGACCTCATCAAGTGGAAACGAAGAGGGAAGTAGGTTGCCGTTGGAATGAGACGCATCGCACCAAGGGTGACCTGCACCAGGGGATATATCAGGAGCTTGAGCTGCGACTCCTTCCCGGCCTCGGCTTCCTTGAGCGGGTTGCAATGCTCTGAGAGTACGCATGACCAGAAGTCCAAAGAATGGACATATTGCCAGTTGTAGATGGCCTTGTACGCATCGTTCTTATTGTGGACGATGCTATTCCTAAGATGGATAGCAAGCTGGCGAATGAAAGTGAAGGCAGTCGTGTAGCCAATACCATGATCTATGCCCCATAACTCTGCTGCTGAGATTTTTATCAAGTTGATACCCTGTATCGTATTGACGTTGGTAACACGGGATCCCGCAAGCAGGCCCTGATAGGTAGCCTTGAGCACAGCTTCCCTGACACCCTTGTCGCCAACAATAACAAACCGCCGTAAGACTAAAAATGCAGTAATACGAGTCGTCTCACTGCTGGTAGTCTGAGACCAGAAGCCGATGACGGTCTTAATGACTACCTTGAGTAGCTTTCGGAAACTCAGGAGATAGGGTGCGAGTGGCGTTAAGGCTGATAATGTGAGTTTGAGAGTAGCGTCGTCGGATAACGTGCTCAATAAGCGAAGGGTGGACGAAATGTAGGTCCTCAAGAGCATTGATAGCGTCTTGAACTTTTTGGAATCTGTCGGGACCTGAACCTTGCCATTCGCCGACTCCTTGACGGGAACGTGGTGTTGGAATACGTCGGGTATTTGCTTAAGCGCGACAACGAGCACGTCGTGGAATACTTGGGGATCCGATATCGTATACCGCTGCTTCTTCTGTTCCTCTTCGTCATCCTCGTTGAGGTGTGCGGCGGAACGAAATGCTAGGACGACCTGTCTTGCAGCCCTCAACGATTTCGTTTCTGTTAAGGAGGCTTTCCAACGCGCAACCGTGGCCTGCGTCAGCTCATTGTCTCCCGCAGCCCCCTCGGCAGCATCGCTTCCCCCCTTTGATTCGTTCTTGTCCTTTTTCCGCTTCTTCTTCGGTTGTTCTTCCTCACTAGCACTAAGCTCGTCCACTTCGGCCAAGTCGGCGTCATCGAACTCTAGGGCTTCGGGGTCGTTCTCTTTCAGGAATTTGTAGAACTCGGGATCCTTCTCGGCAAGGTCGTCCATGGTTTGTTTGCTCATTCCAACACCCTCGCCATCTTCGTCACCATCTCCCTCGCTCTCGCTCCCAGCCGGTAGTTCTTCGTCGGAGAAGTCCAAGTCGCTCTGCTGGGATGAAGCATCGCTATCGTTCCGTCCATCATCGTCTTCATCGGCTCGTTCGTCTCTCTTCCGCTTGCCCAGCTTCTTCGATGCAGCTCTCTTGCCCGGCTGTGACTTTTCAATGATCTCAAAGCCGCCGCCGAAGAAGTCGTCAACGCTCATGTCGTTGACATTGGCGGTCTTCTTGCTGCTATTTGCCTTGGCCAGCTTCTCTCCATCCTCGGCGCCCTTGTAGAATTCGTCATCTTGTGCTCGTTTGGCCTGCTTCTTTGTCTTGACCTGCTGCCTCTGCTTGATCTTGGCTATCGCTTTTCGCTTCTCTAGGACGCCTTTCAGGTGCTTCTGTTCGAATTTCTTGGTTGCCTTGAAGTTTTTTTTTGCGCCCGCCATCGCGAATAGTGCGCGACAAGTGCGTCGAGGAGAATCGATATGGGGAGTATATGGTAGAGGGACAAGTCTCCTCGTTGCTCTGGGCCAGGAGCCTGTGCCTTCACTTCCCAAAAGTTTTCGGGCTTATCTTAGCGGGAATTCCTTATCAGCTTAGCGTGGTGGGGCTGGTGGAGGTCTTGCTTGCACGATACATACGAGTACCTAAGTACTCTCGGCAGGTGTTGAGTACATATGCCAGCTGATGCCACAATGGGGATGTTGTCTGGTAAATATTCGCGGATGCCTCCAGGTGATGATAAGGTAGTCCTGACCGGGCTCGCCTCCTTCAACATTAGACTGTGAATAAGAACCATCTCCGCCCCTAACATGAGCTCACGACAAGCGTATGCGCCGACGCCTCACAGCTATGTGCCTAACACGACACTGTCTGCCACAATCAACTTGGATGAGGTATACCTGGTTGCCAGATTCCTTCCATGTAATTATACACTAAGATCCTTGCAGGAAGTCAAGCTGGCCGATACCAGGGCTGAGAGAGACTTACAAGACTCATTGGCTGAGCTCTTCTCAATCATCGTCACCCTAGATGAACTGGAGAGGGCCTTCCTCAAGGATGCCATACCTGAAGCAGACTATACGGAGATATGCGAGAGATCTCTGAAGCAGTACAGGTCAATCCTTGCCGATGAGACGGTAGCGAAGGCATTTGTCGGGCTGGAAGAGTTCAAGGCCGAGTGGGATGTATGAGCCCCTAATCCAGCCCCAGTGCTGTAGAAAACTAACCCACGACGTAGCTTGAAGTGCCGCGTGCCACGGAAAGACTTAGAGTGGGCATGCCCTCGACGGCCGTAACAGCCTCGACAGGAACGCCCTCACAACCGGCCGCTGCGTCCAACAACAAGTCGGGGGCTCTCATCCTCGAGGCTACCCAGGACTTTATCACGTTTTTGGACGCCCTACGTCTAGGTCTTTTAGCCAAAGACCAGCTCCATCCCCTCTTGACGGATGTCATTCAGAGCGTCAACAAAGTCACGGACCGCGACTTCGAAAACCGCGGCAAGATCGTGCAGTGGTTAATTACGCTGAATCAGATGAAGGCTGCGGAGGAGCTGAGTGAGCAGCAGGCCCGTGAGCTCGAGTTAGACATCAATTCTGCCTACTTGGGATTTAAGAACATCCTCTAAGATACCCCTATTCCACACAATATGACCTCCTCTTCAGCATCTAAAATTTTAAGACGTACGCTGGCCATCGGGTTCGTGCAGTGAAGGCTTAAGTGTCGAGCTGGAAGGCTAGGAGATCGTCTACTCCATCAACGGAGACGTCGAGGTGCGTAGGGGATGCGTACTGTTGAGGTACTGCTGAACGGCCGGGAAGCCTTGCTGCGTCGTGACGCGGTCGATGGAGGGCTTGACATCCGGGTTGGAGATGGCAATCGGGTATGGTGCGACGAAGATGAAGATCTGCACAGCAACATTGTAGCCGGCCTAGAGCTTGAGTTCGGATTTCCTACTGTGACGGTCCTCTAAGAGTTACCGAGAGGATGGGCACCCGCTGATGTTTACGAGTCTTCAAGTGATCTAATTAGCTTCTTTTCTAAATCCAGCGACCGTGTATGGTGCTTCCTGCTGCCTGTTTCCTATTGGACCGTGAGCTCGTAGTCACCGCTTCGGATGTCGCGTCTCGGGGCGACAGTGGCGAAGAGGTCGTACGCAACATTCGCGCGGGCGCCTTTTCCGTTATAGGCCCATCCGGCCCTGGTGTTTGGGGTAGTGATGACGCTCACGAGTGACCATTTAGTCGGTTAGCGGCCGCCGTAGGGATAGCCCTTGACGTTACTCTCCTCGCCCGACCAGGTCCAAAGGATGTCCCAGCCGACACCTGTATCTCCGGCGTAGTGCATGCGAGCACACTGCTGGGCTTGACCGTTGCTGGCTCCATACGCGTCGTCGTTGAATAATACTCACTGCCGGTGTCGTAGTCGAACTACTGCCAGGTGTATGTGGGAGAAATCTGAAGAAGGATAAAAGCAGTGCGCTTAGCTCCCCATTCTTCGATGTGTGGAAGGTCAAGAAAAGCAATCAATTTTATCGAGCCCTATATCTTGTCTTGCTCCCTTTCATGCAAGTGGCTAGTCTGTCAGTCCCGGGCGAGGGAATTTGTTTCCTGATATGGGGACCCACAGAGCCCCTGAACCATCCAACGCATGAAAGGCACAAGGCCCCCCTCTGCCCAGGATATGCAATGTCTTGATACTGCATACCAAATAGGGAGACTAGTAACATCGCCTCCACCGTGCGCTGCCAAGGTGCGTAACCGTGATAGCGGGAAAACCGTCGGTAGTTCTATCTTCATAATGCGGATCCGTAGGGTGCTCTTGCGGCCCATTTATCCTGGGTACACCATTAGTGTGCATCAAAGTGGGATCCCATGCCTCGAGAATCAAGGCTCCGGCTTTGAAACTCTAGTACGGTGGTTTCGTTTGATGGTCCTTCCGAAGTTCGGTGCGTGTTATTCACCAGGCTGGGGCTAGAGGCCAGCATCAGGTATTCCAGGGCGGTGGGAATTTCAGGGGAAGCATATGCTATAACAATGCACAATACCGTAGCTTAGTGTTGGCTTGTTCAACCTCTACCTAGGATGGGACACAGATTTTTAGCGATCGACATATTTCACCACCACAGAGGCCCTCCGGGTGCTTTCAGGATGCTCCGCGCTTGTCTAGGGATCCTATGGGGTCGGGATGTAGGTAGTAGGAAGATGGGCAGGGTTGGTGGAGGGCCACCTGCAGCCGACGAGACTTCTCATTGAACAAGCTAGGTCACTCACTATTACAGGCTATTACTGCCAAAGGACAAACTATCATAAACTTCATTACTAGAGCTGTCCTACCAAACCTCGAAAATCCGGCCCCATATCACAAAGTCTGACCACTCTCTTCCCATCCCAACATATTCTAAACATCGATCTGCCAGGATTTCACTCACTCGTATGCTTTCTATCCCTGTGCTTCTTCAAATTGTCCTTCCTAGTAAAATCAGCGTCGCACATGTCGCAGAAAAACTTCTCAATACCGAATCCGTTCTCTTCTGCCCATATCCGGTGATTGGACTTTACGTGACGCTCCATTTCGCGCTGCTCAGCCGTACGACCGCCACAGCTGGGATATGGGCAGAGCACTGGCTTAAAGTGAGTTTTAAGGTGTTTTCTGTAGGTGAACCGGGATCAGTGGAACCTTCCACGACTGCTCTTTTCGTTGCCATACCGCAATTCGGTTTTGCGCGAATATTTCTCTTCGCAGTTTTGTTCTGGGCAATGAAATTCCCCGTCACTTCCTGGCGTTACATATTCCAGGGATGGCATGTCCTCCTCCTTGAACCTTTTTTCAGGTGGGTTCTGTAACATTGTGTCCGATACCCCTTGCTCAAGGTCGGTAGGGGCGTAGGATCCAGCGGATGCTGCGAGCGGTTCGGAAAATACTAGCTCTGTATTCCAGGCGGAGCCACTCGTGCCCTCCGTAAGTGGCATGAACGTTCCGCTCTATAGAGAGGAATCGCCACCGTTCTGGATCTGACCGTAATCGACAGGTAGGGATGGATACTGCGCCTGCAGAGGTTGGTCAAGGTACTGGCCTGTTATATCCATCACTTGGTTTTGGTTGTGTCCGTAAGGATCGTGGGTGCTAGTCCCGTATGATGAGGATTGAGTGGTTTGTTCATAATAATCAATGTCAATACCCCAATCGCCACCGCTCGTGAAGGTGTCTGGTTCATTGTCGTTGTGGGACCACCCTGCCATTGCACAAGATAGCTTGTAACTAATCATCTTATGCAAGCTTACAGAACATCATCCCCAACATCTACTACAACTTTCGCGTAATGAGGACCCTATTTGTATTCGAGACACTTAGGGACACTCTACTGAGAGAAAGTCGAAGAACCTTCTACGCTGGCCCTATAACGAATTTTGGAATGCTTCAGTTCGCGAATGCCTTGCGATCAACCCGCTCACTTCGCAAACGCCAGTACCCGCCGTACCAATAGACAAGACCAAGAACAATAGCCATCCCTGACTTCAATCGCCAACCGCGGCATGATCATCTGCGTGGCTGTGATCTTGGTCTTTGGCAGGAAGAGCCTGACGAGGCTGATTTGTCGGCCACGAATAGGCCACTGGGCCTCCAACATGAGTAGCGTCTAACAGACGCGGAAGGCCCCCCAACGCCCTCACGGTAGGCCACCCGCAGTATGCGCCAAGACCACGCTGGAGGCCCACGATGCCCACCACCCAGAGCTCGCTTTCAAATGAGTCCTAGCAATTACACGTTTGCTTTCTGTCGTTACATGTAGAACCGAAGTCACTCCGATGTTCCTTCAGGCAGCATTGCTACGGAAGCTCGGCCGGAATTATGGCCTTAAACCTTCGCACTCCCAGCCAGATGTGTCATATCGCCTATAGTTTTCCTTGCTTTTACCGAAGTAGCGAGGGTGGATGCCTAACCGTGTGTCAAATGCTCAGTGGGAGGCCCACCAACCCCTCGCGGTGTCACAGAAATGAGCCCAACTTCCTCGATTTCATATTCAAAGAGAACTTGAATATTGTCAAGTTCAAGTGAGCGACAGTCTATAAGTCAAGCAATGGACAGAATTTGAGTTCTGATATCCATCCTCAGGTGAAGCATCAGTATAGAACGCTTCACCACTTGTTAATCTCTCTCGAGACAGAGCCCACGGTCTTTGAGCCACGGTTTATATAGAGTTCTAGCTCATCAAGGTTGACCTCATGCAAAATGGTACCATCCAGTACTAATAAGTCGCCCAAGAACAGCAAGAAGATTGCGGTGGCGTCGAACAACGGATGTTCTAAGAAACCCAGATTTGATAAATACTCCCGACTACTTCATCGGTTCTTTGAGGCCCTCATCCTCCTACATGTCCTCGGCCAGACAAGGGGCAAACATGACACATACCCGGGGGATGCATTTACACCCCAAGAGAAGCGTAGGCGGCTGCTCTGCAACTTAGCTTACCTGTGTGACTACAAGAAAGGTGGACCAACAACGTCGGCCATCGGGATAGAAGACGGACCTAATCAGTTCATTTTTTGGGTGGCCTCTAATGATAACGGGTCAAGAGACAAGATACTGACTTTCCTGAGAACCACCCTAGCGGAAGCTAAGACGATCATCAGCCTTGCTGGGGACCGAAGGCTCGTCCTTGAGGGCAGCTTCACTCGGAGGTGCATTGAATTTGCCAAGCCCAGGGTGGAAAAGGAAGCAAAGAAATTGTGGAAGGCCATGGATGAAGCAGGCAAAAAATGCCTTGACTTAGAACGCAATAGCAAAGGTATGGTTTCTGCTGTTACCTTGGGATATAACGGATCGATAAAATCGCTGACGCGTCCAGATATTCAACTGTGGAGGTGGCTACAGCAATTCCGCGGACAAGGCCCTGTTGATCTATGCTCTCTGGCGTATGAGCAAAGAAGAGCGGACGAAATGAAACACATGGTGACGAAGATCGACACACCTCAAGGCGGACAAGGTGTCCGAACTGCTAGCGATGTCTTTTACAACATTAGACATTACATCGGCCGCTTGGCCCACCATGTCCGTGCCCCCAAGCAAGTTCTAGAGGACTTCGCGTGCCTGGAACAGGTCCTGGACCCATATGATATTCGTCTGATCGACCAGGTGTCCACCATAGAACCGCCGGAGGCCGACGGTCATACGACGCTCGAAGGCATCGTTAAACGTATGTTGCCAGCCAACGATGGAAGCCTACCGGAATATCAAGACTCTCTTGCGCTCATGAATCATAAGTTCGACCTTGAGAAAAAAGTCCTGAAGGAATACAGTAAAGACACGTTCAAGCCAAACGTCCACGCCGAGGTGCAAGTGCTGGAGCACTTTTACGAGAATCGCTTTCGCTTCGCAGGCAACGATCGCTATATAGGATGTAGCAAACCCGCTTGTTTCTGTTGTCGGTTATACTTTCGGCATCATCCACTGAATTGCGTGGAACCGGCCACTCACCGTAAGCAGTTTCTGAATCCACTTCTCCCCAAGGCTCCTAGTCAGACTTTACGGGAGTTCATAGCCGCTCAGGCACGCCTTAAAACTCCCCACTACTTACCCGATCGTCAACAATGAAGAGTTGCTCACCCGATCTTTTAGACAAAACCTACCTCAACTGGGGACCACCTTTACTTCCAGGGGGCGCCAATGATCCAGGATTCGTGCAGCAGAGGAAGTTGATGAATGACATGTTGGTCACGATCCGCAAAGAAGCCCTGGATCAGTTAAGGAACAAGGCTGGCCCTCTGAAATGGCACCCAGACTCACATACGGGAATCACGCGATCTCTGGCATCCGAGCCGGTGGGCTTTGGCGCCCTTAGATCGGTGGAGGACAGACTGGCGGTCTTGGACCTTGGTATGTCCGATGTTAAGTCCACAAGGAGATGCGGTTGCTAACAGGGCCAGACGCCACCGACCCAAACACGAGCGAAACTGAAGAGAACAGATCTGTCTCCCCGGTATACTCTAGCACATCTTCCGTGGAGGCGGCTGGCTCTTCCTCTCAGCAGAGTAACCACTCTTCTGACGATGATGACTCTGATTCTGAGGGGGGCGTTTCCTTGAGTTGATTCCATGGACGTCATCTAACGTATTTCATTTCATGTTAGAGGTTCTTGGACCTCGGGGTTTTCTTCGTTTCAATTTCTCTTTTCTCCACTGTGCCCTTTCTCTCAGGGGTGCTCACTAGCCCAGGGCCGGGGCGGTCTAGAACCCCGTCGCATTACTTTACAGTTAGTAGAGCTTGCCCAGGGAACACGGTGACGTCGATGTTTGTATTATCACGGGTAACTCTCCCCTTCAGAAGCGCTGGCGCTTCGGATAACTTAAGCCTGAGGGGACGTGACAGTTACAGTACCGATCTGACGCCATACACCAGACGATCTGCAATACAAATGCCAAAACAGGCCGAAGGTTGCCATTTTTCAACTTGGCTCGACGATGACGTGAGACTTCTATTGGTAAGATGAATAATGAGTAAAGATTAGGCGCAATATACGGCGAGTAACATGACGGCGGCTGACGGCGTGAAAGAATACAGCCAAGCATTCTGAGATATGATTGAGGACATATAGCACTTGAAAGACTTAATTGGCAAGACATTTTAAACGTAAAATGGGCAGATTACCCCAGACTTACAATGGGTACATAGTCAGCATCAAATGCCGATCAGGGGTCCCCTTTACTAAGGGTGCCAAGTCCTGGGGGAGTTGGGAGGGGAATGAATATACATGTATCTAGCAATACAGAACCAATAATCAAATGAGATTTGGTATAGCAGCGGAATTAAGCGGATTGGTGGGTGGGTAAAACGCGGGACAAAATCTACGTAGGTCAGCCAGAGTTGGATGGCCAAATTGCCCTGACGAATGAAAACTGGGAATTCTGACATACTAGGGGTTCAAATGTGAGCACTTTAAAAGACGCATAAATCGCCTCTCTAGGACTTGGCGTCGCAAATAGGCAAGGCTGAAGCATCCTTCTAGGACCGAGCGAGTATACCCGGATTATACCCCATACGTAAGCAGGCCTGCAGCAATTGCAAGTTCGGATATGCGGGACAAGTCCGGACATAGCTGCAAAGGTGTCCGAGACGTTATCATTAGCCAAAAGCGTGACATAATGTAAAACAGCTGCACTATAAGTATCATGGCTGTGATTGGGGCTGCAATTTTCCTAGCAGTATACTTTTCCCCAGATGTGCTCTGGGATCTAATCACAACTCTGCGTGACATCTGAGCAGCTAGGGGTGCGTACTTTACTCCCATTCACAGGCAATCTAGGGCTCGGCAAAACTGCTTGGGGATCTATCCCTATAAAACGTCAATACGACTGAGACTATATCTTGGCTCCAAGGCTATAGTGACTTAGGATATCTGATAATGACAGCATATCCGAGTAGAGCAATATGCTGCGAGTCACCTGTTAAAGCCGTATGTTGCCGCACCTTCCGAAGATTGCAACATCGTTAATAGTCGGTTGCCTACAAAAGCAGACTACTGTAAGGTGCTGACTGAGGAAGATGGGTCTGTGCGACGACTCCCATAAGTGAGATAAATGTTGCGATCCGAGGCTCTTGTTCATACAGGTGCAATGATGCACTTTTCTGCCGCACCTCGCGGTCGTTCACCGAGGGGGTGACGGACGACAGGATATTGTCTTGCAGAGCCTCCAAGTGGCAAGCGGCATGAGTTTTTCCTTGAGTCGCATTTTGGAAGTCAGCTTACTGCCACCACAAAAATGATGTTTGGCTATGTTAATAGAAGAATCGGCATGAGGAAAGGGGGCAAGAAAAATATAAAAGCCTCGCCCACCTCCAGGTTTGAGAAGCATCCAACTCACTCACCAGACAGCTACAGCTCCAGCATCCACAACAAGCCTCTCTCTTCTACACTCTAAACTCAAATAATCGCAAACATGTACTTCACTCGCGTACTCGCTGCCCTTGGCCTCCTGGCCGCCGCTCAGGCCCAGAGCTGTACCCCCGGCCAATTCGGCTGCGGAAACAACCCCGTTCCTGGTGGTCGGGATGGCTCGCTCTACGTCTGCAACGCCGCTGGTGAATGGCAATTGAGCGCCGTCTGCGGTGGCCCAAGATGCTGCCGCCTCAACGGAGGCAACGCCAACTGCATCTGCTAAACGGAAATCCGAGATTCCTATCCTCAAGTGAGCTCCTGCAGGTGAGTACTTGGCCTGAAGCTACCTCAATTTTCTATGCTTTATGGGAGAGAAACTAACATTTAAATTATTTGTTCCCTTAGAGGGCGGACTTCGGGGGCAGCTATCTTGATCAGCATTCTGCTGTTCTCCGCTGGTTCAATATTATCGGCTCATAAGATGACCCCCCCATCCGCGCTCCACCCCATCAACGCTCCACCCAATTTTGAAGCCATCGCCATAATAACCTTTTTATTCAAATAATAATATCTTAATAGCCTTTTTATCAATTAATTCCATATTAAGTAAACCGTATAATGATGCAATCCGTTTTTACCTTATTATTTTCGTCGTTTCCGGAAAGCTCGGTTTCCTGTTAATTTTGCCGAATAACGGTAAAATGTTTTTTCGTAAGGGTTTTCTGCTTTACTTTTACCTTCCTAACCGAGATTATTTTTATAAAACCCTTATTAAGTTCGGGCTATATTTTCCTATATTTTTTTAAATTTTGCTTTTTTAAGGGCTATAATTATTTGCCTATTAAAAACCTCGGTAGCAAAAAGTTTAGCGGTTTTATCGTTAAGGGCTTTGGCGAACTTGCGGAATAAAAAACGTACGGTAAGATTCCCGTAAGCTGGATTAATTTATATTAAGGTTTTTTCGATCCGAATTAATTCCTTAAATAATTTAAATGTTTTAATATTTAAAGTAATTATTTAGGATAAAAAATTAAATCGTTCTAAGGTAAAAATTAATTTACGGATAAATATATTTATTATTTTCCCTTTTTTTTAATATATTTATTATTTTCCCTTTTTTTTAATATATTTATTATTTAATATTTTCGCCTTATTAATAAAACGTAAATTTATTATTTCCCAGTTTTTCATAATATATTCCGAAGTTATTATAATTTTTTATCATATTTTTACGAACGTTTAAAGGAAGTTAATTTTACTTATAATTTCGGAAATCCGTCCGTAATAACGTTTACGGAATTAATAATAATATTTCCGTTTTAAGGTAGCCAATATATTTACGTTAAAAAGTTAAAAAATATAAAAAATATAAATAAATAGGAAAATAATATATATTTTATTCTAAAAATATATTTATATAAATTTCTCGGTAATATGGCTTTTATAGCTATTAATTATTAATAATTTTTATTTATCCGGGTTCTCGGATTTAATATAAGGAATAAAAGTTTTGCGAAATTATTTTAAGCCGATTTCGATATTTGTCCAGTTATTTTTAACGTAATAAAATATTAATTTTTATATATTTTATTATCCGAATTAAGGAATTATTATTATTATATATTAATACCGTTAAAAATTATAAAAAGTAGTAATAATCGCCCGTTAATATTAATATAAGCAATTATAATAATTTATTTTTTTTAAAAATATTTTTTAAAAATATTTTTCTTAAAGGTTTTTTTAAAAACGAAATAATTTTCGCTTATGTTTTTATTATTCCGATTTTGTTTGCGTTAAATTAATTTTTTTATTTAATAACTTTAATTTCCGGTAAAAAAAACGTCCGAATAAAACGTTAATAAAGGCCGGGAAAATACCATTTAAACATTTATAATTAATAAATTTGCCTTTAATAATTTTAATTCCAGGATAATGACGTAAAAATCGGGTTATTTAACTTTTTTTAAGCGTTTAGGGCTGCCGTTATTAATTAGGAGGTATTATGCGTATAAACGGAATTGTAAATAAGGTAACGCATATCTTAATTAACCTTGTACGATAATTTAACGGGCTAAAGCTTTTTCTTAAATTTGTAATAGTTTTTGACGACTTTTATCGAACTTTTTTTTTGTCCGTATACCTTGGATGCGGCGTAAGATATATCTTTTGTTAATTTGGTAGCCCTTGGAGGCTGAATATAAGAACTTCTTACGTATTACTTTGTTAATCGCCTGCGCCGTACGGAATTAAGTTAAGGGCTGCATATCGTTCGAAAACGCAGATTTTGCTAAAAAAGAAGATAATTTTTTCAATTTTTTAAAGCGTTATTAAGAAGCTTTTTATATGGAAAGAAATCAGTAAGTGGATCGACGCGTAACGCGGTTGTGGGGTGGCGCGTTGATGGGGTGGAGCGCGGATGGGGGGGTCATCTTAGTCAAGGAGGATACTTGGATGACATGGGTCACCATGGTGGAAGGGACAACATTGACATTCGTACATTCGTTAACGAAGTTAAAAGCTAGCTGGCAGCCTGTCGTTCGGAACTTATAAATAAAGAGAGTCTTCTTACATTATGCCCAGTACGGCCTAACTGTGTTTGCAAGTTTAGTACCCCAGAAATGCTGCTTGTTGTTTCTCTTTAGATTTAATTTGTTGTTTTGTGGCTCTTTTGAAGCGACTTGAAGCACAACATTATTCTGCTCGCTCGAAGAAAATACGTAAAAACTAATACGTCGCATATGTTGTTGTTATGAGACAATTACGGAAGAACCGAGTCACCATTGTAAAGGATTGCCTGGTTTATGGGGATAAAAATTTAACAAATAATTCTTCAATGGACCGCTCTGTGCACTACGTGTGGATGTCTCCATACCTAGGCAACCTGGCTCCAAAGCGTATATGCTTATGACAGTTAAGTTGATCGGAATATAAGGTTGCATAAGGTGTGGAAAGTGATAATTGTTTGGCTAGTTTTGGGCCCTGAAGTGGCTAGGAAGCTCTCTGTGTACTGTGCGCTCTCCGGAATAAGGTTATTCCGGGGTGTTTGGAGCTTTGATAACTAACAGAGCTGCCCCTATTCAACGACAATACTGAACTACGGGTGCATCACTTATACCATATTCAACTGCATGTAAATATTACAAGCCGCCCAGCAACTAAGTATCTAACTCTCGTCTATATCTAGGTAGTTGGGCCTCCCAACCTACAACAATATCAAATCCTCTCGCAACCAAACAGGAATCCTTTCTCTACGACAGATACCCTGATCAGAGAAATTGTCATTGATTAATAGATTTACCGACGTTCTTCATACGACTCAGGACTCTAGTGGTCATGGAAGCATATCAGCTAGGGCCAAAACTCATAGGATTTGGATCTAACAAAAGGTATTCTAGCTGCCATTCTAACTGCCATTCTAACTGCCATTCTAACTGCCATTCTAATCAAATAAATACATTAAGAAGATCACATACTACTATGCGCAAATTATGTTATTTGTCAGATAATCTAAACCCTCGATTCTTATCAGGTTTCTCCGCGAACGCGTCTAGAATTGAGAGCCTCCGTTGTACGGAGCAGAACACCATTTAGGTAATGGAAAACTACTCCATGGAGTCCGTGGACTATAAGCACATGCCGCTTTCCTAGTGGACTTCCGTGGTGAGTTCTCTGTTGCTCTTTTTGGGAGAACCTATATTTACTCTATCACAGCTCAGCTCCGGAGTCCCGAATGCAGAGAGAAGAATCAGCTACGGAGCGTGGGAATGACAAGACCTCTAGCAGTAAGCCTCACACAATTTCCATATTTGATTCAGGCTTCACATCCGACTGCAGGGTGCTAACATTTCACTGTAGCCAACAAGGTGGATGAGGTTCGCAACGCCGTGGACTCTTGTGAGTCCCAAGTACGGACGCGGACGACTGGGTACATGCCGTGCTCCCGAGGATGAATACGTATTAGTCTAAGATTAAAACCTGAACTATTCACGCTGTTGAATCCAAAATGTCGACGATCACGAACAGCATCATTTGTCGACTGGCACATGAGTGTACATCGACACTACTTGATGAATGACTAGGGGAAATAAATAAGAAAATAAGCTTAAGAACATGGTATATCCTGTATTTTCAAGTGGTATTGACTAGTGAGGCAGCTCTGTGCTATGACCCCTAATACCTTGTGTGTATCACTTCAAGGAGCATGTTATTACAATACATCTCTAGGAATCTATAAAGTTGGACAGAAGGTGAGGCTACCCTGCAAGGATTCGTATGGGAAAAGGTATAGGGTAGGCTCAATCAAGAATCAAGGAGTCCCCGAGGTGTGTCGCAAGGTGTAGAATTTGTATGAGACCCTGCATCACACACAGAAGCATATAACTGAAGAAAAGGTGTATTAAAGGTTGCTTGACATCTAGAAGGTCCTAGCTAGAAGGTGAGAGTAACGAACCCTCCTTTTATACACGTAAATATAGCTGTAGCTGAGAGAAAAGGATACCGGGGGTGCATAAAGTAGCCTTGTTTCAGTAGGTGATCAAACTAAGCCAAGGCTTAGCTGTTTGATCGACTTCAGCTGGGTCTGACAATTTGCTATATGAAAGCTATAGACTTCCGGCAACAGGTTGGGAGATGTTAAGCTATATATATTAGTGAATAACCGCATCAAGAAGCAAAGTATTTCCTCTTCCTCTATTAATTTCCATTGTTATCCAAGAGATAACACTCCGGACATATAGAAAGATGGAGAAGAATTTCCTATTCTTGGCTACCTCGAATAGGGGGTAGCCCCACCTTTCCCGGAGCAGAAGTCCGGATTCCTAGAACATCTCAGAACTCCCCAGCAACGGCTCAGGACCCCATGATGTGAAATCAATGAAGACTTGGTTCTGGTTTCATATAATGCTGTTGGTGGCCTCCGACGCAGGACTCCATCGCAGCCCGCCGTCCCTGGGAGGTTTTCACCATTGTCCACCCACACAGCATTTGACTCACCCATACACGCGACAATATTATTGTCCGAGTTAATGAACCGGTGGGCCGCATGGAGACGTGGTTGGCTCGTCTTTGCTCTTAAGTATGGAAACTGAGAATGTCACAGGTATACTGAAAGGTCAAACATGAAATCAGAACGCCCACGCCAGTAGCTACTATCTGATCGCATGGATCAGTGCAAGATCACAGTTTCTTACATAGGCCGCTGCGGTGCAGTGGTCCTTGTTGCTGGCTAGAAGTAACGCTGCATATAGCAGTAGTCTTAATGGATAAATATGCCATAAAGCTGCCAAAAGTCCGTTCATGGGGTGCGATTACGAGCCAAGCGGGCGATTGGCGTGTCAGTTCAGCTTTTAGAGCAATGTGAGTTGTCGTGACTATCATACGGAAAGCCCTAGTTCGCCAGTTGTATAATTTACAAAAGTTGTTGCCATATCGCGACATATCTCTCATTATAAGGCTGTAGCTGCTTATACGGCTGCCTTAAGGACTTATTCCTGGTGGGCAAGACCCTCCTGGATAGCCCTGGTGATTTTCTTGTTCCCTCTCAGTATCGCAATTTCTAAGACGGATGTACCATCGTCGATCTCCAGGTCTAGCTTCGCACCTCGTTGAATCATCCACTTGACAGCATCAACGTGCGAAGGAATTATGGCTTCAAAAATCGGAGTCCAGCCGTCCCAGGTTTCAGCGTTGATATCGCTTCCGGCTTCGAACAAGAGTTCCAGTATCGGAACTGAGCCACCCCGTGCGGCGTAGTAAAACGGGGTCGAACCAGAATCCCTTCGTGCATGAGGAGAAGCGCCGGCATTTAGCAGAATCCTGACAGCATCTATATGACCGTAAGTGGCAGCGAAGTGAAGCGCGGTTGAGCCGCCAGGACCCGGCGCCTCGAGTTCAGCGTGTCTTTGGAGTATCTCGATCAGGTATTCTCGCTGGCCTCTGTCTGCTGCGAGATGCAGAGGGGTGTAACCCTTACGATAGGTAGCTTCAGGACTCGCGCCAAGTTGCAGGAGGATTTCAAATAGCTCTAGCTCCTGGAATTGAAGGGCAAAGGAGAGGGGGTCGCTTTCGGAATCAGAATCGTGAACGACATGGTGATAAGCTTCTTGCCACGATAAGAAGTTTTGCCTGCCGACCTCGCAGGGCCCGAGGAGCCAATCCATCTCCGGGAGAATTATCCTGATCTCAGGAACGCGATTCATACAATTGCCAACCAGAGCTATCCATTTCATGGCCGCGAACTCCAGGAATCGGTACGAAGAAATGCGTGCTTCGAGCTGTTCTGGTGAGCTGCATGGCTCGTTGAAATCCGGGAAAGATAGATAATGAACAGCTGTGATGCCGAGCCGAAATGCAGCTCCAGCAGAGACATGGAACATGGATGGCGAATCATCGGTCCGTAAGGCCTCAGACTGCAGGAACTCGTAGAGGTTATAATGAGCCAAGTTAACTAGTGGCACCCCGTGAGTCAAATCCACGGCCACCAGACTTCCGAGCATCTCCAGCAGGTCTCTATCATCAGTCATGATCTTGTCAGCGTCTCTACGCGTATCCCCTAAATCGATTGATATAGCCTCTACTAGTTGCGCCAGGGTCAGAGGAACAGGGCTAGCCACAATCCATGTTAACGCCTTCCGAATAGTGGAGAGGTTGTCAAAGTTCTGCTCTTTAATATGCTCCAAATTATGACGATAAATGCTGTTGAGTGACTTTGGGAGTCTGTGAAGGGCATCGCGGATAGCCTTGTCATTGGTAAGCCGCGATAATAGGTCCAGTTGAAATGCTGCCCAAATAAACCTACAGAGATATATGAGGGATATGAAGACGCACGACACTAGGTTGCCACTTACATTCCTTGCGCATCCCTTGATAGTGCATCAATAATGCGATCTTTCAGAGTATGAGACGGGAACTTCAGCCTCCGTGCCTGGATACGAGAGTTAACTTCGTCTGTGACGAATGTCTTGATGTCTCTCCCAACATTTTTCTCAAGAGAAATGTAAAGAGTAGTAGGTACTCCGAGTAATCGTTGTAGGGAATAGTTATTCCGCCCAGTAACCAGAATGCGAACCACGACCGTTTCTAAGGAAACGAGGCGTTCGAGTCCCTTGACAAACTCACTAGGTTCACTGCACTCGTCGAGTGCGTCGATAATCACCGAAAAAAGTGGAGAAATTCTGAATCTAAGTGGTGAACAGGTTGAGGTAGGTTTGCAAGGTAACTGCTCTCTTCATATCATTATCACTATGTCGAAACAGACTAGTCGCCTCGTCTATGAAGTCGGGGTATCGGCATAGCAACTGCATGGACGCTGCAGCGAAAAATTGCTGCAGAGTTCTTTTGTTGGAATCTCTATGATCGCAGAAGAAGTAGATCATGCCGTGTGAGGCGTCAGGGGCACGATTGTTTGGTGTGGAGATGACGTATGACCTGTAGGAGTCAGTGGCGTCTCGAGCCGGTCTGTGGTGTAGATTTTACTTACGCGAGGACGGTCTTCCCGCTCCCATCTTGTAGGCTCCCACCAGCACTACGGACTGCTGGCTCTGGTAGCTGTTCTACTTACGAATGCCATGTATCCACAACACTGAAGACTGCCCAGCAATCCACCTTCGGAAGTAGTCGGACTCGAACAGCCACTCGCATGTTCCGGGGTGTTTGCGGTTCAATCCCTCGTTCAGGTTATCTTCAACACTGATAGAGTTGGGATTCAACCACTGTAGCAAGGCATCACGTTCTTCCACCTGATCCCGCTTTTCAGTCCAATTATGCAGTTCTGTTACGCCCCAGCAGATATCTCCTGGGAGAATCGGTGTACGTCACTTAATGTCGTCCTGATTATGTACTGTCAGTTATTTATTCTTAGGACAGCTAGTTCGACTGATGGCATGCTCACTTACGCCATATCGGCTGTCAGTGCCGTGGAAAGATAGCCCTTTATTCGAGACACGCGAGCCAATGCTTCCTTCGTCTCTTTTTCTTTAAAAGGCCATATGATCCTTCTCCCAAAGCTCCTTACATCGTGCCCTTTAATCTGTTGGCAACGTTCAACGGACTTTTTGACTGTGAGCAGCGACTCGTTGCATTCATCGATCGCGCCGCCTTGGGCAAGTTTCTGCAGCAGGGTACTTCCAGTTCCGAGACCATCTCCGCTGTCAGCTATGAACTGGAACTGATATAGGACAGCATCAAGAGCTGCCACCTCGCAAAGGAGCTCCCTCAGCTCTTGTGGCGCCCTATGGACGCTAGCGACAAAATGTATAGCCTTCAGATAGGACTTTGCCACTGAGCGAGATGAGGCCAGCAATAGCCGAGGCGGCTCCGAGAGGATCGGCCATATTCAGTTGTAGACAAGGTCGCAGGCTGCGAATAACCAAATATCCATCATATATACAAATTCGTTTCTCACAGGGCCTCTCTTCGCTGTATGAATTCTCCGCTCGGCACAGATCCAGGTAAAGAGCCATGCGACAGCGGCTCTCCGGATGCAACCCCTACACATCTTCGCCATGTACGGCGCTGCTTCTTTTCGAAAAGTCCCCCGCGCTAACCCGAGCCTGGTCTAGGGCTTATACACCTAGACTTTTGCCCCTAGTAGGCCCCAGCAAATCTATCACTGAGCATCAGGGCCGAATATGAATATCCTGTAAGGGATCTTCCAAAGGCAGATCTAACGCTTTTGCTGTATTGAGATTTGGTTCAATCCTCTGGATATAATCTCGCAATGGTCAGACTCGGTGAAAATACCCGGATGTTAAACTTGCCGCTGCAACGTACTACGTAGGTTCAAGTTTTGTTGGAATAGGGAGTTAGACGACCCACGGCACCTCGGAGCCGTCCTTGTAATATGTAGATATCAGAGTAAGTATACATCGTCAAAATGTTACTGCATGTGCAATCCCTTCTTCCAGCATCGCGGCATATCGATGTCGGAGCCGTCGATTATTCCACGTATGCGAACCTTCCGCTTCGCCGCTTTCCGTAGCTGACAATGATGCCAGGCATCACTACTCTCGTTGGATACGACTCCGTGCATTTGGAAACGCTAACTAAAGCACAGTCTGAGTATCCTGTGTAATATCCGTCACAGGCGACAATATCGAAATGTTTTAAAGCTGAAAAATACTATTACATCATCAAGAGGTAAGCGTAAATGGGCCAGTTCATTTGAGAAGTTTCATCCTCAGCAGACACCATTCGACCTCATCATACTTGGACTGAAAAGAACTCGCCCGACCCCGTTCCCCCCGTTCCCCTATTTCACCAACCTCTCCACATGCATACACTGTGCTTACTCCGGCTGGACAAACCGAAGATCTTCATTCTTCGTATCGTCGTTACCCAGCCGTCGCAGACGGCCCCCTGGCTCCCTCATCGACGTCCTCGCGCATGGTATCATTTCCGCGGTGATGGAGGCTCCGCCAACTATGGTAGCGGCATCGCCGCGGTCGGCGGGTGCTGTTGCCGCGTTTCTCGGAGCGATCTGGATAACTGGATTGTAATCCGCAGCAGGTCGACCAGTCCAACCTTAGGCCCGAAAATCCAGTTGCATCCTCATTATGTTTCAGCTCGAGCATCAAAGGGGGAGCGCGCTGCTGTCTGGTTGAGTGTAGAAGCACACAAGGCTGAGTCCAGTCTCGGTGCACGCGTAAGTAGGTAGGACTTTCGATGGCGCCCCCGCTTCTATGACTAACCGTCATGCTCGGATCAGGGGCCAATGGCCAGGAGAGCCGGAGGGGCAAAGATGGCAGTAAGAATAATTGACGCACTAGGTGATTGCTTATGGGTCCTGGACATGTCAATTATTCATACTGCCAACTCGAGGGGTGCCCATGGAGCAGGGGAAATATAAAAGTCGCAGTGGACTTGGTCCCATACGCACGGCTCGAACTACGCCCTATATGCCTCTCATTCCGCCCTGTGCTGCAACTCGGTCGCATTGTTTGGGAGAGGCTACCCCCATAACCAGGCGTAGTCATCCGCAACCGCGCCAAATTGTAGAGACGCGAGCGGCCATCTATGCCATTCATTAGCTTCGCCAACTGTTCAAGTAGCGCAAGGGACCCAGGGCACCCAAGACACGATACGCCAGTCACGGTAGCATAGGAACCTGAAACCCTTCAAACGGATGACAAAAGGATCTTTATGGTACAACTCGGTGTGCTGTATTTGATACACTCTATGACCTTGGTCTTTTTCCGCCAATAAGCCGCCGCCTCTATATTCCCACTTCGTCCGCCATTCCGCTTAGAAGTTTCGGCTCATGTCGGCCCGGATTCTCTGGTAGTCGAACAGACCCTCGATACTGCCGACGGCGCTAACGGCGACGTCCTGGTCCCACAGTTTCCGGTTCGCGAAGTCCATGACGTCCTTCTCGGTGATACGGTTGATAACCCGCTCGATCTCGCCGGGGTTCATCCGGCGGCCGGTGGTGACGAGCTGGCGACCGATGTCCTCAGCGACAGCGGATGTGCTGTCCAAGGACAGGAGGATAGATGCCTTCAGTTGGGCCTTGGCGCGCTCGACTTCGGACTCCGAGACGTTGAATGACAGGCGGGACCACTCCCGGAGGGTGAAGTGGACGAGATCGTCGATACGGGTAAGCTGGTCAGTGACGAGATAGATACCCCAGAGCCTACGACATTAGTAGAAGTAGTGGTAAAGGGGTAGGGGCAGGACTCACCCAGTGTCGCTATAGCTCGTCGAGAAGCTCATGAAGCTGTTGGCGAGGTCGTTGTGGTGAACGAAGCTGCTCAGCTTGCTACCCTGGTGAGGAGCGCTGCCCATAGCCTTATCGTAGTTGCCAACAATAGCCTGAGTAACCAGTGCGGTGAAGTAGTCGTCATCGTTCCAGCTCACACCCTCGACGGCCAGAGCAATGTGGGCAGCCGGGATGGTGTCCTCCCGTACGCGGACCTCGGAGCCTATGAAGGTAGGCTTCTTCTTGGACAGCATGTAGGCGGAGTTTTGCGGCGAAGTGGTGGGAAGACCGGCGAAGTGCTTCTCGGCGAGCTCGACAAGCTTATCGTGAGGGACACCGCCAGCTCCGACGAGAACCATACGGTCAGCCGTGTAGTTGTTCTTGATGTAGCCTGTTAACTCGGTTCGGGTGATGTCACGGATGTTCTCGCGGGGGCCGAGAATGGTACGGCCCAGGGGCTGTTTTTGATAGGCAGTGGCGTGCAGATGATCGAAGACAACCTCATCCAGCTGCTTCTCGACCTCCTCTGACTCTCGGAGAATGACGTCGCGCTCCCGTTCGATGGCGGACGGCTCGAGCTTGGAGTTCTGGAGGATATCGGCAAGGATATCGACGCACTGGGGAACGTCGGAGTTGAAGGCTCGCGAGAAGTAGACGGTGTTCTCACGCTATTTCGGCGTCAGTTAGGGCCTCTTGCTGAGACACCCCATAGCAAAATCCCGAACTCTTTCTGGACGTACCGATGTATAGGCGTTGAGGTGGCCACCCATGTTCTCGATCTCGAGTTCTAGTTGCTGCTGGGTTCTTCTTTGGGTGCCCTAGACATTCCATCAGCCCTTGATATCGCAGTGCGGCGTTGGTGCGGGTAAAGTACCTTGAAGGCGAGATGCTCGAGGAAATGTGCGGTTCCATTGGTCTCGTCGGTCTCGGCTCTCGAACCAGCATCAATCCACACTCCCACCGTCGAAGTCTGAGCCCAGGGCGAGTATTCCGTCGCGACCTTCAGAACAATGGTTAGACGGGCGCCGAAAGAGCTTTCACCACTACCATTGGCAGCTTACCGTCAGGCCGTTCTTCAATGTGGTGGTCTGTGTCTTGGCGCCCGCGGGAGACGTCACCGGCGTAGCAAAACCTCTCTTTAGCGATCGGATAGTCGAGGGAGCAGCGCGACTGCGCATACCCCGGGCGAGGTTCAATGCGAGTCGCCTGGACGCCATTTTGTGTATATTATATGCGGCCGGAAAGAGTGGGAGGATGGAGGATGGAGGGCGGGCCCAATCGTATGGTGGCGGCAGTGGCAGTGGTGGGCGATATTAAGGTGTATATGATGATGGTAGTGAGCGGTTTGGTGCGAGCCGGAAATCTTTGGGAATCATGCGTTTTCTCATTGGCCTCAAATCCCACTACGAGGCTTGGGGGAGTGGCTGAAATTTTGGGTGGCCCGAGCTGACTGACGCCGTCCCGCCTTCCCCGCCTGCCCGCCGCCCCCCTCACATGCAACTGCCCACCAAATTCCGAACCAGAAGTGTGGCTGGCAATTAAGATACCGGTACGGGATCCCACTTTAAGCTTCAGCCACACATCGAAAACAATACCATAGTACCGAAGTATGAAATCATCAGAACGCCATTGGTCCGACAGGGGCTGTCATCCATCCCTATCCATATTAATTTGTAGGTACTAGTCTAGGTACTCGGTATCAATTGCCTGGAGCTCCGGCGTCACTCTGCCCTTCCTCGACCAATTAGCCGCTGTAGACCATATTGGCTTCAGCGAGTGAGTCCACATATACAACCTGTGAATGATTCTGCTTTAGAATACCTACCTAGGTAGCTACATTACGATCTGAGTGAATACCTACAGTAGGGCTCTTCTTCCATTTATCCAATACATCGCCCATCATCATGTATGACACCGAGTATGATTTCGTGCCTGAATTTCGTTCCACCAACACTCCGAAGTTGAAAGACCCAGTAACACCAGCGCTCACCGTCGATGCCAAGACCGGCCCAACCGCCTGCTTTCCGCCCTTAGGGCAAGTCACCCAACTGCATTCTGATGCTGTTTCGTTTATTATTCTCTTACAAGTAGATGAGGAGAATGCCCACGATCCTTGGGAGCTTTCGATCTGGCACTCTTCCACTGGTGCAGAATGGTCCGAAAGTCCGGGAGCACAGATATCAACCGACGATGCACCCACCACATTGCAAGAACCAAACTCTTCAATAACTAATAAATACTTTCACGCTACCGTACATGCTTCGTCCCCCTTGAGATTCACTATCAAGTTCCGTAACCGCCCAGATCAGTCATGGAGATGGGTCCGTGACGAGCAGGGGGTGGACGATGGCACCGTAGTCATTGCCCCTGAGGCCTACCGAGACCGGGGGACGGCCGTGCTTTCAGACGTAATCGCCGGTCTAAACCAAGATTTGAAAATCGGATCCGTCATGAGCCAGACCCCTGATACCGAGCTCTGGACGATTGAAGCCGACGTTGCGCCAGCTCGCGGTGAAAAGTCCGCCTATGCTGATATCGAGCTTGGGACTCCCTGGGGTGGACCCCTTCGGTGAGGAACCTCGGGTCTACTGTCATCACCGCTTTATTCAAAACGATTAATAACCCCCCTAATGTATAGCTGACTGCTTGTAGTTGGTTTGCCTTAGTACGTCATTCCTCCCCATGGCTAGCCCCGAGACATGGGAAGTCTGGCTTCGAACTAGACAGTGATGCTATCATGTGTTCATTCCTGAGCTCTAGCGGGAAGCATTTAGTCCTGCTAGGCATCAGTGATACACACGACACTATTGCCCTGCTCAACAGTTCGAAGGCCCGGGCCGGAGCTGTTTCAATACAGGTGGGTTCATACTCCCCTCTATTGTTGGAGGCGTCATCTCGTATTCATGTATACAGCTGCGCAGTGATAATCCGAATCAGTCCACTGGCTTGGTACTCGCCTCAGTGGGAGACAGCTTTGATAGCGCTCTGGCTGCGGCCATGTATCACGCTCGTGATGTCGTTTTTGCAACGACCAGTTCAAGTAGGAATCCGTCCCGAGAGCTCCAGGCTCCGAGCGATGGGATCAAACCCGAATGGATGGAAGAATGGTATGATGGGCTGGGATACTGTGAGTAGTTGTAGGGGCCCTATCGGTACAGAAATTCATTGTCGGCAGGCACCTGGAACGCTCTCGGCCAAGACTTGACCGACGAAAAGGTCTGCAACGCGGTTGACGCGTTGGTAGAACATAACGTTCATATAAGCAGTCTTATCATTGACGATAACTGGCAGGACATTGACTATCATGGCGAGAGCCAGTACCGCCACGGATGGAATGCCTTTGAGGCCCAACCGAGAGCTTTCCCCAATGGATTGAAAGACACGGTTTCCCGTATTAGAGCAAAACATACGGACATTAAACATGTCGCCGTATGGCATGCGCTGCTGGGTTACTGGGGAGGTATCTCGCCTAGCGGGAAGCTTGCCCAAGATTACGAAACAGTAGAGGTCATTCGAGAGAACAGTCCCAAGCGAGATATGGACCTTGAAGGACCCATGACCGTCATTTCCAAAAAGGACGTTGGCAGATTCTATGATGATTTCTATCGATTCCTGTCTACATGCGGCATCGACGGGGTGAAGACCGATGTTCAGTTCATGGTGGACACTTGGGCTTCTGCAAAGCACCGTCGTGAGCTCACCAACACCTACCTTGACGCCTGGATGATCGCAGCCCTGAAGCACTTCAGTCTGAGAGCTGTATCGTGCATGTCCCAGGCGCCACAGGTCTTATTTCATCAGCAGCTACCAAGGAACAGAGCGCCACTGCTGGTACGAAACTCCGACGACTTCTTCCCACACGTCCCGGCTTCGCATCCTTGGCACATCTGGGCCAACGCTCACAACAGCTTGCTGACGCAACATCTAAATGTCCTACCCGACTGGGATATGTTCCAGACCGTCCACGAATACTCCGGATTCCACGCCGCCGCGCGTTGTCTTAGCGGGGGCCCTATCTATATCACTGATACCCCTGGAGAGTACAACTTGAACATCATCAACCAGATAACGGGACAAACTCCGAGGGGCAACACGGTCATCTTCAGGCCGAGCGTTGTCGGGAAGAGCATCGACCACTACACCGGCTACTACGACGACGTGCTTCTCAAGGTCGGGAGCTACCACGGCAGGGCGGCGACCGGGACACCTCTCCTCGGCCTCTTCAACGTCTCCCAAAAACCACTGAGGGAGCTCATACCTCTATCGCGACTCCCAGGAGTCCTGCCCTCGGTGAGCTATGTCGTCAGATCGCACAATACCGGCGCCGTCACGCCCGTGATGCAGCCCGGATCCCATAACGCGTATCTGCCCGTAATACTCGACGTCCGGGGCTACGACATCCTGGCCGCCTTCCCTCTGATCCGGTTTGACAGCGAGACGCGCGGCGGGGTATATGCGACGAACCTCGGTCTCGTCGGCAAGATGACCGGCGCCGCCGCCATCACCGCGAACGAGTTCTCGCTGCTGCGGAACGGCAGGGCGTTCCTGGATACCAGGCTCAAGGCGCTCGGTGTCCTCGGTAAGCAGGGCCCCTCCACATCGGCTTTGCACCGGGTCTTCGACGTAGTCGTTAATTGACTGACGGTCTTTAGGGGTCTACGTATCGTGTCTTGCCGAGCTGTCGATCGAGAGGCACTTCATGGTCACCATCCAGGGCCAGCCCATCCCGCCGCATACTGTCATTAAGAGCGGGGCCGATGTGCATGTACTAGAGGTCGATGTCGAGACCGCGTGGAAGGAGATGGGGCTCAAGGCCGGCTGGAGCAACGAAGTTGAGGTCAAGGTCTACTTTAACATCGAAAAGGGTGACGAGTCGTTTCGTTGAGGATTCAGTCGCGTAGTCCCATAATACGTCTTTTGCCCACCAATCATTATGGCATGTTGACTGCAGATGCTGGTGTTTCTCTTTCAGAGCCTGTACCCTCCCTTGTATCATCCCGTTGCATGGTGTTCTTTTGAGGGTGACCAAATCATCACCACGCTCCATGGATGCCCCCGCCTTATTAGTATTCATGGGCATCTACTCAGCGACGGATTACCGTTCCAGATAACTGAATACATAGCCCCTCTACTCCTTACCGAGACACCACACTGTTTCTCATCTGACACGTTACATGGTGATATAACCCACTCAAACGTTGACAATGCTGCAGGTTGTTATTTCCTATGTCCAACGGCATCAGAACAATCCAACGAAAACCGTGCCCCGTCATTCACTTTCCACCCATTGTGACGCTCGTGGAAACGTGAACAATATGTCACTGCGCCGGGTTGGGACTGCCTAGTAAGGGGAAAGAATATAGGCGCCAGAATATAAGTCCAGCACTCATCATTCCTAGGTTCAATGATCAAACTACTGAACAAATTGGATGATGCCATGATGCAGAACTGAAAGGAATTCGGGTAATTATTACCTAAGGCTCAAACAAAATAAGAGTATCTGTCAAACCTGAAAAATGTGAGGCCCCACACTAGGCGGGACATTATCAGGTCTTAAGTCTCACACACCCCCCCAGCTGAAAGGTACTTGAAGCTGAAAAGTACTCTGCACTGCCATTATACGTCGATTCGCGGTCCCTGGGCACTGCCGTCTCATTCGGGATCTGTAGCTCTCTTAGCTCTATATCCCAGTCGGACCTATCCATGGCTGCTTTCACTCGGAATCGAACTCGAACGCCTTACTGCCAGTTCTAATCTGGCTCTGGGGCTTGGCGAAGAACGGAGGGTCCAGCGTATATTGCATCTTGGCGCGCAGCGGTTGGTAGCCACTATACCAACTAGCCCGGACTAAGGCTCATAACTGTCAAACCTGAAAAATGTAAGGCCCCACATCAACGGAAGGATACCGTTAGGACCTACGTCCTAGATCGCCTTCTGCAGTGGGGTAACGGCAATTAATCGCTTTACCCGATATATCTGATCCCATTCTTTCTATACGGCCACCTTCCAGTCTTCGGCGTACTTATGCTACATAGCTTCCTGCCAATTCTTGGGGGCAGCGGGAAGGCTAGCACGATACAGGCGATTATACTTAATCGCGGTCGAAAAAATAACGTTAAAAGCGGTTGGATACGTATTACGTTTTTCGAATTCTAACTTGTAACTCGTATTGGCAGAAAGTAACTTTCTTCTTTTTCCGTTTCGCGTTCCAAAATCGATAATAATTATCTGATCCAAGAAATTTAGTTCCGCACGGCATTACCGTAGCTAAAAAAGACCTGGTAATATATTTTAAGTTTTATCCGGCAGTAATACGTTAAAGTATTAATAATTTAGGTTTTTAAGAGCTGGAATAACTTTTGGTATAAGTAAATAAAGCTGTGCAACCTTACGTTCCGAATCGTCCGTTTTATTAGGGATACAGCTAGGGTTTTTTTTCGGAATTATTACTAATTACCGAATTAAAAAAGTTTTCGTTAAAATACGAATTATGGGTTTTATTAACTTTTATCCCCTTAATTTTTTGTAAAGCTTTTTAATTAGGAAGGTCCGTAATTATTATAATAGTATCGTAAATAATTTTTTCAGGTTCGTTCTGCTTTACCGACTTATTTACCTTTTTAACCATACTTATTTTTAAAGGGTCGCTGCTAAAAATAACTTTAAACGTCTCTAGGAAAATTATTACTGCAGGTAAAATAAGGATACTGTCGATATGATTGTTTAATTCTGCAATTTGGAACGAAAATTTCTTTTATTCGCCTTAATATAATTTTGTTTTACCAAAAATAATGTTCTTAACGGTAATAACGAATTATTGCAAAAAAATTTATATCCGATATATATTATTAATTACGTATTTTACAAAATGCCCGATATACGTTTTGAGATCTATTTTTTTCAAGCGTTTTGCACCTTAACGAATTATTTTTGTAAGCGTATAAGCCCTTAATCCGAAAAATATAATATTCGTTACGTTCGTTTTTAAACCTTTTTCGGAAATACGTATTTTTTTTAAATTAATTACTTATTAAAAACCTAAATAAAATTGTTTTAACCGAAGGAATAAATCAATATACGATTAGCAATATATATAGTTATTTTGATTATTTCCTGTTACAAATCGAGAAAAAGGTTATTATTAATAATTAAGTAACGCATTTTTATAATAATTACGCCTTTAACGCGTTTTTAAACGTTTACGAATTTCTTAATATATAAAGGCAAAAGTTTATAAAATATACCTATATCGAAAACCCATTTTCGAAACTTATTTCCAAAAAAAATCATTCCGTTTAATACGATCGTATTAACTTTAATATAAAATTATTTTTTAAAGAAAATTATTACGTTTATTAAAGCAATTAAAACATACTTTTTTCGCTTTAAAGTATAATTAATCTTAGCCCTAATAATTGGACAAATAATAATTAACGTTTTCGTACGCCCGTCGAAAGTATCGTTAAATTCGAAAAAATTAACGCACATTATATTAAAGGGTTTATTTTTCTTAATTAATTACCATTATAATATCTTTTTCCGTACTTTAACAACCTGATAATCTTAATATTAAATCGTTAAAAGCAAATAAATTTTCGTTTCGATAACTGCTTATATCACCTTTTCGAAAATACGTAAATCTAAATATGTAAATTTTTAATATCATAACGTAATATCTTTTTTTAAAAATTTCAAAAAAAGCCTGGAATTATTACTACAAAACTTTTACTATAAAATTAACTTGGAAAGCAAAAATTCTTAAATTAAAGACTCCGGAACGAAATTTTCGGTTTTATTTTTAAAAATAATTTTAGCTTTTAAATTATTTTCGTTTTCCGGAATAATAATAAAAAACCTTTTAATTATTATAAAAATTATTGGAATATTATTATTATTATCGTTTTTCAATATTACTTTAACATAATATATAACGGGTTAACGTTCGATTTAATTAATATTTTCCATTTTCGTTTTTCACGCTTTATAATATACGATATCGGTCTTATAATTCCAATAAATCTGTAAGAGGCTGCATATGCAGTAGCTAAGGATATGGGCTATAATAGGTCTATTAAGAAATCTAGGAAACAGCTAAGAAAATGCGTAAGAGCAGCTAGTTATATAAATAGGAGCCACGGGATTAGCGTTACACTAATCCCTCCACTAAGGCCCTTAGCTCGTAATATAACCCCCCCCTCTATATCTAATTTTCGTTTTTTCCCGTTACGCGGCAAACGCTTATTCGTAACACCCTTTTAGGGACCTTGTTCCAAGGCGGCGATATTCGTAAATCTTAATCTAAGGGGTCCTCCGATAGTTACGGGGAAATTACGCCGCGTATTTTAGGCCTATACGTCTTTAGCGCGCTATGCGTTATTAGCTTTATATCCTTGCGTTATTTTCTTTAAGGCTCTTTTTTTGCTAATTTTTTTTAACATTTCGTAAACGTCAAGCTTATTTAAATCCTTCTAGGTTTTATCGAATATTTCCGCGGCTATTTTTTATCGTTTAAATAACGATAAAGTTTCTGGGGCCTTATTAACGCCAATATGTCGGATGGCAATTTCTTTCTCTTTAGAATAATTCCTCCGAAAATACCCCGTTTTGTTATATTTTAAATAACGTTTTCCCGTTTGCTAACAGCGCTTACGTTAATAATTAACGGTTAACGTACCGATTTTTACACCTTTTATAATATCGCCTTCCGATTAAAAAATTATTACGCATAAATACGCCGGGATAAAAATCGTTAAGAACGATATTTTCGAACGGCAAAAAAATTACGCAAACTTTTTTTAAATATTAAATTATTTTTCGTAATCCAATTATTTTTTTGTTTCGGCGTTAAGGCCCGAAATTAATAAAAAATTTTTGGCTTTATTTATGTAAAAGGCTTCACCTGAGCGGTCTGCAATCAGTTGCCAATGAGAGTTTATTTTCTAGCTAAAGAGAAAAGAAAAGGAAGATGAAAATACAGTTGTATGTGTTCGCATATAAGGCGCTGCGCTAGTGCTGCTTGGTACCGGCGTTTGTCCGGTACTCCATAATAGGGCTCCATATAGTTCTATCACAATTTAGTTATTTATTTTTTTCGGCTTAATAAAAAGTATTTTCGAAAATAAAAATATATTTGGATGCTATTTAAACATTATATTAATATATTTTATTTCAATATTAGTTAAAAATTTAATTTCTATTAAGTTTTTTTACAATAATAGTAATATAATTTAAAAAGAATTTGAACAATCGGCTTTTTTAAGGCTTTTTACATATATAGCAAAAATATTAACTTTTAAAACTAACGGCTAAAGGCTTTTTAAATATAAAAAAATTACGTACGATTATCGCCGATCGCCTTTTTATTAACAAATAACTTTTTATCTATTTCGAACCTTTAAACGTTATAGTTCTTACGGCCTTATAATTCGCAAACGGTTCATAAAACCTAACGATACAGTTTTTCGATATCTATGGCAAATAAACTGCGTACAAATAACGGGTGCGTAACGTTAACGTATTTCTTATAGCGACGGACCGTTCGCAAAAAAAAAGATTTCTCATTATGTAAAAGGCTGCATACGTAATAACTAAGGATATGGGCTATAACAAATTTATTAAGAAATCTAAGAAACAGCTAAAAAGGTGCATAGGAGCAATTAGCTATATATATAGGAGCCACGGAATTAGCGTTACGCTAATCCCTTTATTAGGGCCCGTGGCCTATGACAAAATCCCAGCATACTAAAACAATTTATACGAAATTAAGTTAATATATATTTTAAAAACATATAAAAAATTTTTAAAAAAGGTATTAAATCTTTTTAATAATATAATAAACGTAATTTTTTATATATTTTCGCCTACGATATCGAAATATTTTTCTCCGGCTAAAACGTTTCCGTTAACTTTCGGTAAATATAAATTAAAAAAATCAACTTTGCAATTTCCTATATAAAAATCAAAATAAATATCCAGCAAAGTAAATCTTTTTAGGTTATATCCAATAATAATATTATTAGTTTATAAGTTTATAAAAATTCTTAGTGCGAAAAATATTAAATATAATTAAAACATTTATAACTTTTTTTTTACAAACATTTAATTTTTTATCTACTAAAAAAAGATTTTCGATATTTATTTATTTATTTTTTTTAATTTCAAAAACTTCGTTCCATTTATCGAGTTTAACGCTTTCGTTAATATAAAGGCAATCCTTAAAAAAGTATTTTTTATAATAATATTTTGGTATAAGGCGGTTATTATTATTACTGTTATCGTTATTCCGGCTATTAATATTCCGGTTATTATTATTTCGGTTATTTAAAGGTATACTGTGACGGCTAGGCGGTTTAACCAACTATTAAACCTTAAGTCGACGGGTTTATGTTGGCAGGAGTATCGTGGGAATCTGAGCAATAGATACAGTAACGTATTACGTCTCGTAATACCAAAGGCGTTTTGGGTAACGATATTATATTGCAAGCTAAAGTTATTTAAATTATGGAAATAACGAACGTATATATTTTTATTTTGGCTTAAGGTGTTTAAGCGGCTTAAACTCTTAAGACCTTTAAATCCTTTAAGCCCTTTTGCTGGCTTAAGGGGTTTAAGGTGCTTAGCGCTTTAAGACCTTTGAGCTAGTTACGTAATGTTTTGGCTAAGGTAGGACCCGTTCTTTTTGTGGTCCTGACCGTCCGGGAAAAAGCCAAGACCGTTAAGTCATAATATGATTTTTCCCTTTCCAGGATCTTTGTCCCTAAAGATCAAATTATTTGTTTGTTATTTTTAATAAATAACTTTTTTTTTTATATTTATTATGTCGGGTCGTATTAAAAAATCTCGTTTTCGTAAACGTATTAATATTTTGATTTTTTCAGAACGCATTAAACGTTTTAGTTTTAAAATGTTTTTTTGTTTTCGTTGCGAAAAGGAAAATATAAAATGTAAGGTCGTTTGAAAATTTTTGAAATATGCGCAATATATTTATTATGGTAGTTCTTATAACGTTTTTGGGCTTTCGGAAATTAAGTATTAAAAATCACTTAACGAAAAAGATTATTTAAAACGTAAAAAAAAGCAGGTTTGTAAAACGTTATGAGTTATTATTAATAAACTGGATTACTTGCAAAAATAAAGGCGGTTATTTCGTTGTTGCGGTATGGAAATGTTTCGTCAAGGTATTTAAAATACGGAGGCGATAAAGAAATTCGAGCGTTTGGAGAAAAAATAGTAATAATTAGAGGCCGCCGTTACGGCCGCTTTGTTAGCATAGGCCGTAATTAATTAGCCTGATATTCCGATTATTAATTGGTCGATTATTAATTTAAACGCGCCCGTTATTATTGGTAAAAGCTTTTTAATAGGCGTTAGGCGTTAGTAAGGTTTTTAGCGGGTTCCCAGATATTTTTGGAATTTGGGTATTTTTTTTTATTTAATTAGGTACTAAGTAAGTCCGTTTTATTGTCGTATATTAAAGATTTTTTCCATTTCGTATATTTGTTTATCTTTTACTTTTATATTGTTTTATGCCGCATATACCTTAATTGTATTTGTTATTAATTCGAATAAGAAAACATAAAAAATTAAATAAAATTTAATTTTTGGTAAAAGTTCTAATTAATAATTATTTTTTACGATTTTCTTGGCGATTTTTTATAAATCGATATATTTAAAATCGAGTTTTTTTGTTAGGTCGTTTTGTTTAAATGTTTTTAGTAATTAGGTAAACCATTTCCCCCTTTTTAAAAATTAATCCCTTTAACCTTTTTTAGTTATAATATTTATTTATTTGATTTCGTACGAATTTTAATTTTGTTTTTATTGTTTAATGTAATTATCGTAATTATTCCGATATAAGGATTATTTTCACATTAACTGAGCCATCGTCGCGTACCTCTTTATAAATTTCTGGAGTAAAACCAAAATTTATATTTACAGGTATTATCTTAATATTTTCGTAATAATTAATATTATAAGCTAATTAAGCAACAGTTAATTTCTTAACCTAATTATTTTATTTGTAATTAATATAATATTGTAAATAAATTTCCAAAGTTTAATTTATTTATTTTGTTTATTTATCCGTTTAAGGTTTAAAAACGTTAAATAACTTATAATTTAAATTAATTTATACCATAAAACTTTGCCAAAATTTGGATATAAATATTAATCCTTTATCCAAAATAATTTCTATTAATAATCCGTATATATTAAAAATATATTTCAAGAAAATATATATTATTTGTTTGGCGTTTATATCCTTATAATATGGTAAAAAATAAGAAAATTTCGTAAATCGATTAACGATTATGAAAATGTTATCGTAATATATTTCCGTAACTGGATCCTTTAATATAAAAAGCTTAATAATAAAATCGAATATAACTAAATACCATAGTCGGTTTGCAACTAGTAATAGCTATAACTCTCCGTATGGCTTATGTCGTCGAGCCTTTATTTTGGCATAAACATTATATTGCCGTATAATTTTCTGTACTGTTAGTTTCATTTTGGAAAAAAAAATATGCACGTTAAAGTTTTTTTAAGGTTTTATAAATCTCTGGATATCCATATAATTAATATTCGTATATTTCTCGTACTAAATCTTTCTGGTATTTTTTGGAACTTATATTTTGTTCGTTTTTTAATTTTCTGGAAAATTATTATTATATTACTGGATTTTCTGATACATATCGAAAAATATTGCCCGAATCGTTGCAATTTGTCGTAAACGTAAATATCTTTCTGTAATAGTATTAAAGATTGTATGACTAATTTTAACCAATTTTTTTCAAGGTTTAGTTACTTACTTAAGGTATTTGCTTTACCGTTTTTTAATCTTTTTTTTGTAAATAATAACGAAATCGAAGTTCGCCAATTTTTTCGCATAACGAAATTATCGTCCTATAAGCTTTTTAATTATAATAAATCGGGTAAAATTTTAATAATCCGTATAAACCTTAATTTAATGCAAATTTCCCTTTAGGAAATACCTAAATTCCCGAAATGCCATAATAATAGCCATAAATTCCTTATCTGAAATACCGTAATTAAATTCGGCTTTTTTTAACTTATACGAAAAAAATGTAATAAGGTATATTTTGCCTTAATTATTTCGTTATCCGATTATTACGTTTAACGCGTAATCCGAAATATCGGTTTCTAATTTAACGGGGCGGTTTAAATCGTACATAATTAGTATTGGTTTGCTGGTAATTACATCCTTAATATCTTAAAATACTTTTTCCGTATTTGGCGTTTGCTATTTTATAATTATAACGATTTTCTTAAGGTTCATCTTAATATATTTTAAGATAATAATATATTCTAGATATTTCATTTTTTATATATGGAATTGTTTTTTTTTTGCGTTAATAGGTAATTTTACGTTTTGTAAAACTTAAAAAATTTTATAAACGTATCTTACGTATGTTTTTTCCGTTTCTGAAAAGATAAGAATGTTATTGAGATAGCAAACGACAAAAATATTAAGGTATTTTCGTAATACGTAATTTACCATCCGTTAAAAGGTTGCTGGTACGTTCGTAAATCTTATTAATATAATCAAATACTTAAATAATCCGTATTTTGTTCTAAAGGCTATCTTTTATTCGTATTTTTTTTAATCCTAATAAAATTATATCCATTTTTAAAATCGAATGTTATAAATTATTTGGTTCCGTAAAGTCGGTTTTTTATTTCCGTAATTAAGGGTAATAATATTTAATTTTTAATAATAACGTTATTTAATTATCGATAATTAACTATAAGTCGTAATTTCCCATTTTTTAGGTACAAAAAACATAAGGTATTCTGCTAGTAATTTCGAAAATCAAATTTATTTTTTTTGTAACCGATTTTCCAAATATTTTTTAAAAGTACGTAACTTATTTCCGTTAAAGTTGTAAATAAGGTAAAATTTCGTCGAAAATCCTTTTTTAAAAATTATTTCGTAATCCCATTTGTTATATTCCGGTAGCTTTATGTCGAGCTCCTTTTTAAAGAATTATTCGTATTTATAATATTATAATAACATATTAATTAAATCCTTTAATTCTTTAGGTTATTGTTCTTATTATTTTAAATCGTTATTTAATTATTTTAATTTCGTTTTGATAATAGCAATAATGCGTCGTATTTTTCTTTAATGTCCGTTTTTTTGTATTTAAATTTTTTAGGTAATAAGATATCTGTCGTATTCTTATACTTATATTTGTCGCCATTATCGATCAAATATTAAAATCTTAATTTTTTTGTTTTCTATTTATTAATAAAAAATAAAACGAATTTTAATTGGCCAGTTCCGCCGTTAATTAAAACTCCGTATTAACGTATTTATAATAATCCTAAGATCATATCGTAATTCTCGAATAAAATAATATCAAAATTAATTATTTAATATTATGTTTAGACAAAAATCTCGAAATAATTAATTTCGCGTATGATTTTTCCGTTATCGTAAACGAATTCTTAACTTTCGGTATTCGTTGCTATATAAGGTTTTAATTTATATCTCTATAACAGTTTAAACTTATTAACCATATTTAATATAATATAATTTCTGCCCAAAATTCCATAATTTACTATTGCGGTATACTAATGCATTCCGATTCGTATGTCCAAAGTAATAAGGTTATTAACGTTTTTTATTGTTACGTTTAAAACCTTTTTTAAAAATTCCTTTTAACTCCTTTAGGTTTCGTTATTTTGCGGCTTTTTTATAGGTAACCTTTTTCTTTTAATTTTTGTTCGAATTAATCGAATTTTGTTTATATTTTTTCGTTTAACGCGTTAAGTTATTATATTTATCGTTATTATCGGCATATTGTTTTTTCGAACCGTATTAATTCTTTTTAATTTTTTATAATTCTTTTTCTCATAGAATAAATTATTTTTTTATATTTACGATTGCATCCTATTATGCGTTATTTTGGCTGTTATTTAAAGATTTCCTATAAACTAATATATTTTTTTCTTAATAGCTTTTCTTTTATAAGGATTTATAATAAATGCTAATTAAAAATAAAAATCCGTAATAATTTTTTAATAATGCTTTTTTACCGTACGCTGGATTAACTTTTTTTCCGTTTAATAATTGCATTATCCATAATAACAAAAGGGGTTTTTTTACGGGCATTATTTTTTTTCGGGCCAGCTCTTTATTTCGGCCAGTTATTGGATATTTCCTAAGGTTATGGTTCGAAACTGTCGATACCATTATTCGTTATTTTTATTATACCCGGTTTGATTTGGAAAGTCGAATCCCTTATAATACATACGGATAATTCGTACGTAAATATGTTATTTTTATTCCTCGTAATCGGGATATTCTCATTATTAATAATACATAATATATATTTTGCCGTATCGATTAGGTATTTCGGGGCAAAGTTTTTTTGTCCAATCCCGGTATTCGTATAACTATTTTTATAATGCCTTTTATTATGTTCGTAATGCTTATTAAGCTAGTTTCCTGGTTTTTCGTATTTTTCGTCAAATTTTTTATCGGGATGGGCCTAATTAGATTTTTTGCTTAGGGCCTAATACGTATTTAGCTTAAATTATGTTAATAACTTTATTATTGTTTCCTTAGTTATTTTTGGGTTATCCCTCCGGTATAAGGATTTAATTATTTTATCGTAACTTTTTATGTTTTTTGTATTTATAAGCCTTATATCCCATTTTGCCGTAATTAAAGCACTTAATCTGGTTCTAATTTTATCTATAAGTAACGCCAAATTCCATAAGTTCTGGCGCCATTCCGTAAGAAGTAAGGGATATATCTTTTTTCTTCCCTTGATTGGACTTATATTTTAAGCGCAGGGTATATTATTTTTTCTTTTCTTATCGTTTTTTAAACTGTCGATTGTTAATCTTAATTACTTTTACGATATACCGGTTCAGGGCAATTAATCGTTCGATCCGAATAATTTTATTTTTTATATTATTTTTTAATCCTTTATAAAATATATCGATAAAAATATCGGTTTCGTCGTTTTTTTATCCTATTTTAACCGTAAAACTTTTAAAGGTTACGGCATATTTAAATACGGATCTTTTTTGTTGGAATTATAAAAATTATTAAGCCGTTAATCGTTTTTTATCCGGATTGCCGAAATTATCGCATATTTTATTTTCGAAATTGGTATAGGTTAAAAAAATCTTATTAATAAAGTTTTCCTTATTTACTTTTCTTATTTCCAAGAAATTTCTTATAATAAACTTAAACCAATTAACCGTATTTCCTATTAAATATGTTCCTATTACTAGGACCATATCCGCTGGATTATTAAAATCTAAAAAACGAAAGTAAATTCGTGCCTAAATTAAAAAGGTTTAAAAGTTACCTTTTCCATTATAAAATTCAGGTTTTTTCGGTTTTATACGAACGAAAGAAAATTAGGCAGGCGTAACCCTAAATTATCGAATTTCTCTTTCCAACTCCCGAATTCGAACCTAAAACTACTAAATAAGTATTTCCTAAATACTGGTTAATATTTTAACAATATTAAATATTACTTAAAATTTAATAGTACTACTAAATAAAAGCTTATAACGTATAACGGCTAAACGGTTTAACCAATTATTAAACCTTAAGTCGACGAGTTTATATTAGCAGAAATATCGTAAGAATCTAAGCAATAAATATAATAACGTATTACGTCTCGTAATACCAAAAACGTTTTAGGTAACGATATTATATTATAAGCTAAAGTTATTTAAATTATGAAAATAACGAACATATATATTTTTATTTTGGTTCAAGGTACTTAAACGGCTTAAACCCTTAAAACCTTTAAATCCTTTAAGCCCTCCTACTGTAACGAACCTGCCATACATCCACCTGAAGGTATGGGCAGTATCCGAAATAAGGTCTTGATTTGCAGATAACAATAGGGCGAGGAATGATTCAGTAATCTGTTCGTTAAAGAGATTTAAGTACTTTTCCCTTAATTAAAGAATGGTGCAATTACCTCTGAACTAAAAGCTTAAATTAATAGCTAAGGAGCGAAACTAAGTAAGTATTATTTATATGAAAAATCGGTCTATTATATATCCTAATTTTTAAAGTAAGTATGTCATAGATTTACGTAATCTATATAATTTATGTAATTTGGTCCAAATTATTTAAATTATTTAGATTAATTAGATCATTTTAAAAGCTAAGCTTTTTTGTCCGGGGTTTAACCATAATAAGTTTACGTTAAACCTTGAAAATTAGTTTCCTCAAAATAAGAACCCTTATTCCTATAATATTATTCCCTTTTTCCAAAGATTTTTATCCCAAAAATAAAAACCGTAAATAACTATTTTGTTTTATTAAAAATTTTTTTGGAAATATCTTAATTAATTTTATTATAATAAGCCGTATTTAAAAAGAAAAAAAAATCTTATTTAAATTAACGCGAAACGCGTAATAACCGTACGAATTTTATCGAGAAATTCGGCTTTAACGTTATCGTTTATTCGAATTATATTTGCTTAGGGGAATTTAACTGTTATTTTGTGGCGGATATCCTTAATTATAATTATTATATCCGTTATTAGTATTTAACTTGTAACATATTAAATATAAATTTTTTAATAAAAATTAAAAAAAAACGTAAACGTTTATAAAAGAAGTAACGTATGGTAAAAGATATCCTGGTTACGTATTAAAAATGTTAACGGCGTATTAGGAGGCCGCCGAAAAAAAAACGAAAAAATTCGTTAATCGGTTAAAACGCATCCGTTTGTAATAAGGTATTTTGGAAAAAAAACATTTTTGCGATTTTAAAAGAAGGTTATAAATTAAATTAATTAAAAAAAATAAGAGAAATTAAAAGAAAAATAACGGTATATAAAAATAAAATAAATTTAGTTTGTTTTCGAAATAAATACTTTCGTAAAGGCGTTTACCTTTTTAGACTGGAACGTTATAAGGTTGGATTTAAGCGGGGGACCGTTATTACCTGTAACTTTAATTATATTAAAAACGATTAGTTAGGATTCTGGCGGTAAAACGTCTTAATTAAATTTATCGTATTCGTTAAATAATTAAATAATTCCCAAATATTTTTTTTATATAAGTATTTTTCCTATTTAACTAAATATTAAACTTTATTTTTAATTATTTTGGAATTTAGTATTTGTTCGATTTCGTATTTGTTAAAATTCTTCTTAAATTTTAAATTTGTTTTTAATAAGGCATTTTTAGGTATTAGTTTAAATAAAAAAAATATGGAAAACAGGGTATATTTTTATATTTTTGGGCAGCAACAATTAATAATTAATTTTAAAAATAATTTTATTAATTTTAAACCGGTCAAACTTTTTACAATCGAATTTATCGTTAGGTTTTTTTATTTTGATTTGTAAAATATTTAAGGTTACGTTTTATTTTTAGCATAATAAGTAAAGTTTGTTTTTTTTTTCGTTAAAATTAATTTTTTAATTTTTTTTATTATAATATTAAGTTATTTTTTATTAAAAAAATTTTAGTTTATTATAGAAACGAACTTAAATCGTTTTGATTTTTATTATTAACATTTTTGCTTTTAAGGCAATCGTAATAATTTTTAGTATCTTATTAAATAATTATTTTGGTTATTCCGTTTTTGCGTTATATCCGTATATAGCTATATAAAGAAATACGTTTATATTTTTATTAATAAATATATTATAAACGATTTATATTAATAATAAAAGTTTTACTTAATTATTTTATTAATAATTAACGTAATTTCGAAAATATTATTTTAGGGTTTAATTTAATTTTTCGATTTAGTTATCCATTAAGAAATAATATATTATTAAGAATTTAAACTTAATACTTATTTATTTAAAAAAATTAATATTAAATTTTGAAATAAAAAACGTATTTTTATTAAAAACTATTTTTTTGGTATATTATGTTTATTAAGATAATACCGGACGAAAACGTAAACCAGTTATTTTGCCGTTATAGTTTCTTTAAAAGATAAAAAGTACCCATATTTAATAAATTTATTTATTATTACTTATATTCCGTTATATTCAGCTCCAGTAACTGGGTTTTTTGATGGAAATAAGTTAATAATAAAATCTTAAGTTATAGTATTTTATATTTTGTTAAAAATATTTGTAAATTATAATAACTTATAAGGCTTATAGCGGGTTGCCTTTGTTTTATTGCAAATATTACAATTTCTAATAATTTTCTTAATTATTTGGCGTAATTTTGGAAAGTTATATTTTTCCTATAATCGTCGGGTAATTTTGAAAATTCCTTAATATTTATGTAATAAGTTTTTATGGAATTCCTTTACGAATTATTTTTGTTAATTCTTTGGAACACAAATTTTGCTATAATACAATAATTGGTTTTTAGGTTATTTTTTAATTATTAAACCTTTTTCTGTTTTTTCGTATTATAAAAATTCCAAAATTATATTAAAAATTCGGAAAATAGTTTTTTTAGGAATTCGTATAATTATATAATATTATTTTAATTATACTATAATATTTGTATATTTTTTTTTAGGAATTTTGAAATTATAATTACTTTTGTAATTAAAAATATCAGCCTAGATATTTTTTTTCCTTAATATAATATAATTTAAAGTTAAATTTTAATAAAAAAATTATTTAAGTTTTATATTATTTATTTAATTTTTATATTTTTATAAATCGGATAAAATTTTTATAATTAAAGTAAATATTAAAAGGTTTTTATATTCCGTTAAAAAAAATTTATTCCTTAAAAGTATTAATAATTACTAATAATTCCTTATCGTAAATTAGGTATTTAAATTTTGTATTTCGGAATATTTTCGAATAATATGCCATTAGGTATTATTTACCGCTATCCTTTAATTATTTTAGGACAATATTTAATACGTAATTTAAAATATCCATTTTTAAGCGTTTTTTTATCGGCATTAAGTAATCTTATTATGGGTCCGCTGGTAATCGTATCTTTTAGGATTTGGAACGTTTTCCTTATTTCTTTTAGAAATTTAAATTTTTTTTTACATATTTTTTAGTAATAAATTTCGTTAAAAGCCTAATTATATTTCCGTATTTTTTGATTAAGCCGTATACGTAATTCGTAAATCTTAAAATTTGCCGGATATTTATAACCGTCGCCTTATTAAAAATAGGTTAATTTTTAATTGTTTTTATTTTAAAATGTTAAATCTGAATTTGGCCGGGGGTAAGAATATATCTTAGAAAATTTAATTTCTATATGTGTTATACGTTTTTGGCTAGGTTAATTTGGATATTTGTTTCGTTTAACGTTTGGAGTATTTGGGCGACTTATTTTTTGTGCTTTTCTAAAATTTCGGAATAAATAAAGATATCGTTAAAATAGATTAATATAAATTTATCTAAAAATTTTTTGAACGTAATCATAATTAATCGTTAAAATTTGGCGGGAATATTAGTAAATTTTATAAATATTATTCGGTATTTATAAAATTTATATATCGTTTTAAATATTATTTTTTATTTTTTTCCTTTAATTATTTTAATATAATAATAATTATTTCGGAAATTAAATATAATAAATTATTTAATTTTATTAATATTTTTAACGTATTTATAAGGGTTAAAAATATTTGTTTTTAATCGTAATATTATTTAATTATTTGTAATTAATTATTTTTCTAAAAACCAGATTTTCGTTTTTATCGATTTTTTATTTTCTATCTTTAATTTTTAATATTATAAAAACGGAATATTTAACGAAAAAATCAAAATATTAAATATATTCTTTTTTTAAATTAAGTTAAATATTTTTCTCTAAAACTTTTAATTTATTAAGATTTATATAATAAATTTTGTAAAATTTAAGATAATATTTTTCCTTAATCAGTATTTTATAATCCCATTAATTATAAAGTAATAATTTAATTTTTTTTTGTTTTTAAATAATTTTTTGAACCGTCGATATTTAAATAATATTATAAACATTTAATTTATAATCTGGATTTCTATAATAATATAATAAATTTTTTGATTATTTTTTTTAGATAATTTATTTTCCCATAAAAATATTTAACGTTTTTAATTAATATATAAATTATTAAATCTAATTTATAACATTCCCAAAATAATGTTATACCCAGATATATCGGTAATATCCAGCGAAATTTGTTTTTGGTATCCTTAAATTTATACGGGAAATTCTTTAATTTTCCGAAGGATTCGTCTATTTTCGTACGTAAACAAGTTTCCGTTTATTATACGTAACTTATAGGACTTTAATTTATATTTCTAGAAAATCTAATATTTTTCTGTTATTATAAAAGAAATAAAATTTTTTTCGGTTTTTAAATCGATTATAATTTTAAATCTTTTGCCTTTATATCGAAAAGGAATCTCGATTTAATTGCATATTTTTTTATTACTTTATATAAGGTTTTATATATTAAAGCTTTTCGATACTTTATTTTCGAAAAATTTTATTATTTTTTAATTAATACGGTTTATTTATAAGTAAGCGTTTTTATTTTCGAACTTTTTTAATTGTATATTTGGTGTAATAATCGTTTATATATTTATATTATTTTTTTTTGCCTAACTAGTATTTAAAGGTAATTATTTTCTTTTGGTTTATTCTTTGGTTTTATATTTTTTAAGTTATAAGGTCGAAAAAATGTACCTCCAAAAAAAAAATTTTTATATTTAAGAATTCATATTAAATGCATAACGTTAAAACGTAACATAAATATTTTTATGATATGGCTTTTTAATTCCGTTCTAAATTAAGATATAAATAATAAAATTTAGGATATTTTGGCCATCGGGAGGTTTCTATATATTTATACTTATTATCTGGTTCGGTAAACGTTTTTTCGTTTTATTTAAGCTAAAAGTTATTATTTTTTTGGTTTTAAAATAAACAAAATAATTATTGCGATAATAAGCGGTAAAATGTAATAAATTATAAGTTTACTAATGGTATCTTTTGGTAAATAATATATTTTGGGAACTTATATAATTTCAAAAATAATTATCCGTAATTATTAATATTTAATCGAAATTAACCGTTTATATCGTACATCTTATATCTTTATATATCGAAATAATAAAGGCATTTTAGCTTTATGGTTATTTTAAAAGCCGTTTGTCTTAGGTAATACTTATAGGCTTTAACTTTAAAGTTCTAGTAAGTAAAATAATTTTCGTATTTTAGGATATCGTTTTGGATTTAAATAATTATGGTAATAATAAATTCTGGCTGGGAGGAAGTCGTATTAACTTTTTTCTTTTCCTTTTTTGCTTTATTATTGGTTTTTTGCTTAATTATTTTGACTTTTTTTTAGGGTTAAGTAATTCCTCTTTTTTTGGAATTCCTTTTCGCAAGGGAGCGATATTTGCTTTTGAAATGCCCCTTTTTACCATAGTTGAAATATTTTATTTTGGATTTATCTTTCTTAAGTTTTTTCGAAACGGTATTTACTTTTTTCTAAGGTTTGCCCTTATTTAGTATTTTTGTTATTATTTCGTCTGCCGGTCCCTTTTTTTCCAGGTACCGATTAAAAGTACAGCGGTCGGCAATAATAACCTTATCGGTATATTTTATAAAGGATTTTATCTTAAGTTCCATATATATTTCGTCCTTAACTTAAAGCTTTAGGCCATTATAATAAAGATAAAATAATACGCTTTTTAGCAGGTTCGAAATAATTATCAAACGGTTAAATTTAATCGTATATTCGGATATTAACTTAATTTGGCAAAAAAAATAAAATTACTTAACTGCATATTATTTTTTATTTAGGTTTCCAAATAAAGTTCGTATTTTTTCCTCAAAATATTTATATTTATTAAAAATATAATTAATTATATCCAAAAATTTGTTAAAATAATTTTATAAATAATTTTTTATAATAAGCTTAAATTATATAAACATTTTTCCGGTAAATAACTGAAAAATAATTATTACTTTTTAATAATTCTTTATTAAAAATTTTTTATAAAATTTAAAATAAAATCTGGCTTATATTAAGAATTCTTTTATATCCGTAAATTTATCATAAAGTTTGGGAAAAGTTGGTTTGTAACCCTTAATATTTGGTATTCTTTGGTAATTAAAAGGTGGAATAATTTTTTTACGGATTTGGTTCGTACCGAACAATAATAAAATCGAAATTTTTTCGGTTATTTATTCCGTATTAAACGAAAATAATCGAAAATTACTTCCTTAACTTTATCTTTTAATTAAGCTAAATTAAGGAAAAATCGGTTTCTTTCCTTAAGCAAATCGAATATTTTCTTATTCTAAGCTTTAAATTTTCTGGGCCAAAAAATCCAATTTTTTTTCCGTAATAAGTTTTTTTTTTCCTTTTAAAACTTTAGTTCTATACTTTTTTTAACCCTTTTCTTAATTACCTTTTTTTTTAATTTCTTTCTTTAAATTTCAATAATATTTTTAAGAATTAAAATAAATTATTATTTAAGTTGCAAAAATAATCCTTTTTAAAATCGAATAATAAGAGATATTATATTATTAATTAAAAAAAATTTCGATAAAAAAATAAATTATTTAATTTAATTATTAATTCTTTACCGATTAATAACGGAAATCAGATATATTATTTATTTTCTAAATATTATTTTATAATATCGTTTTTATTAAATTCAAAAAAATTTATACCTAATAAATTTTAAATTATTCGTCGGTTATTAATTAAAAAATTATTAAAATATAACAAACTTGCTATATATCTATTTGAAAATATAAATAATATTCAAAATAAAATCTTAATTTATAAGTAATAATAAGGCGAAAAATAATTTAATAATTTATTCGTTAAAAAATTTAAATACTTTTTCCTTAATTAAAAAACGGTATAATTATTTTTAAATTAAAAGTTTAAATTAATAATTAAAAAACGAAATTAAATAAATATTATTTATATAAAAAATCGGTCTATTATATATTCTAATTTTTAAAATGAATATATCGTAAATTTACGTAATTTATATAATATGTATAATCTGGTCCAAATTATTTAGATTATCTAAATTAATTAGATCACCTTAAGAACCAAATTTTTCTGTCTGGGGTTTAGCCGTGATAGGTCCGCGTTAGGCCTTAAAGGTTGGTCTCCTCGAGGCAGAAACCCCTGTTCCTGTAACACCTACTGGCTTAAGGGGCTTAAGGTGCTTGGCGCTTTGAGACCTTTGAGCTAATTACGTAACGTCTTGGCTAGGGTGGGACCCGTTCCTTTTGTGGTCCTGACCGTCCGAGAAGAAGCCAAGACCGTTAGGTCATAACATATACCTATTTAATTAAGAATTTTTCTATTTAAAATAATATCGAATACTTCCTATAATAATTATTTTACGGTAACGCTTTAAGCTTTCCGTAATCGCATATAATTTCGAAACCGCTTTACGAACTTTTACAGGAATAAAAACTTAATAAGATCTTTACTTTCGAACATAATTTTTTTTACCTTAAATTTCTAGGTAACAAAAAAAATCGGATAAATAAATATTAATAACTTTTAGAAAATTAAGGTAATCGTAATAACCTATAATAACTGGTATTTAAAATTTCGTGGTTTTAGTATATATTTTCTAATATATAAATAAATAAATATTTATTTAAATTCTATTAATTTTTAACGTTTATTTATATCGAACGTCAATTTGATAAATTCGAACGTTATTATTAAATTTGAATTTATCCTTTAAAATAATTATTTTTTTTCGAAACGTAACCTTTATTTAATATACTTAATAATTGTAAGAATACAGCCCCTATAAGGATGAGGCTGGTAGCCGACCAGCCACCGATCAGCCACCGACCCACTCACTAGTATAAATCCACCATCTGGCAGCTAGTGGGAAACGCCAGATGGAAGTAACCTAATACACTTACTTCTTGGAATCTGCCCTACGACTGGTCGGAGATCACCTCACCCAGCTCACAGCTATCCATTATCTTACAATAATATTCAAAATAAATAAATTAATTTAGGAACGTATTAACTTTAGCAAATTCCTTTTCCTAAACAATATATAAAAATTATTTCTTATTATATACCTTTAAGGCCTTTTCGAACTTCGAATAATTCGGGCTATCTAAGGAATATTTATTAATTATTTCATTTTAAAAATAATAAAGCTTAGGAAAAATCGGCATTATTAATAAAGGTAACAATTAGGCTACGTTAAGGTTAATATATGCCTATAATATACCAGTTTTCGTACTAACGTAGAATTCGAAAATGTTATATTTTCTAGGGGTCCCCTTCCTAAATAAATATCTAGGAACGCGTCCTAAAAAGAACTTATCAAAATCTGTTAATTAGGCAACCATGGCTTCAGAAATAATACAAAGGGTAAACGGGCTAAGATAACTAAGAGCGTAACAACTAAGCGATGGATATCCTTGGTGACGGAGCAGTAGATGTACCGCAGGAGCGACAGCGAGGTTCCGAATAGCTTCAACAAAACGTATATAACAAGTGTATCAAAGCGCGGCTAGAAAGAAGTGCGGACCGGGCTCATAACTATCAAACCTGAAAAATGTGAGGCCCCACACTAGGCGGGACATTATCAGGTCTTAATCTCACAGTATCTTGTGTCAGGCCTTATCACAGCTCCTAGACTAGAGATGTGACAGTTAAGCTGATCGGTAGATAAGGCAACATAGAGTGTGAGAAGTGATAATTGTCTGGCTAGAATTGAGCTCCAGGGAGCGGTGGCTAAGAAGCTCTCTATATACTGCGGGCGCGCCGGAATAAGGTTCTTCCGGGGTGCTGGGAGCTTGATGACTAACATAGATACCCCTATTCCATGACATCAACCATTTCCTTCTTCACGTCGGCCCATGTCACCTTGTCGAGCTTGTCCACCGCAGAGCTGATACTGCGTATCTTTTCCTTGGGAACGCCGACAACCGTAAACAGGCCGTCCAGGGTCCGTCTGTTGTTGAGTTTTATAGTGATGTCCAGTTGGAGGGCCCCAAATACCTCGACGCCGACGCGCAGGACCTCAGCGTCGGGGATCATCGGGTCGTAAACGCCGGCGATGTCAAAATCGCACTGATAGAACTCGCGAAGCCTACCACGGGATATCGCAGGCTGATCTCGCCGGTAGGCCTTGGCGATCTGGTAGCGCCTGATCTGTTTGACATTGCTGTGCATAGCCCGTCAGCGAGCAAACGGAACCGTTAGATCGTATCGCAAGGAGCAGAGCTTGCCACCCTGGTCCTCCAGGTCGTATATGAGACGCGAATCCTCGCCATATTTTCCTGCGAGGATATCTCTCAGTTCGAAGACGGGCGTGTCCAAAGGAACGCCGCCGTGGCGCCTGAAAACATCGCTGATCGTCTGGCTGTTGATGACTTAGCGGGGGAGCTAATTAATCGATCTACAGCACGTACAAGATATAGTCACGCAGAAGCAGCTCTTGACCCAACCCAATCGCGAGTGCCTTTCGGCGTCTTGAGTTGAACGCCTGGACGAGATGGCGTAACGTCACTGGTTGCCATATTGCTGCCCGGGTGCGGGACGGTGGTGAGAGATTTTCGTAAAGAGTGCAACGAGGTAAGGTTGCGAAGAAACAGTCATCCAAGAGGATAGGGTTATGCGCAATCGGAATTGGGTCGTGGCGTCTGCTAAGTATAAACAGGGGTGCCCTTATCAATCCTCGAGCCTTTCTATTTAGGCAATGTTAGCAGAGATATCTACGGTCGGGGGATAGGAACAGCTAAGATGCAGAGTTAGGAAACTGATTACTTGGTCCTGTCAAGTGTTATGGCTGCACCCCGCACCACACCGCCAAGGGGCAAGAGACTGGCGATTGATCGCATTGGTAGCAATCAACTGGGTGCTTACAGCTAGCTGTACGCATACTGGAAGCCGCTGCTACGGTGGACGAGGTCGTATCACCAAGGTAGCCTGTTTGGGCCGAAATCGCGACCACTGGGTAAAAGCCGAAAAGGCGTTGTAAATTTGTCATCACGACGGGTGTCAGACCCAGCTGAAGTCGATCAAACAGCTAAACCTTGGCTTAGTTTGATCACCTCCCGAAACATGCTACTTTATGCACCCCCGGTATCTTTTCCTCTTAGCTACAGTTGTATTTACGTGTATAAAAGGAGGGTTCGTTACCCTCACCTTCTAGCTAGGACATTCTAGAGGTAAGGCAACCTTTAATACACTTCTTCTTCAGTTATATGCTTCTGTGTGTGATGTCAGGGTCTCACAACGGGGTAGAAGCAGATATCTACTTCAGTCTCTGTTCTGTAGCTCCTCTTCTCGACAAGGGGAATTTCCCTACCTATATCTCGTCTCGCCTCACCCGTGAGTTGTGTCCGTGGCGATGCTTGACACATCCGGGACATCTTCCCCATTCACCTGAGGTTCAATCTGTCCCGCCGCGCTCCCAGATATTGTCTCCGATTCCATATTTTGCTGGCTTTGACCCTGATGATTCTCATCGCCTGTGTTGACCCCTGCAGAATCCAGTCCATCCTTATACAGAGGCTCCAACCTCTCTTCCCGGCCCAAGATATGCCTTTTCCACAACCATTTTAAATAAATTGTTGCGTGATATTTAGCATGCTCCATCTTGGGCACTGCATAGATCTGAGAGAGGTCTTCAAGTGATAAGCGACGAGTCTCTTCCACAAGCAGAAAAACTAGGACAAATGCGAGGATGTTGAGCCCGGCGTAGATTCCGATGGCCCCGGGATCACCTATATCACGGGAAGCCCTGAGATGACCGGTTAGTTCAGACTCTTAAACGTCGTGTGGCAGCTGTCACGGGTTTGGGGGGACATACGGTTGGTAGAACCAGGCAACAACGCCGGCGAAAAAAAGGTTGACAGAGATAGCCACTGCACAGCCCTTCTTCGGTTAGTCTGGAAGGCTTTCACCCACAGTCAGGAGAGGAGGAGCAGTAATCGTACTGTTTCACGGTGTGAGAGCGGAAAGCTGATGTCAGTTAGCAATCAGAAAATGTCCATGGAGTATATGGAGATTTACGCTTCAGACGCCATGGTAAATGGAACAGGACCTAACCCCGGCGAATATAGCGCAGTGAAAACTGGGTTTATCAGTACCATCTTCTTTAGTTGCGATCTCCGTACGACATACCAAGAAGAAACGTGGCGACTGTTGCCAGTTTTGTGGTCGTTTCCTCGATCTTGTCAAAGCAAATGGCTGTGATAACTAGGCTTAGACTCATGAATGGCAGCGTGCTCAATAGCAACTTGCGTCTACCCCAAGAGTCAATTGTCTTAAATGCGAAAAGGCCAAAGCTGAAGTTAACAACGCCTGGCGGAGCGGGCGCACCGTTAGTTTAGCGGAAGTTAAGTGAATCAGACAAGAGACTCAAGAAATCCTACCGAATGCGAAGCTAAACAACATCGGCGTCTGGAACGCACTGTTTTCTGGGTTGCCTAGTGCCCGGAATATGTCCCCTATCATAATGGAGGTCTCTGTAAGTCCAATACGATTAGGCAGGGGGGAGGACAAAACAAACCAGAGAAAAATGCAAACATGTTAACTAGAAAAGATACCTATTAACCACTATCACTTAAACAGAATAGGGGGCAATGCCCAATTCAGAGCATATAGCTGGGTACGAAGGGAGGGATCCTAACTTACTTCCGCTAAGTTGTTGCGCAAAAGCGACTACGCTGGTACTAATCGCAGCATTTCTCAGGCGACGAAGAGTAAATAACTGAGCGATTCTGCTAAAGTATGGTTTCGGAGCTGCGAGTGGTCCATTATCATCACTAGCATAGTTGCCTTCGAGGTTGATGTTCTTGTGCGTTACGTACAGATCCCGGATTGCCTGAAGCTGCTAGGCGTTAGTATGAAGTACCCAAATCGCTTAAGTCTCCAGGATCACGGGCCTCGGTATTCCGCAATCTACATAGCTCTTTGAACGCCTTTTCCAGATTTGTATGTGAGCTGTTCGGCATCATGTAGTATCTTGGACTCTCTGGGCAGAACCACAAGACGACTTCAAGGAAAACAGCGGGTACCGCCGGGGATCCCAAGATTAGTCTGACGACTAATTGTCTTGAGTGGATGGTGTTCAAGACGAGATTGACAGCAAAGCTTGTCATTATTCCAAAAGCCACCCCTGCGCAGTATTTTTCAGCAATGTCTTTCGCACTGGGCCAGAACGGCACTCACAGAGCTGCCAGAGGAGGAGGTAAGACCCTCGATAATGTCCAATAACTGTTTCGGATGCAAGAATAGGAGTAGTGACGGCCTTGATTCCCATGCCTGTCCGTGGTCAGAATGGGTGAAGCACGCATGTAGCGGTGAATCGGGTATACCTATGCCGTTAACAATCCGGCATCCCGCTAGCTGAACCCATCCACCTGAACGACCAGAGTCATCCATAGGAATTAAAGCTGAGCCTATAGAACTGACGATGATGAGAAGGCCTGAGAGAAATATCGCTCCCCTGCGCCCACGGCATAGCTGGTTTACCGGATCGGCCAACGGACATCCGCTATGCTCAAATCAGCAATGAAGCCCTGTTCCCATCTCATACAACTGTTATCCTTGTTCCGCAGCAGGAGAAGAACTCACATGAGAGCCGCAGCCCAGTACACGGCCGCGTTCGTAACCCCAATCTCGTTAGCTTGCTCCTCGTCATTTCGAATCCCCCACCACTCCGCGAACAGATTAGCACCATTCTGTGAGCTTTGGACAAACCCTTGGAGGATGGCCGCCAGGGAAACAGCAATAAACACAGCAAGGGTTTTCTTTTCCGCAAAAGGATTGGTCTTTTCAGCCCTCAGCGCATCTCTTTCTTCAGCAGTCAATTCCTGGATATCGTCTAACGAGTCCTCATTGGAGTCTGGATCATAGAGACGTGTGTTTTTTGCAATGATGGCGGCTAATTCAACCCGTCTCTCCTTCTCCCTGAGAAAGGGAGCCTCGTTTTGTACAAAGTTGTGGACATCTCTTCGAAGTTCTGCGTCGGACAGACATGCTGGTTCATGTTAGTGAAACCTTCCTCTCCAAGTCCGAGGAGCGAGAGTAGCTTCCCAAGGTGATTTTGTATCACAGCCTGATCGTTTCTGCGGCGCAGGAGCCGATCGATGTAACCTCTCTCCATCGGGTCCCCTGGTTGTCTGGCTTGCAAGGAGAGTTTTGACCAGAGCTAATGTAAGGTTTTAATTGACAGCAAATGTTAATAATGAGTCCGGAGCTGGAAAGTCTGGAACTGGGAGTTTAATTAAATGTTATCTAAGACGGTACATCTCTGCTCCATGCTTCCAAGGCGTGTGTTTGCCAAAGCCTTGCGGCGCCGAGCAAATCGAGGCGTTCCTAGCTGTAGGACGGTGAAATAAAGCTGCCGTTTGGTGCCATTAATAGTACTCTGTATGCTCGATTACCCCAACAGAGTATCTTTCATCACCTATCACATCGACTTTCATTGTCATGCGGGCTTATCAACAGTGCTTTGGGGCTGGGCAAGTCTGTGTGTTAACCGCCTTTGTTTTAGGCGAGAGAATCCATTGGTGACTATTGCCTCGCTACGTAGGAGGTCCGAGTGAGGTTTGTGCACTACTGTGCAGCTACGGTCTAGTGTCCAGCCACATGACAAAACAGAAAAGACAAAGTCTAGGCATGCCTGGACTAGTTAGAAGTGACACTTCCGTCCCACCATAGCCTCTACATTGACTCATGCTAGAAGACCGTCAAAGGCCTTGACGGCTCTATCGGAGTGGCAGAACTCAGCCTCGTTGGCCCCTCATGCCAAGCCTCGAGCACTACTGAATCAATAAGTACTTGGACGGTCCCCGCGACGGTTCCTCCTTGAAAACCATAGTGGATACCCCCGAGAGCCAAGTATTTGACTGGTTGACACTGGAGAAAATTGAGAATGGACCCCTTGTCTATCACCGCGTTTACAATGGAGGCCGTAAGGGTCTGTGGAGCCCTGGCGTTCCAGATTTCACAGTTCGTCTACGCAGTGCCCGAGGTGACGGAGAATGTTTGTAAGCGTACCCAGCCTTGAATTTGACGCTCGCCTTTGGGACCACCCTATTAACCATTGAATTTGAAGTGGGGTTGCAGAATACTGTCTCCGCGGTTGAGGAAACACTCAGAGCTGTGGCTGACAATCTCGAATTCCATGCCCATCCAGGAACTGTCGAGCAAGAGCACCAGGAGAGAATCAAGAGAATAATCGAAAACTGTAAAACCGCAATAGACCGCCTCTCTGAAGCTCTTCCCAACATACCAGAGGATCCGGGAATGTGGGCCAAGACCAAGGCTGAACTGAAAAAGCTCATGAGAGAGCCTGTGTTGAAGGATATCACAGATCAGATCAGTCGCTGCCAACAGGTATTTGCCAGTCACTAATGCTTAGACTCCGAGGCTAAAACCTACCGTCTTGAGCCAGGTCTTGCAACTAAGTTTGCAAACTCTTGCGCTGTATGTCCATCCCGCCACCAGGAGAGATAGCTGCTAATTCCGAAGCAGAGATATTAACCGAGAGACTCAAAAGTCCGCAGAGGAGGCACAGAGAACTGCGCAGAAAACGCTTACCAAGCTTCGTAAACTGTTCGTCGACTTGAGTGCAGCGGGCCTATTACCTTCTGCAATTGCGGATATTGTCAGTGGAGATCCGGCTGGGACAATAATAACGGATAATGACAAGGAAACCAACAATGCTGATGATAAGGAGAATGAGCTCGTTAAGGACATCGAGGCATGGAAAGAATCCACAGGGTCCATCATGAGATCCGTCGCCAAAGGTGCATCAATTGATGATGATATGCTATCGGCGGACCTTCGGTGGGCAGACACGTTCAGGCCCCTGGATCACGTTCTCTCTTTCACCCCTTATGACGATTGGGTCAAACAGCAGCGGTTGATGCGACGCAGTAGCGACAGTACAGCGGACAGCGGAATCAGCCTCGGCTCAGCCCAGGTCGATGATCGGGTTCGAAATATACACCGCCCTCCAGGGATGATCATAAAGACGCTGAAGAATAACCAGAAAATGGTCGAACAGCATCTGCAGGATGGATCTGTCACGAAAGCAGGCCAGCTCCAGAAAAAGGCGATTAGACTGAGAGAACAGCTCGACACCTTGCACGATGTCCCATTTACCTTCCCTGAGCGAGCCGAAATGGAGGAGAAACTAGCCAAGATCTACCTCGACATTGATACTGAGAGAAGTGTAGAGGAGGCTGAAGAGATCTTGCGCAACCTTCTTGCCCAGGAAGTAAGTCTCGAACCGTCAAGCTCGAAACAAGGCCGGGACGCGGCAAGGGAAGCCAGACTTCAGCACAAGCTCAGCAGTCTTTACCTAAAGCTGGGAAAGTTGGATGAGGCGGAGAAAATCGCCACCCTTGCAACTAAAGGACGCCTCAACATCAACCCCATAGACGCCAATCTTGTTAGAGAGTACGCTGCAGTGTGGAAAAACGTGCTGCTACAGAAGGAGGAGTTCGACGAGGCTGAAGGAATTGATGACTGGATCGACGAGATTCTCGAAGGGGAGAACGAAGATGATGCCCGGGCATGGTGTAGGTCACTTGGCTTCGATGTCGACTCCGAAACCTTCAGGTTTGACGTCTGTGATTCAAGACGATCTTCGCCTCTATGGGGTTCTTCGCCTCTCCACGCCGCAGTTGAAAAGGAGCAACTAGACAAGGTGAGATTGATGCTCAGCGGGTCGGTTAGTCTCGAAACGCCTGAAGAAAAGGACTTCGCAACGCCGCTTCTCGTCGCCTGCTCAACAAGGAACTCGAAGATCGTGGAGTTGCTTCTACGCCACGGAGCCGATGTCAACGCTCGGGACCGAAATAACAGGTCTGCACTCCATCGATGCCAGGATAACACCGGTGGGACAGCAGTAGCACAGCTCCTCTATGACCATGAGCCTAGGAAGTTCCACGTCGATGACTTGGACCAGTATAAGAAGGCGGCCATCCATATGGCTTCAGAAATGGGAAATACCAAGATGCTGCGATGGCTCCTGAAACACAACGCGAATGTCAATGCCATTGGGCCTGGGGGGTGTACTCCTCTGATGCTTGCCATCGAATCAGGAATACCCTTCGAGAGGAAGGAAATGGTGATTGGCATTTTGTTCGAGAACGGAGCCGACCCCCGGATCCAGAATAGTAAAGGTCAGACAGCAATGGGAGTTGCCAAAGGTCAAAAAAGAGTCCAGACGCTATTGAAGAAGCATGGTGATGCCAAAACTTCAGCGTCCTGAATAGAAGCGGCGATAACAAGCCGCCTCGGAGAGGAGCATTGAGCGTAACATCCGGGACGTGGAGGACCGGCGAGCGCGGGTAATTTCTAGAGACTTTTCTTTGCTTTCTTTGTCCTGCTAGGTTTCCAGTATGTTTTCGTTGGAGGGTCAACCAGGAAGGACGCGACTTGATGTTCTCGGGCGACTTGGCCAAGGGTATCTTGCTCTGGCGGCGAAGTTTTTAACTAGGTACCCCCACTTGGTGGTAGTGCGGCAAGAAGAAGGGATTGTTGGTCCATTCGGAAATAGCGGAGAGCCAGTTCGAGCAGAAGGGGTCTTCGTATTCAGCGTGGATGATCTTGTTAGAGTGGCGGAGAAGAGCAAAGGGGCGAGGGCACTCCTCTCGAGGAGCACCATCGAAACGCGCCCGGTGCGAGAGGCGGTAGGCTGCCTGAGTGACCAAAGGTGCCGTCGGCTCCGACGGTAGAGATTAGGATTTCGCGGTTCGTCACTAGCTTGCTCTGTGGTAGTAGCCCCGCCGACGCTTTCATTCATCTCTCGACGCTTGATTTCACCAGTGACCGCAGCGAGGTATCGTGTCGCAGTGGGACAACTCGTCTTAGCTTGCGCAGCAATTCTCTCCTGCCTGTAGTTCCAGTACAAATACAACCTACCAACCCTGAGACCTTAACATCACATGCTGAAGCATTTGCAACTGTAGAAGTAGATTTCTCTGGTTGACCTCTAAAAGGTCCTAACTACTGATCAAACGGTAGCGATACCTCTTTATACATGTAGAAAACCCATGTAACAGAGAGAAAGCGATACCGAAGGTTGCCATATAGGGGGCTGAACTATTGGGGCCAACATCGAGCTATATGGGCCTAGCCTCAGTTAGGTCAAGATGCTATTCGGGGCGCATGGCTCGGAACGGGGAGGTCTTAGCACTTACCTTAGCTAGCTCAGGCCTCTGCTGGCTCGTGCTCTATTTTTGATGAACTTTTATGTACTACGCCAAGGCATTAAAATTAACCAATTAAATAGCATATCGCCGTAACGAACCAGCAAGGTCTAAGTTAAAATTACGCAAAAATGTTTTTGACATTTTTCTTTATATAATAACAGGTTTGTTTTATTTTATAGCTAATTTAAATCCGTTAAGTTTAAAACTTTATCTATGTTTAAAATATAAATATATATATATAAAAGATTTTATTTTTTATTTTTTAGCTGAAAATTTCAGTTAATATAGCTAATATTAGATCTAGAAAATAGTATAACTGTCAGCTAACTGGAATGTGCAGAGGGTTCCTCGTATACGGCAAGGTCCTATATTAATCGGCCTATATATGTTCCGTGGTTAAGCTACTTAAAGTTGTACGCGTACGAAAGCATCTATAGCTTAAGTAAATTCAAGAACATAACTGATATACCTTATATCTGATAATTAAATGTTTTATTCGCTTAATTCGTATATATGGTTATTAATTAAGTATTAATAACATAATATAAGTTATATATTAGTATTAATTATTTGTATATTTTAATAATAATAATAACGACCGTATAATCGATATTTTTAATTATTTATAAGGGACCTAAGAATTAAATCGTTTTAAGGGCGAATTTCAGTTTAAAACAAAAGCATTTAATATTTGGAATTTGATCTATCTCAATTAATTATTTCTGTAATTTATTAAATTAATAAAACTCAACATAACCTTTTATCTGAAAAGACGAATTCGCTATACGGTGCGATTTAAGACCTTATTATCGTTTTTATCGTCCGAAAGAATTATCGAAAACATTGATTTTACGGAACACTTAATAAATATTCTTAAAATAATGACCGAAAGTAAATAAGTGTGAGAATACAGCTCTTACAAGAATAAGGCTGGTAGCCGACCAGCTATCGATCAGCCACTGATTTACTTACTAGTATAAATCTATTATCTGGCAGCTAGTGGGAAACGCTAGATAAAAGTAACCTAATATATTTATTTTTTGAAATTTGATTTACGATTAGTCGGAAATTACTTTATCTTTGCTAATAGCTATATATTATCTTATAATCTTTCCATCTTTATTATAAAAAATAACGCGATAATTACCAAAATCAAAGTTCGCCAATTACAAAACGAACCTAGGTTATTAATTAAAAAAACCGCCAATCGGAATCCAACCGACGAACGATCGATTACGGTGCGAGAATAAGCAAAAAAATTTATAACGAAACTTTAATAGGTAAAAGATTATAATCTTTAAAATTCCGAATTACCTTATATATATAATAAGTATACGTTCTAATAACCGTTAAAAAACAGTCTGGAAACGGACATAATATAACGACTATGTTCTGAAATTTAAAATAAAGAAAAGTTAAGCCTTTTAATAATAATTAGATTTTTGGAAGTTATTCCAATACATAGCCGAATAACAGATAATAACATATGTTAAAAAATAAAGTTTTATAAATTAATTACAATATCGTCGTAAAACCTTAAGAGCAATAAGCAAATATCGCGTTATAATTACTCGAAGCTTTTCGAATACGCGTTAATTAAAAAAAGATTAAATAAAAGCTATTATAGAAATTTACACTAAAAAGTTATCTTTATTTATATTTAATGGGTTATAAGTTATATAAACGTTTTATTACGAACTTTTAACGATTATACCCCGTTATTTTTAATTATTTTAATTAGAAAAAATTTAAAAATAAAGGGTTTATAGTCTTTTATTAGGAAATATTACGTAAATCTTATTTTTGTAGATAAGAAATATAAGAAATATTTTATATAATTATAATAATAATATGATTAATTATCGTTAAAGTTTTATGTTAAAAATTTAATTTATAAAAAAATTTGTACACCTTTTTAGCCCGGATGATAATCGAGATAATAAAAATTGTGTTTTAAATTATTTTTATAAATTAATACCAGAGTTGCGAAATATTTTATTACGAAAAGATATTAAGTTAAAATAAATTAATAATATAGCAAATAAAGTAAAATATTATTCGAATGCTTAGAAAAAGGTGAAAGAAAACTAATTATCCTTTATTAAAAGTATTAATAAAAATAAACGATTTTATCTTAATAACTTCGGAAAAAAAATCTCCAGAGCAAATTGAAAACGTTATATAAAAGTAACAAGGACTGCAAGTATTTTTATATTCGGAAAATAAATAATGTTACAGGAACAGGGGTTTCTGTCTTAAGGAAACCAACTTTTGAGGCCTAGCGTGGACCTCTCACGGCTAAACCCCGGGAGGAAGTTCTTGGCCTGATTAATGTGATCTGGGTGATCTGACGGATTAATCAGATCATATAGATTACGTAGATTTACGATACGCTTATTTTAGGAATTGGGATATATAATGAACCAATTTTTTATGTAAATAATACTTACTTAATTTCGTTCCTTAGTTATTAATTTAAGTTTTTAATTAAAAAGTAATTATACCGTTTTTTAATTAAGGGAAAATTTTTTAAATCTTTTTAACGAATAAACCACTAAATTATTCCTTACCTTATTATTACTTGCAAATCAAGATTTTACTTCGGATATTACTTATACCTCCAGGTAAATGTATAACAGGTTCGTTATATTTTGATAATTCCTTAATTAATAGCCGACGAATAATTTAAGGCCCAATTAGGTATAAGCTTTTTTAAACTTAGTAAAAACGATATTACAGAACGACGTTCAGAAAATAAATAATATATTTAATCCCCGTTATTAGCTAATAAAAAATCAATAATCAGATTAAACGATTTACCTTTTATCGAAAAAGTTCTTTAATTAATTAATAATATGGCGCTCCTTATTATTCGATTTTAGGAAGGACCATTTTCGCAATCCAGATAATAACCTACCCCAACCTTTAAAGATATTATCGAAATTTAAGGAAAGGAATCGGAAAAGAAGGTGGCTAAGAAAGGGGTTAAGGAAAAATATGGAGCCGAAGTCCTAAAGGGAAAAAAAAATTCATTATAGAAAAAAGATTGGACCTTTTGGCATAAGAGATTAAAAGCCTAAAAGAAAAAAATATCCGATTCGTTAAAAGAAAAAAATTGGTTTTCCTTCGGTTCGGCTCCGCTAAAGGGTGAAATTAAGGAAGTAGCTTTCGATTACCTTCGTTTAAAGAAAAACAGCCACAAAATGGAATTCCGAATCTGCCATTATTCGGCGCAAATTAGACCCGTAAAGGAATTATGCCACCCCCCAGTTATTATGGAATGCCAGATGTTAAGGGCTATAAGCTAACGCCTCTTAAGCCTTATGATAAATCCATAGATGTAAAAGGATTCCTGGTCCAGGCCCGGCTTTATCTTAAGTTTTATGAAAGTTCTTTAAGGGAAAATTATCAAAAAATAATGGCCATTTTTTAGCTACTTACCGGAAAAATTTTTTTATGGTTCGAACTTACCATAAAAGATTACTTATAAAATTACTCCGAAAAGTCTTCGGATATAATTAATTATATTTTTAACAAATATAAATATTTTAAGAAAAAAATACGAATTTTATTAAAAATTTAAATAAAAAATAATATGCGGTTAAATAATTTTATTTCTTTCGTTAAACTAAATTAACATCCAAATATATAACTAAATTTAATCGTTTGGCAGTTATTTTTAATTTGTTAAAAAGCGTATTATTTTATCCTTATTATAATAACTTAAAGTTTTAAGTTAAAAATAAGTTATACATAAAACTTAAAATAAAATGTTTTATAAAATATATAAATAAGGTTATTATTGCCGACCGCCGTACTTTTAATTAATATTTCGAAAAAAAGGAGACCGGCAAACGAAGCGACGATAAAAGCATTAGTAACCGAACTAAGAAAGATAAGGGCAAACTTTAAAAAGAAACGAATTCCGTTTCGAAGGAGCCCAAAAAGGATAAGTCCAAAATAAAGTGTTTTAATTATGGCAAAAAGGGGCATTTCAAAAACGAATATCGTTCTCCTGCTAAGAAAAACTTTAAAAAAGGAGAAATCCCTTAACTTTAAAAAAAGTCAAAATAATTAAATAAGAAACAAATAATAAGGTAAAAAAAGAGAAAAAAAAATTAATTTAATTTCCTCCTAGCCAGAATTTATTATTACCATAATTACTTAAATCTAAAACGATATTTTAAAATACGAAAATTATCCAATTTATTAGGATTTTAAAGTTAAAACCTGCAAATATCACTTAGAATAAACGGTTTTTAAGATAGCCATAAAGTTAGGATATTAATGCCACTTTGATTCCCAGAAGTGTAAAATGCATATAAAGGACGGTTAGTTTCGACTAAATATTAACAATTATGGATAATTGTTCCTGGAGCTTTATGGGCTCCTAAAATGTATTATTTATTTAAAGGAACTAACGAAAAATTTTTACGATTTATTATATTTTACGGTTTACTACATCGACGATTGCCTCGTTTATTTTAAAGTTAAGGAAAATAATAACTTTTGGCCTAAATAGGATAAAGAAATATTTACCGAACTTAATAACGAATACAGATATATAGAAACCTCCCGATAGCCAAAGTACCTTAAGTTTTGCTACTTATATTTTAATTCAAAACGGAATCGAAAGGCCATATTACAAAGATATTTATGTTACGTTTTAATGCTGTATATTTAATATAAGCTCCTAAATATGGGAATATCTTTTTCGGAAATACATTTTTCCGACCTTATAATTCGGAAAATATAAAACCAAAAGATAAGCCAGAAAAAAACAATTATTTTTGGATGCTAATTAGGCAGAAAAGATGGTATAAATATATAAACGACCATTGTACTAAATACGCGGCTAAAAAAGTTCGAAAATAAAAACGCCTTTTCGCAAATAAGTTACGTAAATTAAAAAATAATAAAAACTTTCGAAAATAAGGTATTAAAAAGCCCTAATATATAAAACCTTATATAAGGTAACAAAAGGATTACGCAGCCAAATTGAGATTCTTTTGCGGTATAAAAACAAAACGTTTAAAGTTATAATCGATTTAGGAACCGAAAAAAATTTTATTTTTCTTACGGTGGCAAAAAAATATTAAATTCCCTGGAAGTATAAGTTGAAATTTTATAAGTTACGTATAATGGACGGAAGTTTGTTTACGTACGAAAACGGACGAATTTTTCGGGAAATTGAAGAACTTCCCGTACAAATTTAAGGATACCAAAAGCAAATTTCGCTAGATATTGCCGATATTTCTGGGTACGACATTATTTTGGGAATGTTATAACTTAAATCCAGTAACCCCTATATTAATTAAAAAAGTTAAATATTTTTATAAAAATAGAAACGAAAGTTACTCGAAAAAAACGATTAAAAAATTTATTATGTTATTAAAAAAATTCAGATTGTAAATTAAGCTTTTATAATATTACCTGAGTATCGACGATTTAAAAAATTATTTAAGGATAAAGAAAATTACGAATTGTTATTTTATGGTTAATAGGATCATAAAATACCTATTAAAAAAGGGCATTATCCTAAATTTTATAAGATTTATTATATAAACACTGATAAATTAAAAGTTTTATGGAAAAGTATTTAGCTTAATTTAAAAAAAGGATATATTTAACCTTTTGATTTTCCCGTTAAATATTCTGTTTTTATGGTACTAAAGATTAAGGATAGAAAGTAAAAAATCGATAAAGACGAAGATCTGGTTTTTAGAAAAATAATCGATTACCGATAATTAAATAATATTACGATTAAGAATGGATATTTCTTGACCTTTATGAATACGTTAAAGGAAAACGTTAATAAAGTTAAATGGTTTATTATATTCGATTTTCGAAACGGTTATTATCGTATTAAAATGGCTAAAAAAGAAAAATAGAAAACGGTATTTAAAACGATATATGGACTTTACGAATACAAAATAATACCTATGGGACTTATTAATGCCCCCGTTAATTTCTAACGTTTAATTATAATTACGTTCAGAAAATTTCTGGATAAGTTTGTGTTTGTTTACTTCGACGACATCCTTATTTATTCCGAGACCCTTAAGAAGCACAAAAAGCAGGTTACCCAAATGCTTTAGATTTTGGAGAAGCAAATATCCGAATTAACCCAGCCAAAAATATATGGCATACGTAGAAACTAGACTTTCTGGGATATATTTTTATCTCCGGCCAAATTTAAATTTAACATTTTAAAATAGAAGTAATTAAGGATTAATTTATTCCTAATAAGGTAACCGTTATAAATATCCGGCAAATCTTAGGATTTACGGATTACGTATGTAGCTTAATTAAGGGATACGGAGATATAGTTAAGTTATTAATAAAACTTACTACCAAAAAATATGTAAAAAAAGAATTTAAATTTCCAAAAGAAGTAAAAAAAACGTTCCAGATTTTAAAAAATGCAATTACCAACGGACCCATAATAAGATTACCTAACGCCGATAAAAAAAAACGCCTAAAAACGGATATTTCAGATTACGTATTAAGTACCGTCCTAAAATAACTAAAGGATAATGGCAAATAGTACCCAATAGCGTATTACTTAAAAGCATTCCAAGATGCAAAACTTAAATATTTAATTTACAATAAGGAATTATTGGCAATTATTAACGTTTTTAAGAAATAAGAACTTTTTTTAACGGAATAAAAGGACTTTTTAATATTTACTTTAATTACAAAAACTTTACCCGATTTATGAAGGCATAAGAATTAAACAAAAGATATAAGACTTGGATAATTTTTCTATTAAAATTTAACTTCAAAATATATTATATTAAAGGAAAAAAAATATCCAGGCGGATATTTTTAATCGTAAAGGCGATTACGATTTCAAAGTTCACAAAAAAAACATATAGATATTATAATATAATCAAGATAACATAATACAATTATGTAAAATCGTAAAAAAACCATCCCCTAAATTTTTAATACGGTTCCGAAATTCTTACGACAAAAAAAAAATAGAAAAAGGTTTAACAGCTAAAAAAATAACCAAAAAATCAGTTATTGTATTATAGCAAAATTTATGTTCCTAAGGATTAACAAGAACAGTTTATAAAAGAATTCCATGAAAATTTATTGTACGAATATTAAGGAATTTTCAAAACCACTAGATAATTATAAGAAAAATATGATTTTCCAAAGTTATAACGTATAATTAAAAAAGTAATTAAAAATTGTAATATTTATAATAAAGCTAAGGTAATTCGTTATAAACCTTATGGGTTATTATAATTTATAAATATTCCTAATAAGGTATAAAATATTATAATTTAGGATTTTATTATTAACTTATTTCCTTTTAAAAACTTAATTATTAAAGTTAAGTATAATGGAATTTAAGTAATTATCGATAAATTTATTAAATATAGGTATTTTTTACTTTTCAAAAAAAACGTAACGGCAAAATAATTGGCTTACGCCTTTATTAAATATTATTTCGATAAGTATGGAATACCAGAAAAGATTATATCTAATATAGATACATTTTTTATTTTAAAGTTTAATATTAATTTCTTTAAATAAATCGGAGTTAAGCTTAAGTTTTTAATAACATATTATCCTTCAACGGATGGCCAAATAAAAAGATTAAACCAAACCTTGGAATAATATTTTCGAAATTACGTTAATTACTAATAAAATAATTAAATAAAGCTTTTATTATTGGTACAGATCGCTTATAACATATTTATTAATAAGGACATAAGCATATTTCTTTATACGGCTGTATATAAATATAACGCGGAAACAAAACGGCTTAAATAATCGTTTAACAAAATACCAAAAATTGCTATAATTATTCCAAAAGCGGAAATATTAATAACAAAAATTAAAATAATTTAAGCCCGTTTCCAGAATAAATTACGCTTTTTTTAATAACAGATAACTTAGTATTATAATAAAAAAGAATTAAAGGATTAATTTTAACAAAAGGAAATAAGGTTTATTTGCTATACCAAAAACAAAACGTAACCTTAAACATCTTATAGATTAAAACGAAAAAACCCAGTAATAAGCTTAACTTTAAGAAATTTAACTTATTTAAGATTGATAAAGTTATTTCCAAAATTAACTATCGGCTATCGTTACCTAAAAACATAAAAATATATTTTGTTTTTCACATTTTTTTAATTAAACCAATACTTAAAAACGCCCCGTTAAAAAAGATCTAAAAATCGAAAAAGATTTTGACGAATACAAAATCGAATAAATACTGGATTCCAGAATAATTAAAAATAAAGTTCAATACTTAGTTAAATGGGAAGAATATTTATATAAAAAAATACGTAAGAGTTATTTAATTACTTAACAAATGCGATAAATCTGGTTGAGACGTTTTACCGCCAAAATCTTGACCGACCGTTTCTAATACGGCCAAGGTCGCAGGTAATAACGGTCCACCGCTTAAATCCAGCCTTACGGCGTTCCAATCAAAAGAAGTAAACGCCTTTGTGATGGTATTTATCTCGGAAATAAGCTAAACATATTTTATTTCTATACGTCGCTATTTTTCCTCTAATTTTTCCTGTTCTTTTAGTTGGTCCAATTCATAACTTTTTTTTAAAATGGCAAAGGCCTTTTTCTACAAAACGTCTTGCTGGAAACGTAAGTATTTTAATTAACCTAAAAGCTTTATTAATCTGTTTTTTATTTCGCGTTATTCTTTTTATAGGCATTCACGCTTTTTCTCAATTTTCGCCAAGGAGTTTATATCCAAAACGTCGCAAGCTGAACGCTGGCAGCGGGTATAGCAACCATAACTTGGAATGTCGATTACGTAAAAATAATTAAGTTCCCCAAAACGAATACAATTCGAACAAGGAATAACTTTAGACCTAAATTTTTCGATAAAGTTTGCACGATTATTACGCGTTTCGCATTAATTTAAACGAGATTTTTTTTATTGCAGCTTATTATGATGAAATCAATAGGGAAGTTTCCCAGGATTTTTTTTAACGAATAAAAAGGGATTATTTACGGTTCTTATCTTTAAGACAAAGATCCTTAGAAAGGGAAAATAATATTATAGGAACAAGGGTTTCTGTTTTAAGAAAACCAATTTTTAAGGCCTAACGTAAACCTCTTACGGCTAAACCCCGGGAAGGAGTTCTTGGCCTAATTAATGTGATCTAGGTGATTTAACGGATTAATCAGATTACATAAATTACGTAAATCCATGATACGCTTATTTTAGGAATTGGGATATATAATGAACCAGTTTTTCCTATAAATAATATTTACTTAGTTTCGCTTTTTAGTTATTAATCTAAGTTTTTAATCAAGAGGTAATTGCACCGTTCTCTAATTGAGGGAAAAGTTTTTAAATTTCTTTAACGAATAAACCACTAAATTATTCCTTGCCCTATTGTTACCTGCAAATCAAGACCCCATTTCGGATACTGCTTATACCTCCAGGTGGATGTATAACAGGTTCGTTACAAATAATCGCCGATTTAATTCCGATCGAAATAAATTTATAAGATCTAATACCTTTAATTTTTATAAGGGCTTATTTAAATATTATAACTATAAGAAATTAAGCCATAAGAATATAAATTACAAACCTCTAAAAAATGCGAAAATTCTATTATCTCGACCATATAAAAACGGATTTCCAAAGGCCGTAAAAACGTTATAATATATAACGATAAATGAAGTTAATTATTAGACGTAAACCTAAAAGAAAGCCGGAATAAATATATATATCCAATTCATTTCGACTAATAATTATAAGACGGTTGAAATAAAGCCGTTTTTTTAAAGAAGAGGTATTTATTAAAAAGATGCAGGAGACACAATAATATAAATAAAGATGGATACCGGAGCATAAATAAATATTATAAGCAGAGAGTTTACGAAAAACCTGAATTTTTGATAAATTTTCGTAAATATTCTGGGTTTTATCGCCGTTAATAAAGCATATATTAAATATTATAAGGCTTACGAAATTTTTATTAATATAATAAATAATAACGGCAATAAATAAAAGTTTAAGAAAATTTATTTTATAATACGTCGTAATCGGAAAACGCTCGATTTCCTATTATCCAAACTATAAATAGACAAATTAGGCGGTTTATTAAATATAATTATATATTAATAATTATATAGATTATTCCAAAAGGCCGATGGGTAGAAAATTGTAAACGTAAGGTTTTTCGGTAAGCATATTTCTACTGTTAATATAATAAGCTTAATAGACAAATTAAATATTTCAGAATTTTAGAAATAATAGGAACGGGGTGTGACGAGCTAGGGGTTTAACCAACTATTAAACCTTAGTCGTACGGATTTATGTTGGCAGAAGTATCGTGAGAATCTGAGCAATAGATACAGTAATTATGTTACGTCTCGTAATACCAAGGGTGTTTTGGGTAACGATGTTATATTGCAAATTGAAGTTATCTAAACTTATGGAAATAATAAGCGTTTTATACTTAACTTTTTCATCCTGTCGGGCCTGGCTTTATAGGCTTTTCGATCGATCCCGTCGAGCCTGGCTTTACAGGCTCTACGATCGATTCCGTCGAGCCATTACGTAACTTAACCTATATAGCTTAGTTATTTGTTACGACCATTTCCGAGGCCGTAACCTGTTGGGTTATAATACGATTCTTCCTTTTTATAATTTTTGTTCCGAAAAAATTTTTTTTTGTAAACTTTTCTTTTATTATTATATCGGGTCATATAAAAAAACTAATTAATAAAAAAACGAAAAAGCGAAATAATTTGTTTAAATTAATTATTTTTTAAATTATAAATATATTTATATATTCTTATTATACCTATCGTAAATTGTTTTTTTGTCGTATTTTTTTTGTCGGATTTTCTTCGGTACGAAAAATGCATAACGTAAAATTGAAGCTTTTATAACTTTAACGGTTTTTCTATTTTTCAACTTGAAAAATTCGTTTTTAATTACCTTAAGGTTAAAACGGAACTTAAAAAGGCCGAGAAAAAAATAAAATAAGCGCAGGTTAAGGTTCGTCGTTTTCGAAAACCAAAGAAATTATAGGCCGACCGTATAATACGTATATTATTTCGTGGATTTCGGTCCCTGAAAAAATTGGATAAATTGGAATGTTAAGAAAAATAAGCCGAATTGGAGGCCGTTAAGGCCTTAACGGCGGAAGCCGTATTTTTTTTAATTAATCCAACTTAAAATTCATAAATTAGTTATTTATTACTTAAGGGATTTTCGACCTTGCCGATTTCGACATATTAATAAAAAGTTTTTAATAAGAATTAAACGTTAATAAGGTTTTTAACGAATGCCTAAATATTTTCGGAATCCGGATATTTTTTTATTTAATTAAGTATTAGGTAAATCCGTTTTATTTTTATATATCGAAAATTTTTTTATTTCGTATAATTATTTGCTTTTTATTTTTATATCGTTTTATGCTATACATATTTTAATTATATTTATTATTACTTCGAATAAAAAAATATAAAAAATTAAATAAAATTTAATTTTTAATAAAGTTTTTAATTAATAATTATTTTTTACGATTCTTTTAATAATTTTATATAAACCGATATATTTAAAATTGAATATTTTATTAAGTCGTTTTATTTAAATATTTTTAATAACGAAAAAAACCATTTTCCTTTTTTCGAAAGTTAATTCTTTTAATTTTTTTACATTATAATATTTGCTTATTTAATTTCGTATGAATTTTATTTTTATTTTTATTTTTTAATATAATTTTCGTAATTATTTTACTTTAAGGATTAATTTGATATTAATTAAATTAGTATCGCATATCTTTTATAAACGTATAAAATAAAATCGAAATTTGTATTTATAAATATTATTTTAATGCTTTCGTTATAATCAATACTATAATTTAATTAAATAATTATAATTTTTTAATTTAATTATTTTATTCGTAATTAATATAATATTATAAATAAAGTTTTAAAATTTACTTTATTCGTTTTATATATTTATCCTTTTAAAATTTAAATATTTTGAATAATTTATAATTTAAGCCGATTTATATTATATGATGTTGCCAAAATTTAAATACAAATATTACTTTTTTATTTAAAATAAATTTTATTAATAATTTATATATATTAAAAATGTTTCTTAAAAAAATATATATTATTTATTCGGTATTTACATGTTCGTTATATAATAAAAATTAAAACGTTTTCGTAAATTAATTAACGATTACGGAAATATTATTATATAATATTTCCGTAATTATATTTTTTGATATAAAAAATTTAATAATAAAATTAAATATAATTAAATATTATACTTACTTTATAATTAATAATAGCTATAACTTTCCGTATGGCTTATATCGTCGAACCTTTACTTTAGCGTAAATATCGCATTACCGTATAATTTTTTATACTGTTAATTTTATTTTAAGAAAAAAATATATATATTAATGTTTTTTTAAGATTTTATAAATCCTTGGATATCCGTATAACTAATATTTATATATTTTTCGTATTTAACTTTCCTAATACTTTTCTGGAATTTATATTTTATTTATTTTCTAATTTTTTAACAAACCATCGTTATATTATTAGATTTTTTAATATATATCGAAAAAATATTACCCAAATTATTATAATTTGTTATAAACGCAAATATCTTTTTTTTAATAATATCGAAAATTATGTAATTAATTTTAACCAATTTGGTTAAGGTTTAGGTATTTATTTAAAATATTTGTTCCATTATTTTTTCTGTTTTTTATAGATAATAACGAAATCGAAAGTTACCAATTTTTACGCATATTTTAATTATTATTTTATAAATTTTCTGGTTATAATAAAACGGGTAAGATTTTAATAATCTATATAAACCTTAACCTTATATAAATCTTTTTTTAAAAAATACCTAAATTTTAGAAATATTATAATAATAATTATAAATTTTTTATTTAAAATCCCGTAATTAAATTTTGGTTTTTTTAACTTATATAAAAAAATATAATAAAATGTAATTTATATTAATTATTTCGTTATCCGAATATTATATTTAATGCGTAATTCGAAATATCGGTTTTTAACTTAACGGGATAGTTTAAACCGTATATAATTAATATTGGTTTGCTAATAATTATATTTTTGATATCCTTAAATGCCTTTTCCGAATTTAACGTTTATTTAACTTTTTGTAAAGTTTAATATAAGTAAAATAATTTTATTAAAATTCTAAATATATTTTTTGTAATAATTGGCAAATATAGAAAATGCTTACATTTTGTTAAATTATTATTAGCATTTGTTATTTTATATTTATAACGATTATTTTGAAATTTATCCTGATATATTTTAAGGTAATAATACATTTTAGATATATTATTTTCTATTTATAAAATTAATTTTTTTACGTTAATAAATAACTTTGTATTTTATAAAACTTAAATTATTTTATAAACGTATTTTGCATATATGTTTTTTGTTTTGGAAAAAATGAAAATATCGTCGGGATAATAAACGATAAAAATATTGCGATATTTTCTTAATATATAATTTATTATACGTTAAAAGATTACTAATATATTTATAAGTTTTATTAATATAATTAAATATTTACATAATTCGTATTTCGTTTTAAAGGTTTTTTTTATTTATATTTTTTTTAATTTTAATAAGATTATATTTATTTTTAAGATTAAATATTATAAATTATTTAATTTCGTAAAAACGGTTTTTTATTTCCGTAATTAAAGGTAATAATATTTGATATTTAATAATAATATAATTTAATTATTCATAATTAATTATAAATTACAATTTTTTATTTTATTTTTGTACGAAAAATATAAGATATTTTACTGGTAATTTGGAAGGTCGAATTTATTTTTTTGTAGCCGATTTTTCAGATATTTTCTGAAAATATATAATTTGTTTCCGTTAAAATTATAAATGGGATAAAACTTTGTCGAAGATTCTTTTTTAAGGATTATTTCATAATTTTATTTGTTATATTGTAATAATTTCGTATCGAGTTTTTTTTTAAAAGAATTACTTATATTTATAGTATCATAATAATATATTAATTTAATTTTTTAATTTTCGAAGTTATTATTTTTATTATTTTAAATCGTTATTTAATTAATCCTTTTATTAATTAATATTTCGTATTAACATATTTATTATAATTTTAAGATTATATCGTAATTTTCAAATAAAACGATATCGAAATTAATTATTTAATATTATTTTTAAATAAAAATTTCGAAATAATTAATTTTGTATATAAGGTTTTTGTTATTGTAAACAAAATTTTAATTTCCGATATTTGTTATTATATACGGTTTTAACTTTTATTTTTATAATAATTTAAACTTATTCATTATATTTAATATAATATAATTTCGGCTTAAAATTCCGTAATCCATTATTATTATATATTAATATATTTTAATTCATATATCTAAAATAATAAAGTTATTAATATTTTTTATCGTTACGTTTAAAACCTTTTTTAAAAATTTCATATAATTTTTTTAGGTTTTGTTATTTTACGGCTTTTTTATAGGTAACTTTTTCTTTAAATTTTTATTTAAATTTATTAAATTATTTATATATTTTTTCGTTTAACGTATTAAACTGTTATATTTGTCGTTATTGCCGGCGTATTATTCCTTTAAGTTATATTAGTTATTTTTAATTTTGTTGCAACTTGTTTTATTAAATAAATTGTTTTTTTATATTTATAACTATATTTTATTATATGTTATCCTAGCTATTATTCCAGAAAACGTTTATAAATTAATGTATTTTTTAATAACTTTTTTTCTGGATATTTATAATAAATATTAATTAAAAATAAAAAATCAATAATAATTTTGTAATAATATTTTTTTACCGTACATTAAATTAATTCTTTTTCCTTTTAATAATTATATTATTTAAAGTAAAAAAAAGTTTTTTATAAGTATTATTTTTTAAACCAGTTTTTTGTTTCGGCTAATTATTAAATATTTTTTAAAATTATAATTCGAAAATATCGATATTATTACTTATCGTTTTTATTATTTCCGCCACGATTTGGAAAATTAAATCATTTATAATATATACGCATAATGTATATGTAAATATATTATTTTTATTTTTCGTAATTAGGTTAATTTCGTCGCCGACAGTATATAATATGTATTTTGCCGTACCGATTAGGTATTCCGGAATAAAGTTCTTTTGTTTAATCCTAATGCTTACGTAATTATCCTTATAATGTTTTTTGCTATATTTGCGATACCTATTAAGCCAGTTTTTTGGCTTTTTGTATTTTTTGTCGAATTTTTTGTCGTAATGGTTCTTATCGAATTTTTTGTTATAAAAAACCCGATACGTATTTGGCTTGGATTATGTTAATAGCTTTGCTATCGTTTTTTTAGTTATTCCTGGATTATTCCTCCGGTACAGGTATTTAGTTATTCTGTTGTAACTTTTTGGGTTTTTTTGTATTTATAAGCCTTATGTCCTATTTTGCTATAATTAAAGCATTTATTCTGGCTTTAATTTTATTTATATATAATGCCGAATTCTATAAGTCCTAATACTGTCCCGTAAAAAATAAAGGGCGTATTTAATATTTTTCCTTAATTAAATTTAATATACCCTAATCGTAAAATATATTATTATTTTTTATCGTTTTTTAAATTATCGGTTATCGATTTTAAGTATTTTTATAATATATCGGTTTAAAGTAATTAACCGTTTAATCCGAATATTTTTATTTTTTATATTATCTTTTAACTTTTTATAAAATATGTCGATAAAAGTATTAATTTTATAGTTTTTTTATCCGGTTTTAGCCGTAAGGCTTTTGAAAATTACGGCGTATTTGGACGGAAATTCCTTTTATTAAAATTATAAAAATTATTAGGCCGTAAATCGTTTTTTGTTTGGATTACGGAAATTGTTACGTACCTTATTTTCGAAATTAATATAAAATAAAAAGATTTTGTTAATAAAGTTTTTTTATTTGATTTTCTTATTTTCAAGAAATTTTTTATAATAGGTTTAAATTAATTAACCGCATTTTCCGTTAGGTATATTCTTATTATTAAGACTTTATTTACCGGATTATTAAAATTTAGGAAACGAAAATAAATTTGCGTTTAAATTAAAAAGGTTTAAAAATTGCTTTTTCCGTTATAAGGTTCCGGTTTTTTAGGTTTTATATAAGCAAAAAAAGGCTTAGGTAAATAGCGTAACCCTAATTTGTCGGATTTTTTTTTTAGTTTTCGAATTCGAGCTTAAAATTGCTAAATAAGGGTTTCCTAAGTGCTGGTCGATATTTTAATAGTATTAAGTATTATTTAAAATCTGACGGTATTATTAAACAAAAATTTGTAACGTATAACGAGTTAAAGGTTTAACTAATTATTAAAGCTTAATCGTACGAGGTTATATTAATAGAAGTATCCTAAGAATTTAAATAATAAATACAGTAACCGTATTATGTTTCGTAATACCAAAGATATCTTGGGTAACGATATTATATTGCAAGTTAAAGTTATTTAAACTTATAGAAATAATAAGCGTTTTATACTTAATTTTTCCATCCTGTCGGGCCTGGCTTCATAGGCTTTTCGATCGATCCCGTCGAGCCTGGCTTTACAGGCTTTACGATCGATCCCTTCGAGCCTGGCTTTATAGGCTTTACGATCGATCCCGTCGAGCCATTACGTAACTTGACCCATATGGCTTAGTTATTTGTTGCGACCGTTTCCGAGGCCGTAACCTGTTGGGTCATAACACGGGGAATAATTAACTTTTTATATACTTAAAAAGTTTTCGACAAATATATTCCGAAAGAACAACGAAAGAAGTGTTTTAAATATTAGGAGCAAAATATATAATAAACTTAATTTTAGGAAAAATACCTTTTTTGTCAAATTTACCCTATTTCGAAATTTTAACGAAACGTATTTAAAAAGTATATCCGAAAAAAACTTAAAGGTAGGACAAATACATTATTTAAAAGCAGACGTAAAGCAATTAATATTGTTTGTACTTAAAGAGATGGTAATTTCCGATTATACGTCGATTATAAAAGGTTAAATAGGGTAACGATAAAAAACTAATACCTTTTACCTTTAATTTCAAAAGTAATAAATCATTTAAGATTAATTAAAATATTTTCGAACATTAATTTTAAAAACATTTACTATCATATTAAAATTAAAACAGGCGATTAATAAAAAATTCCTTTCCGAATACAATACGAACAGTTTAAATATATAATTATACTATTTGGCCTTATTAACGTATCGGCCAGGTTTTAAACCTATATATATAAGGTACTAATTGGATTAATTAATTATATATATATATATTATATTTAAATAATATAATTATTTATTTAGAGAATAAAAAAAGTATGTCAAATATTTCTAACTAATTAACGAACGGTTATTATAATATTAATTATATATTAAAGCCTTAAAGTGCGAATTCTTTTTACAAATATAAAACCCTTAAAATTTATAATTAATATCGATAATTTGGAAATAAACCGCCGACGCATTTATATTATTTAAATATACCAAAACTTAAATTAATTTATAATATTTAAATATTTTTGGGATTCGTAAAATTTTAGTAGAAATGTATCGTTTATTATTCGTATATTACCGAATTTATTATTAAGTTTTTAAAAAGAGCGTAAGACGAAGATCAAATAATAAAACTCTAATAACTCGAAAAAGGTAAAAAGATGTTTCGAAACTTAAAAAATACTTTTCAATTGGCAATTATTTTTCGATATTAGAATAACGCCAAAATACCAAGGTTAAAATAAATATCTAGATAAAAAATGTATCAAAAATATTTTTATACAAATAGCGAAAATATTAACGACTAATTATTTTGTAAGATAATAAACAGCTGTAAACTGGATAAGATGATCTCCCACCAGTCGTAAAGCGAATTTTAAGAAGTGAATGTATTAGATTATTTCCATCTGGCATTTCCTATGAATTGCCAGCTGGTAGATTTATATGAATAAGTAGGTTGGTAGCTGATCGGTAATTGGTCGGTTACCAGCATTATCTTTATAAGGATTATATTTTTATAATTATTTTTCCTTTTTAAGTTATTACTTAATAATAATATTATTATTAATTTGATATAACGTATTTTGTAAACGTATTTACGTATATGTATTAATAATTTGCGGTTATGTTATATTATAGGTAACTACTATAATAATTAATACGTAATTTATTGCTTAATTAATTATGTTCCGCTTAATCTTTTATTATAATCTCCTTTTTAACCTTACCTTATTTACTTTTTCTTTTTTTCCCTTTCGCGCTTATATTTCCATTCTTTTTGCGTACGCGTTCCGTTCGATCTCCCGTTTTTCTTTATTCTTATTTCGCCTTCTCCGTTTATTTTGCGTACAATATCCGTTGAGCTTCCGATCGTTCTTAAGGGTGCCGTCCAAACGGTTTCTTAGTTCGGCACTGATAACTAGGAATTAATCGACGAGCTCGAGAAAGCTCGTGCTGCGGGTACCCAGTAAAAGCGTTTTGATATGGCTGCGGGTGGTCGTCAACTCGACGTCCTTCGTAAGGCCGAGCTCGCCCTTAACGCGGTTATTATTAAGGAATATCGTTTCCTTAATATATCGGACGTCCATTTCCGACCGTCCGTTATGGTTACGGAGGTTTAATTTTAATGCCGTTTTATAAATTTACAAATTTATGTCCTTTTTATAAATATTACAATTTTTCCTTATTTTTCTGTAATTAATTTCCGATTAGGCGTAATCTTAAAATATTCTTATAAATAAAATAATTTTCGAAAACCGTTATGCTATTATATTTCTTATTTATAAATATTTTCCGTTTATTTTTTAATATTTTAATATAATTTTAATATTTATTAATAATTATAATTAAAAAATGATTCTGCTTGGCGCAAGTATTATTAAATTTAAATATATTAACTATTTTAAGAATAATACTTTATTTTCGATTAGTAACAACTTATATTTCGGATATTTAAATTTTGCTTTTCGTAAAAAATACAACGTTTTTAAATTTCTTCGGGGTTTTACGTTTAGTAAATTTAATAAATATATTTAGTTTTTGTAATTGTATATTTTTCGATCGTTTGCCGATATTTTGGCATTAATTTCTTTAATACGTTTATTAAAGGTAAATTAACATAAAACGTGATAATTAAGTACGAAAGTTTATTTTCGAAATAAAAGTTCGATTTTTTTATAGTATTTATGAATTTCCGACCGGTGTATACTAAAATAATTATTTGCTAAAAATTTGAAAATAATTATATAATTAAATTATATTTTTAATATTAATATCTTAATTTTGCTTAAAATTAGTTTTTATAATTTTTATAATTATTAAATAATTATTTTCCAATTAAGATATTATTATTTTGCCAATTTAAGTTCTTTTAATTTATATATATATATTTAATTGTTCTTGTTACGTTGTAATATTTTAAACGCTTATTTAAAATATGATGGAAATCTTTTCGTATTATATTCTGTAAGCTAGCGTATTTATTTAATTAAATATTTGCGTTATTTTCAAATATTTCGGTAAGAGATAATATCTTTTATTATTTATTTTTTCTGTTTTTTTATTAGGTCCGGTAATACTATTTGGACGTAGCCCGGTTTCCGGTTGTATTTCGGTTTTAATAAGAATATTAGAAATATATTATATATATATTAATATTTAGTACAAAACTTACTTTATATACTTAAAAGTATATTTATTCTTTAATTTTAATTCGAATATAAGTAAATATTAATTTTTTATTTTTAAATTTAAAATATTTCGTCGATAAATTTACTTATTATCTTAATTAGAATTCCATAGGCGTATAACCTTATTCATAATATTTGTTTTAGGTTATCGTTATTGTTTTCTAATATTTATATATTATTTAATAAATAATAATTATTTTTAAGCCGTTGTTTAATTACCTTTATATATTTTTAAATTTTTATAAAAGGTATTCTATTATGTTTAAATAATATTTATATAAGATTTCGAACGGAAAAAGGCCGGTAGATACGTTCCGCATAGTATTATATGCGAATCCTTTATGTTGTAATAATTGTATCTAATTATTTCAATACTTATTAACGTAATTACGAAAATCATATTTTAAAATGTAATAAATACGTTCCGTTTATTTATTGGTTTATAAATAATAAGTGGTTAATATTTGTCGTTTTAGTTTTTGTTTTTTATGAAATTCCGCCTAAATTTAATTCGTTAGCAATTTATTTTTATCGCTAATAATTTTAGCTGATATATCGAATTTGGATTTTACCTTATCATAAAATAATCCGGTTAATTTGGCTGTAATTAAAGTTTTAATCGTAAGGATAAATAATTTTAATTTCGTAAAGCTGTCGACGATTACTCAGATTACGTCGTATTTTAACCCGTTTAAACTTAGGATTTTAAAAAATCTTATAATAAAATCTAACGAGATTTTTTGAAAAGGTTATTTAGGTAACGGTAAGGGTGATAATTATCTCTATAGTTTATATAGTAGTTTTATTATATTTTAGTAATTCGGATATTATTTAGTATATTTTCGGATATTGTTCGTTACATTTTTTAATAAAACCTTTTAGTTATTAATGTTATTATATAAATATATCTTCTATATCCTATTTTTAAATTATTATAATATTAATTATTCAGTGATTTTTGTAAAGCGCTTTATAACGTACTTATTAATTTATTTCGATAATATAAAACCTAACTTAAATCCAGAAAATATCTTTTCTTTATTTCGATTTAACATTTATTTATTTATATTATCATTAAAATATTTAAATTTTTCATTTATAACCTTTAAATCTAATTATGAAATTATTAGAAAATTTTCGGCTATAATACCGTTTCGTTTTTAATTAACCTTTAGGCTAAGGAATATAAAACGTATTAATTATAAATAATAATTTTAATATTAATTTTGTTCTTTTTAAACTTTTTAAAATCTGATCGTAGTACCGTTGCAATTTGCGGTTGCTATTTTTCAATTATTAATCGCGTTATTAGTACGATTTGTGTTTATATTATTATTCGTAAGCAATAAAGTTAATTAATATATAATTGTTTGTTTTTTTTAAAGTTTGCTATAATTATATAATAAAAGTTTTGCGCTGTTTTTATGCGGATAATAATTATTTAAATTTCCGCTACCTAAAATATATTTGGAAATCTTATAACGAACGAATTCTGCATTACTTTTATAAGGCCTTTTGCCCTTTTATAATATTCTAAATTGCGATATATATTTGCAACCGTTTTCCGTACGTTTTCCGGTATATTATTTGTAAATCCGAATTGTTTAAATTCCGTAAAAATAATATTTTTATACGCGATTTCTCCTAATATATAATCCGGGCGTTTAAATAACTTATTTGTCGAATTAACAGCGTCCGGTCGATATTAGATTTTAAAATCAAATTACGTCAAGTAATAAACTTATCAAGCTAATTCTTTTTAAAGTTACGCGCCGCAATTTTTATTATATTTTTTAATGTTATATAATCGATAAATATTAAGGAAATCTTTTCGTTTCTTTAAGATATTATTATTAGTAATTTAGGTTTTTTATAATAGCTAATAATTCTTATTATTTTATAACTTACCGTTTTTCGGTTAAATATAATTTTCGCAACCAACATATAATTAGGCGTTCATACTTTTTGTATATTTATAAAAGTATCATTAATATAGCTTTAACCGAAGCGTTTATTTAATCCTGGCATTTTTAGCGTTATTTTAAAATCGAAAAATAATTACCGATTAAAAGATAAATTTTTAAGTTTCGAAACGCATCTTTAGCTTTTTTGAGTTACCGGAATTTTATTATTTTACCTTTGCCTTACGCCCTTTTTAAAAGCCTAATAATAAGTTCGGTAATACGCGAATAATGGGCTATAAACCTTCGATAAAAATTTGCAAATTTTAAAATTGCCTAAATATTATAAACTAATTTTGGTACTGGCTATATTTCGATAATATCAACCAGTTAACGGTTTATTTCCAGGTCGTTAATATTAATTACAAATCCTAGGAATTGTTTTAAAAAGAACTTTCTGATTTAAACGTTTTAACAAATAATTAATATTATAATAACCGTTTATAAATTAATTAAAAATATTCGTTATATTTCTTTTTAAGATTTAAAAAAATAATTATTTTATGTAAATATATATTATATACAGTTAATTAATTTAGTTAATATCTTATATATATAGACTTAAAACGTTATTAACGCATTAATAAAGCCAAATAATATAACATATATTTAAATTACTTATATCGCTTTTGGAAAACGGTTTTTTTGTAATCGTTTTTTTAATCTTAATACGGTAATAAATATCGTTATAATCAATTTTGGAAAATACCTTAATTAATTTTAAATAATTTATTACTTTTAAAATTAAAAATAAAAAATATCGGTTTTTTATCGTTACCCAATTTAACCCTTTACAATTAACGTATAGTCGGAAATTGCTGTTTTTCTTAACTACGAATAATATTAATGCTTTTGCGTCCATTTTTAAATAACGTATCCGGTTTACTTTTATGTTTTTTCGGATATATTTTTCGAATACTTTTTTCAGCTTGCCAAATAAGGTAAATTAGGCCGAATAAAGGCGTATTCCTTAGGATTAGGTTTATTGCATATTTTGTTTTTAATAATTAAAATATTTATTTTATCATTTTTTCGCAATATATTTGCCGGAAACTCTCTAGATATATAAGGAAATCGATTATTCTTTATTTTTGTTATTTTTCGAATTCCGGGATATTTAGGTTTTCGGTTAAGCCTATTAAGTTAACGGTATAAATTTATTGACCGAAAAACGCTAAATTTGCGATTTCCTATTCGTCGACCTTTTATAACAATTTACATAACTTTTAATATATACTTATATCTAATAGAACGTTTAATTTATTTATTCTTAATTTACATAATAAAAAATCGAGCGTTTTCTAGTTGTAATATATTATAAAATAAATTTGCTTAAATCTTCGTTGATTTTTATTATTAGTTATTATATTAACGGAAATTTAATAAACCTTATAATATTTAATATATGCGTCGTTAACGCCGATAAAACCGGAATATTTACGGAAATTAATTAATAGTTAAGTCTTTTTGCCAAACCTTTGCTTATAATATTTATTTGTATTCCGGTATCCATATTTACTTATATTGCCATATCATTTATATTTTTTTTAATAAGTACTTTTTTTAAAAAATTTGGCTTTATTTCGATTACCTTACAATAATTAGCCGAAATAAGTGAGATATATATATTAATTCCGGTTCCTTTTTTAAGTTTACGTTTAGTGATTAATTTGATTTATTGTTATATATTATGACGTTTTATTCGGCTTTTAGAAGTCGGTATTCGTATGGCCGGGATAACAGAGTTTTTGTATTTTTTTGCCTTGATAATTTACGTTTTTATGGCTTCGTTTTTTGTAATTATAATATTTACATAGGCCTTTATGAAAATTAAGGATATTAAGTTACACGGGTTTATTCCGATTGGAATTAAATCGGCGATTATTTGCTTTTCGAATATAAAACGCCCGCCGTCCTTATTGTTTTTACGTAACGTTTTTAATTTGCTTTGAGGATTTTCTTTTCCCGAGAACGTTAAAATAAGATCGTTTATTTTTATTAGCACTTTTAACGGAAAATAATCGGGTTTCTTTTGCCTTTTTAAGCGTTTTAATAACGTTCTGCCTTATTTGCCATATTATTAACTTATTTCAATTTAACGTTTTTTCGTAATAAGGTATTTTATGACCTTAATATTAATTTATAAAAATAATTAAAAGTAAAACGTTTACTATATCGATCGTTTTCGAGATTAAAAACGTCCGTAAACTTTGTTTATAAATCAGGAGCTTTTATTGAACGTAAAAGTCCAACGGCAATTAATCGGATTATTATCGTAATTCCATAAATTATTCCGTATATTCCTTATAGAAAAAATTAAAATTTTCTTCACTTTTTTTAATAAAAATCTATCAGTTTTTATTTTTAACTTTTTTTATAATTAACGTAATTAAATACAACACGGTATAATTACTAAACGTTAGTAATAAAAATACGTATATGGTCTATGATTTATTAAATATAGGTAAAAATATTTCGTTTTGGCCTTTCGGCGTAAATTTTCGTAATAATTTTTATTTAATTTTTTTTAAATCGACGTACGTTCGAAAAATCTCGGATAATTATAATCCGGTATTCGTTTATTACCTTTGGGCCTTTACGATAATATCGTAATTAATTTATAAAGTTTTATTTTTTTAACTTATATTATTATTTACTATTCGGCTTAGTATCGAAAAAATTCCGAATATTATTCGTTTTATTAACGAATAACTTTTAAAATCTAAGTATTATTAAAAGACTTAATTCTTTTTATTTTATATTCTGAAATACGGTTGTTATATTACGTCCACTTTTTAACCTTTTAATTAACAGTTATCGAAATATATTTTTATTATATATATAAGGTAATTCGGAATTTCGAAAATTATAGTCCTCTGTTTGTTAAAATTCCGTTATAAGCTTTTTCGCTTATTTTCGTATCGTAATCGATCGTTCGTCTGTTGAGTTCCGATCGGCAGTTTTTCCGACTAATAACCTAAGTTCGTTTTGCAGTCGGCGAGCCTTGCTTTTAATAATTATCGCGTTATTTTCCATGGTAAAGATAAAAAGATTATAAGATAATAAATAGTTGTGAATTAAGTAAGATAATTTGCGACTAATTACAGAATGTATTCTAAGAAATAAATGTATTAGGTTATTTCTATCTGGCGTTTTCTATTAGTTGCTAGATAGTGGATTTATACTAGTAAATAGGTCGGTGGCTGATCGGTGGCTGGTCGGCTACTAGCCTTATCCTTATAAAGGCTGTATTCTTACAATTATTAGTATAATATTTGTTTTCTTTACTTTCTTTATCTTGGATTTCGTTTTGCGGAATGACAGAAAAAGGTCCTTGCGCGTTACCTTTTAGCGCGGCCTTTATTTGCGTGGCGTTCTTTAGCCGTACGGGTTTTTTGATTAGGGTTGGCTTTTTCCTTCCTTGATTTTTTCGGACGTGCCTTTTTAAGCCTTAAAATTAATTGGCTGTTATGATTTTCGAGGGCGATTAATTCGTTATTAGATACGTTAAGTGCTTTACGTATTTTATAGAATAGTAACCGAACGATAAATTTTCCGAAAGCTAGGTCGACCTTAATTAAGGCTGTTTCTAGATTTTTTAATTTATTAATGATTTAGGTATATTAAGATTTATTATAGCGATTAGTTCCAGAAAATCGAGATGTTGTACGATAATGAGTAATTCAATAGCCGGTTTATTTTTCAGCTCTTTGTTTTTTTATACATAGGTTTTTTTAAAGCCCTGTTCCGATTAACAAGTTATATACCTAAAGCCCTAAAACTTATTTTAATATATCGTAAAATTTTTATAACCGTATTCTAGGCTTTGACAAACACCTATAAGAAGTTCGTTTTATCTATTACCTTTAAAATTTCTCGTAATAACGTTCTCGGAACTAATAACGATATCTGCGTTTCAAAACGAAAGAAATATCCTTATTAAACGCCTGTTATGCGCACGATAAATGTAAAAGTAAAAAAACGATATAAATTTTGTTAATCAGATAAGTCTATATAAAATCTTTTAATAGCATAGCTGTTATGGCCGTCGATGATGAAAAGCTTTTATTTCTGCAGGTTAGCAGGCTTCGTATAAAGGATAAATACTTTTCGTAACTATTTTAACCCAATATCGGTATTAGTTTAGCTATTTGAAAATGTCGTAAAATGTTAATTTTTATATGGCTGATCTTCTATATCGGAAAATTAATATTATTTTACGTTGATGCCGTTAAATATAATTAATCAAAAAAGCTCATTTATTTATATTAATACAGGGTATAATAAATATCCAACTACGTTAAAAAGTATTCTTTTAAAAGTATAAACTTTTTAAACTTTTTAATAAATATAAGAAAATTCTATTTTATACCTTTTATTTTTTCGGACTTATTTGCGTTTTATTTATTTCGGGAACATATTTTTTATATTATGGACAAGGTTAGGCGGTTAAATAATACGATATATATAATCTCAGTAGCCTCGTTAAAGTGCTAATAATTAACGGCCTAATCTTTAAAAGTTTTAATTTCGTAATGGCGTTAAATAAATTACGTTACTTACCTTTTTTTAACCGTGTGCGGTTGCCGGAATTAATAAGGAAGCGTTATACGTACGTATGGAATCGAGAATAAAAAGGAACGTATTTAAACTAGCTCTAAATTACGACTTATTTAATTAGCTGGTTTTCTAAAACCATAGATACCTTTTAACAGTTCTCGTCACGTTCTTCCCGGGTTTATATATTTTTAATTCTGCGACGAAAATAAGTACGTTTGATATGATATAACTTAATGACGCGTTGAATAAATTTTTTATTTACAATTTCGTTAATCGCCTTTATAATACTCAATTACGCGATAAAATCCATATCGTTAAAATTGTAGGATTTTGTAAATTAAGAAAGCATAATTTGTTTTTTAGGAAGACGTTGTTTTGATAGAGATATAGATATTTGAAGTTAGAGTCAATGCGTTGGGTGTCTCGAAAATTCGATGAGGCGTTATGACAGCTAGGGGGTTTAACCAACTATTAAACCTTAGTCGTACGGGTTCATATTGGCGGAAGTATCGTGGGAAACTGAGCAATAGATATAGTAATGTATTACGTTTCGTAATACCAAAGGTATTTTAGATAACGAATTATTATATTATAAACGCTTAATATTGATAAGTATTGTAAATTAAAGCTATCTAAATTATGGAAACAACGAACGTATTATATTTGATTCTGGCTATTAGTTATCGTTATTTTATTATAATTTTATAAAACTTTAATAATTTTAACTTTTGTAAATTTCGTAAGATCTTAATAATCCTAACTTTCGTATATTTCGCAACATCCTAATGATTCTAATTCTCGTTACGTAACTCTTTTTCTACTGCTCCACTTATTTTGACCGTTTTCGGCTGTGCTAAAAACGTTAAGTTATAATATAATTCTTTTTTTCTTAGAATTTTCCTCTCGAAAATTTTATCTGTAAGTATTTAATTTATTATAACGAGTCGTATTAGGAAATACGTTAAATTTTTTTCCAAAACAAAAACCGCTTAGCGTAATTTCTTGATTACTATAGTACTTTTTGCTAACCTTACCGAAATAGCGTTTTGTTCCTATTGCGAGCGAAGAAAACTGGAATGCAAACTGTTGGAAGACGACTTTTTTCGCTATTCGTCCTATATTAAAAATAATTAGTCCAATTATGACGTACTAGGTCTAAGCCTAAAGTAGCTGCAACGTATTGTTACTTAGTATCGAAAGCTTAAAGTAGAATTAGAGGTTGCCGAAAAGGAGGTAAACTAGATTAATATTCTTTTGCGTCGTTTGCATAAATAAAAGAGAATATGGTATGATAAGATGATAAAAGCCGTATATCGTAATATCGATAATCTGGAGAAGCTGGAGAAATTAAAGTACTAAGAAAAACGGGCCGAATTAGAGGCCGTCTAGGCCATATTAATAGGGGCTGCACCTTTTTTCGATTGGTCCAATCTGAAGTTTACTAATTAATCGTTTATTAATTGAGGAACTTTTGACCTCGTTAATTTCGGCGTTACTGGTGAGAGTTTTTTAATAGGCGCTGGGCGTTAATAAGGTTTTTGGCAAATTTCTAGATATTTTCAGAATCCGAGTACTTTTTCCATTTAATTAGATATTAAATAAGTCCATTTTGTTTTCGCATATCGAGGATTTTTTTTATTTTATATGTCTGTTTGTTTTTTACTTTCATATTATTTTATGTCGTATATACCTTGATTGTATTTACTGTCAATTCGAATAAAAAAACGTAAAAAATTAAATGAAGTTTAAATTCTGGTAAAAGTTCTAATTAGTAATTATTTTCTGAGATTTTCTTGGTAATTTTATATAGTCTGATATATTTGAACTCGAGGTTTTTACCAGGTCGTTTTATTTAAATACTTTTTGTAATGAGGAAAATTATTTCCCTTTTTTAAAAATTAATTTTTCAACTTTTTTAGTCATAATATTTGCTTGTTTAATTTCGTATGAATTCCAATTTTATTTTTATTTTTTGATACAGCTATCGTAATTATTTTAACCAAAAAGCCTCTTTAATATTAATTAAATTATTATTGCGTATTTTTTTCTAAATTTCAAAAATTAAACCAAAATTTACGTTCGTAAGTAGTATTTTTATATTTATATAATAATTGGTAATATAAGTTAATTTTACGGTTAATTATTTTTCTATCTAGTTATTTTATTTGTAATTAATATAATATCGTCAATAAAGTTTTAATGCTTAGTTTATTCGTTCCATTTAATTATTTATTCAAGGTTTGAAAACGTTAAATAATTTGTGGTTTAGGCGTATTTATGTAATAGGGTTTTGCCGAAAGTTAAATATAAGTATCCATTTTTTATTTAAAATATTTTTATTAATAATTTATATATATTAGAAGTATATTTTAAAACCTATATATTAATTTTTCGGCGTTTATATTCTCGTACAATGGAAAAGAAATAAGGAAATTTCGTAAATCGGTCGATAATTACGAAAATATTGTGAGAATATATTCTTATAACTAAGCGTTTTGATATACAAGGTTTGGTAATAAAATCGAATATAATTAAATATTATAGTTATGTTGCGATTCATAATAGCTGTAATTTTCCGTGTGGCTTATATCGTCGAACTTTCGTTCTCGCGCAAACTTCGTATTGCCGTATAATTTTCTATATTATTACTTTTATTTTAAAAAAAGAATATGTACGTTAAAGCCGTTTTAGAATTTTGTAAATCTCTGGATATCCGTATAACTAATATTCGTATATGCTTCGTACTAAAATTTCAGGTATTGTTTTGGAATTTGTATTTTGTTTATTTTTTCGTTTTTTAGGAGATTATTATTATATTACTAAGTTTTCTAGTACATATCGAAAGGTATTGTTCAAATTATCGCAATTTATTATAAGCGTAACTATTCTTTTATAATTGTATCGAAAATTATATAGTTAATTTTAATTAATTTCTTTTTAAGGTTCAGTTACTTAGGCCATTCGCTTTGTTATTTTCTGAATTCTTTCTGTGGATGATAACGAAGTCGAAGTTTGCCAATTTTTTCGCATAGCGAAATTATGGTTCGGTAAATTTTCTGGTTGTGGTAAATCTGGTAAGATTTTGATAATCCGTATAAATCTTAATTTAATATAAATTTCCTTTTTGGAAATACCTAAATTTTCGAAATGCTATATTAATAATTTTAAACTTTTTATTTCGAATACCGTAATCAAATTGAGCTTCTTTTAATTGATATAACCAAATACAATAAGGTATAATTTGTCTTAATTATTTTGTTATCCGATTTATTACGTTTAATGCGTAATCTGAAATATCGGTTTTTAATTTAACGAATTAGTTTAAATTATATATATTTAATATTAGCTTATTAATAATTGTATTTTTGGTATCTTAAAATATTCTTTCCGTTTTTAACGTTTATTTAAACTTTTTCTTTTTTTTCGTAAAGTTCGTTAGGGGTATAATTATTTTGCTAAAGTTTCGAATAAACCTTGTGTAATAGCTGCCGAATCCAGGAAATATTTGTATTTTTAACTGTTATCAGCTTTTGTTATTTTGTGATCATAGCGATTTTCTTAATGTTTATTTTGATATATCTTGAGGTAATAATATATTTTAAATATTTTATTTCCTATACGTACAATTAATTGTTTTGTACGTTAACAAATAATTTTGAGTTTCGTAATATTTAAAAAACCCTATAAACGTATTTTATATATACTTTTTCCGTTTTCGAAAAAATAAGAATGTGGTCAAGGTAGCATACGTCAAAAATATCGAGATATTTTCGTAATATAGCGTTAATTATTGGTGGCGAAATTATTAATATATTTGTAAGTTTTATTAGTATAACTAAATACTTAAATAACTTGTATTTTGTTTAAAAGTTATTTTTTATTGGTATTTTTTCTTGATTTTAATAAACTTATAATTATTTCTGAGATCGAATATTATAAATTATTGGATTTCGTAAAATCGGTTTTTTATTTTTGTAATTAAGGGTAACGGTATTTAATCCTTAATATTAATATCGTTTAGTTGTCGATAGGAAACTATAAGTCGCGATTTTCCGTTTTTTTAGTACGGAAAATATAAGGTATCCTGCCGGTAATTTCGAATATCGAATCCATTTTTTATAACCGATTTTCTAGGTATTTTTTAAAAGTGCGTAATTTTTTTCCGTTCAAATTTTAAATAGGATAAAACTTCCTCGAAGATCTTTTCTTATTTGATTATTTTATAATTTTATTCGTTATGTCTTAATAATTTCGTAATAAGCTTTTTTTGAAAAATTATTTATATTTATAGTATTATAGTGGCACATTAGTTAATGTTTCTGACTTTCAAGGCTATTAGTATTTTAGATTATTCTTTAATCGCTTTAATTTCGTTTTAATAGTAATAATAATACGTCGTACTTTCCTTTGATACCCGATTTCTTTTTTATGTTTTATCCCTTTCGATTGTAAGGTTTTTATCGTATCCTTATATTTGTATTCGTCGCCATTTTCGAGGGGACGTTAAAATCTTAATTCTTTTTTTATATATTGATAAGGTATAAGGTGAACTTTATTTGGCTAATTCTTTTATTAATTAAAACTCCGTATTAGCGTATTCATAATAATTCTAAGACTATATCGCAATTCTTAAACAGAACGATATCGAAATTAATTATTAGGTATCATCCTTAGATAAAAATCTAGAAATAATTAATTTGGCGTATGACTTTTGCGTTATCGTAAGCGAATTCCTAATTTTCGATATTTGTCGTTATGTGAGATTTTAATTTATGTCTCTATAACAATCTAAATTTATTAATTATATTTAATACAATATAATTTCTACTTAGAGTCTCGCAGTTTATTATTGCGATATACTAGTACGTTCCGATTCGTATATCCAAAGTAATAAGGTTATTAACGGCTTTTATCGTCTCGTTTAAAACTTTTTTTGGGAATTTCTTTTAATTCCTTTAGGTTTCGTTATCCTGCGGCGTTTTTATAGGTAATCTTTTTCTTTTAATTTTGTTTTCAATTTGGTAAGTTTTATCTATATTTTTTTGTTTAGCGCGTTAAGCTGTTATATTTGTCATTGTTGTCGACGTATTATTTTTTCGATCTATATTAGGTATGTTTAATTCTGCTATAAATTTTCTTCTTATTGAGTAAATTTCTTTTTTATGTTTATAATTACACCCCATTATATGTCGTTTTAATTATTATTTTAAAGCTTTTTTATAAATTAGTATATTTTTAACAAACATTTTTTATAAGGGTTTATAATAAATATTAATTAAATTTTAAATCTGTAATAACGTTTTAGCAGTATTTTCTATTATGTACAAGATTAACTTTTTTTCGTTTAGTGGTTATACTATTAAAAATAATAAAAGGGGGTTTTCTAAGGATATTACTTTTTTTCGGGCCAGCCTTTTGTTTTAGCTAATTGTTAAATATCTTCCGGAGCTTTAGATCAAAGTTATCGATATTATTATTTATCCTTTTTGTTATTTCCGATATGATTTAAAAATTCGAATTTTATATAATATATACGAGTAATCCGTCTGTAAATATATTGTTTCCATTTTATGTGATCGAGATATTCTCGTCGTCGACAATGTATGGCATGCATTTTACCGTATTAATCAGGGGTTTTAGGATAAATTTTTTTGTCTAATTCTGGTATTCGCGTAATTGTTCTTATAATGCTTTTTATTGTATTCGCGATTTTTGTTAAGTCAGTTTTCCGGTTTTTCGCATTCTTTATTAAATTCTTCGCCATAAGCAACCTGGTATATACTTTGGCTAAATTATGTTAATGGGTTTGCCTCCGTTTTTCTGATTTTTTCTGGATTGTTTTTCGAGTATAGGTTTTTAGTTGTTTTAACGAGGTTTTTTAAATACCTCATATTACCTTGCCTTATATACTATTTTATTATAATTAAAGCATTTGGTTTAGCTTTAGTCTTTTTTATAAATATTTTTAATTCTATAAGACTTGATTTCGTACCGTAAAAAGTATTACTGCATTAAAAAGCGCTAATGTTAGCCGTATATCGGAGTTTATTATGTTTTTTCTTTAGTACCTCTAATATGTTATGCCTATTACCGATCGTTAATCTTGATTGCCATAACCATATAATTTGATAAATTATTAGGCCGATCGAACTTAAAGAGTTTTTTTTATATTTCCTTTTTCATGTTATTGAAAAACTTGGCCATTAATCCTTTTTGTTCCCAGTTTAGTTTAGAGGCTAACTGAACCAACGTACTGCAATAACTAGATATTAATTTTTTCTGTCATAATTATTAAATTTGCATCTCGGCCTTTATCTTTTTATTGACTATTCCGAAAGCTTTTATTAATACTTATTCGAATTATTTATAATTATTATTAATTCGCATTATTCTGTAACGGCTTGGGATTTAACCAATTTTTAAACCTTAGTCGTACGAGTTTATATTAGAAGGAATATCGCAGAACTTTGTAATAATAATATAACTTAATTACGTCTCTTAATATTAAAAATGCTGAAATCATATTTTAAACGATGAGTATTAATAAACGTTGCAAATTAACGCTATTTAAATTATAGAAATAATAAATGTATATATTCTTTCTGGATTAATTAGATCTTTATTAGATCTTGATATTATTATAAATCTAATGCCATTGGATTTAGTTGGTTTTATATAGATTTATATAGATTTTGTTATTAAATGAGATCCAAATTACGTAACCCCCTTATATGGGTCCGACCGTTTTCGAAACAGATCTTGGGTTAAGTCGTAATACGATCTCCCTTCTTTTAAGATTTTTGCCTTCAAAGATTTTCTTTCCCAGTAAGTTATCATCTTTTATTATGGCAGGTCGTATTATTAATTGCAAACCTCGTAATCGTCCAAATCAAAAAGAAAACCTGGATTTCCTAGCTGCTTATATTATCAAATTTAGTTTTGAAGTTATGCCGTATACGCCTTATTTCGAAAATAGTACCAAATATTAAATAATTAAGAAGACTTCGTTGTTTTAAAGAATATATCAAGAACCGTTATTATTACATTAATTCCGGCGTCCCCATTAATTCCTTGCGCAGTACTAAGAAAGAAAGAAATTGTTTTAATTATAAAAAGGTTATTATTTAAAAGATATTCTTACGCCTTTAATAAAAAATTAAAAAAAGATTTAATACGTAAATAACATAACATTAACGAGATTGTTAACTGCCTTTTTCGTTTTCGTCGCGAAAAAATGTTTTTTTACAATAAGAAAATTAAAATTATTAATCGCGGGCTTTAATTAATGGATAAACTGAACGAACGAAAACGCGCGGAAACCGAGGTTCCTTTTTTTGTCTTCCTTATTAACACCCTTAACTGGTTCATTCTTAAGAACCTTAATTAGGGAGTTTTTTTTGATAATCTCGTTGCTGCTGGTAAAAGTTTTTTAACAGGCGCTAAACGTTAATAAGGTTTTTGGCGGATTCCTCGGTATTTTCGAAATCCGGGTACTTTTTTTACTTAATTAGGTACTAAGTAAATCCATTTTATTTTCGCATATCAAGGATTTTCTTTATCTTATATACCTGTTCGTTTTTCGTTTTTATATCGTTTTATACCGTATATACCTTAATTATATTTACTATTAATTCGAATAAAATAATTAAAAAATAAATAAAATTTAATTTTTAATAAGAATATTAATTAATTATTATTTTTTAAGATTTTCTTAATAATTTTATATGGACCGATATATTTAACATCGAGTTTTCTATTAAATCGTTTTATTTAAATATTTTTTATAACGAGAAAAACCATTTATTTTTAAAAGTTAATTTTTTAACCTTTCCTAGTTATAATGTTTGCTTATTTAATTCCGTACGAATTTTAATTTTGTTTTTATTTTTTAATATAATTATCATTATTATTTTAACCTATGGATTATTTTAATATTAATTCAGCGGTTATCGCGTATTTTTCTGTAAATATTTGGAATAAAACCAAAATTGATATTTATAAATATTATTTTAATATTTTCGTAATATTTAATTTTACAAGTTAATTAAATAATGAATATTATCTTAACTGAACTATTTTGTTCGTAATTAATATAATATCGTAAGTAAAGTTTTAAAGTTTAATTCGTTTATTTTATTTATTTATGCGTTTAAAGTTTGAATATATTAGATCATTTATGATTTAAGCCGATTTATGCTTTAAGGCCTTATCAAAACTTAAATACGAATATCGCTCTTTTGATTAAAATAGTTTTATAAGTACTTAATATATTTTAAAGATATATTTTAAAAAAATATATGTTATTTTTGGCGTTTATGTTTTTATAATAGAGTAGGAAATGGAAAACTTTCGTAAATGGATTAACGATTACGAAAATATTATCTTAATATATTCTCGTAATTGGATTCTTTAATATACGGAATTTGGTGATACAGTCGAATATGACTGAATATTATAGTCGTTCTGCGATTGGTAATCGCTATAACTTTTCGTATAGTTTATATTATCGTATTTTCGTTCTGCGGCAAATATTGTATTATTATATGATTTTTTATACAATTAATCTTATTTCAGAAAAGAAATATATATATCGAAACCTTTTTAAAGTTTTATAAATCCTTAAATATCCGTATAACTAATATTCGTACATATTTTATATTAAATGTTTATAATATGTCTTTACAATTTATATTTTGTTTACTTTTTTGATTTTTTTAGTAATTATCATTAGACTGCTGAATGTTTTGATATATATCGAAAGGTATTACCCGAATTGTCGTAATTTGCTATAAGCGTAAATATCCTTTTATAATAGTATTAAAAATCATATGGCTAATTTTAACTAATTTCTTTCCAGGTTTTGTTATTTGCATAGGGCATTTGTTCTGCCGTTTTTTAAATTTTTCTTATAGATAATACCGAAATAGAAATTTTCCAATTTCTCTGCATAACGAAGTTATTGTCCGGTAAATCTTTTGGTCGTAGTAAATCAGGTAAAATTTTGATAATTTATATAAATTTTAATCTGGTATAGGTTTCCTTTTAAAAGTACCTAAATTTTCGAAATACCATAATAATAGCTATAAATCCCGTATTTGGAATACCGTAATTAAGTTTGATATCTTTTAATTTATATAAAAAGAATGTAATGAGATATAATTTACCTTAATTATTTTATTGTCCGATTATTATATTTAATACGTAATTCGAAATGTCGCTTTTCAGCTTAATAGGGCGGTTTGGATCGTACATAATTAATACTAATTCGTCAATAATCGTATTTTTGATATTTTGAAATGTTTTTTCCGTCTTTGGCGTTTATTTGAATTGTTTTTTCGTAAAATCTGTTAAGGGTATAGTTATTTTGGTAAAATTTCGAATAAACCTCCTGTAATAGTTGGCGAATTTAAGGAATATTTATACTTCCTTTATCGTCGTTAACATCTGTTATTTTGTAATTGTAGCAATTTTTTGAATGTGTATTTTGATATGTCCTAAGATAATAATAAGTCCCAGATATTCCACTTTTTGTCTATAAAACTGGCTTTTTTGCGTTAATAAATAACTTTACATTCGGTAAAGCTTAAAGAATTTTATTAATGTATTTTGTATATACTTTTTTCGTCTTTGAGAAAATAAGAAAATCGCTAAGGTAATATACCACGAAAATGTCGAGATATTCCTGTAGTATATAGTTAACCATTTGTTAGAAGGTTGCCGGTGCGTTCGTAAGTCCTATTGATATAGTCAAATGCTTAAATAGTCGGTATTTCGTCCTAAAGGCTGTTTTCTATTCGTATTTCTTCTTAATTTTGATAAAGTTATATTTTATTTTAAAATCGAATACTATAAAGTATTTAGTTCCGTAAAGTCGGTTTTTTATCTTTATAGTTAAGAGTAATGGTATTCGATTTTTAATAATAATATCGTTTAGTTATCGATAGTTAGCTATAAGTCGCAGTTTTTCGTTTTTTTTCGATACGAAAAACATCAGATATTCTGCTAATAATTTCGAAGATCGAATCTATCCTTTTTATAGCCGATCCTTTAGGTACTTTTTTTAAAAATGCGTAACTTATTTTTATTAAGATTGTAAATAAGGTAAAACTTCGTCGAAAATCCTTTTTAAGGATATTTTATGGTTTTATTCGCTATTTTCTGGTAATTTCGTATTAAGTTCTTTTTAAAAAGTTACTTATATCTGTGATATTACGGTGGCATATTGATTATATTTTCTGATTTTTGGGGTTGTTGTTCTAGGTCGTTATTTAGTTGTTTTAATTTTATTCTGATGGTAATAACGATACGTTATATTTTTTTGATGTCTATAATTTCTTTGTATTTTGTTCTTTTTGGTGATAAGGTTTCTGCCGTATCCTTATGTCTATATTCGTCGCCATTTTCGATCCAATATTAATATCTTAATTTTTCTTCTTATTTATTCATAGAGTATAACGTGAATTTTACCTGGTTAGTCCCTTTATTAATTTCAGATTCTGTATTAGCGTATTTATGGTAATTCTAAAATTATATCGTAGTTTTTAAGTAGAACGATATCGAAGTTAACCGTTTAGTATCGTTCTTGGACAAAAATCTCGAAGTGATTAATTTCGCATATGATTTTCCCGTTGTTGTAGACGAATTCCTGACTTTCGACATTCGTCGCTATGTAGGGTTTTAATTTGTATTTTTATAATTATCTGAACTTATTGATTATATTTGATGCAATATAATTTCCGCTTAAAGCTTCGTAATTTATTATTACGGTATATTATTGCGTTCCGATTTGTATATCTAAGGTGATAAAGTTATTAACAGTTCATATTGTTACGTTTAACGCCTTTTTTAGGAGTTCTCTTTAATTTGCCTGGGTTTCGTTATCCTGCGGGGTTTTTGAGGTAACTTTTTTCTTTTAATTTTTATTCGAATTTATCGAGCCTTATTTATATTTCGGTATTTATCGCGTTAAGCTGCTATATTTGTCGTTATTGTCGACGTGCTGTTTTTTCGAATTGTATTAATTTCTTTTAATTTTGTTATACTTTTTTTTCTTATCGAATAAATTGATTTTTTATGTTTGCGACTATATCTTATTATACGTCATTTTAATTATTTGTTATGATCTAACGGTCTTGGCTTCCTTGGGAACGGTCGGGCCCACCAAGAAAACAAACACCAACCACGGCCAAGATGTCACGTAACCAGCTCAAAAGTTTCAAGATACCAAACACCTTAAGCCCCTTAAGCCGGTAGAGGAGCTCGAAGAGCTTAACGGGCTTAAGGGTTTAAGCCGCTTAAGTACCTTAAGCCAGAATAAGGATATATACATTTATTATTTCCATGATTTAAATAATTCTAATTTATAATACTTATTAATATTAAATATTTATAATCTGTTCTTGGGTTTTTAATATTGAAAAACATAATTAAATTATTATATTATTATAAAACTTTATAATATTTTTGTTAATATAAATTGGTATACTTAAGATTTAATAATTCATTAAATTATTTAATTGTTGTACGTTATAAGCTTTTATTTAATAATAGTGTTAAACTTTAAGCCATATCGCCGACGTTATATTTATTAACAAATAACCCGAATAGCCCTGTTACCAAATTCTTAATTACCCGGATATTAAAATAAAATCCGAAAAGGAAAAAAAAGACTTCGCCGTTTTCGCCGAAAGGTTTTCCGACGTTTAAATCCTATAAACGAACGTATTTTTCAGCTTGAAAAAGATAATGATAATTTTACGATATCCCTTTAAGCCGCCTATAAAAAGCTTAAAAAAAGATTCCCGAAATCGGAAAGTCTTTTCGAATAAACCAGATTTTTAGCTAAATTTCACCAAAAAATTAAAACAAATCTTTAAACTTCCCAAGTTAGAATTTTTCGACGGAACCTTAATTACATTATAATTATTTTTAATTTAATATCGAATATATTTCGGGTTTTCCTTGTTTAATTTATTATATTTATTATACAAATAATATTCGTAATTGAACGATTTATCGAAAATATAATTATTGGTTTAAGCCGGTTATAGGAAAATACATTACCTTATTAATCGAAAGGAAAATCTAAAAATAATACGAATTTATAACGATTATAAATAATTCGAATAAATAATAATAAATATTTTCCAAATAATAATTAAAAATTAAAAGCCGAAATATAACTCTAATAATTACGATAAAAAGGTTAATATTCAGCTACAGTAATACGCTAATTCAATTAACTGTTAAATTAAATAAAAAATAAAAAATATAAATTATTAAATTTTTCGACAGCCTAAAAAAAGAAATATAAAAAAAACTTTTTTAAGTTTAATCGGCCTAATTACTTATCGGATTATATAATTATAATAATTAAGATTAACGATTGAAAATACGTATAACGTATTAAAAATACCAAAGGAAAAAATAATACCAAATCCCGATATATAGCTAATATTAACGCTTTTCGACATAATAACACGTTTTGCAGCATAGAACTAGGACCTATAGAACTAGGAACTATCTAAGAACTGAAACCAGAAAAAATGCTATAATTGTAACAAAATCGGATATAACGGAATATAGTACAAAGCACCTAAAAAACCCCGTTAAGACAATTAAAAACCTATACCTAAAGGATAATCCAGAAAGAACACGAAAAATAAAGGCAAATCTATTAACATAATTTAGCCTAAATACATACCAGGTTCTTTATAGCGAAAAGTCTAATAAGAAATATGAAAAGCCAAAAAGCTAGTTTAATAAATATTGTAAACTTAGTAAGAAATATTATAAGGATAATTATGTAAATACTAGGATTAAATAGAAAAAATATGTCCCGAAAACCCTGATCGATACGGCAAAATGCATATTATATATTATCGACGACGAGAACGTCTCGATTATAAGGAAAGGAAATAATATACTTACGGATAAATTATCCGCATATAGTATAAAGGATTCGATTTTTTTAAATCGTACCGGAAATAATAAGAACGATAAATAATGGTATCGATATTTTCGATTTATAACTCCAGATAATATTTAATAATTGGCCGAAATAAAAAGCTGGCTCGAAAAAGAGTAATATTGGTAAAACAAACGTTTTTTATTATTTCCAGTAATATAATACCAAACGGAAAAAGAGTTAATCCAGCGTATAATAAAAAAATACTGCCAGAAAGTTATTACAGATTTCTATATTCAATTAATATTCATTATAAACCTTTACGAAAAAAAGCTTTTTAAAGAAAAAGTATATTAATTTATAAGAATATTTTGGAATAATAATTAAAATAATGCATAATGGAATATAAACTCAAGTATAAGAAAATAATTTATTGAATAAGGAAAAGAAACTGCAATAAAAGTAAAAACAATTAATATAATTCGAAAAAATAATATGTCGGCAATAACGATAAATATAATAACTGAACTATTTAAACAAAAAAATATAAATAAGGCTTGATAAATTCGAATAAAAGTTAAAAAATAGATTATTTGTAAAAAAAGCCTTAAAATAATAAAACCTAAAAAAGAATTAAAGGGAATTTTTAAAAAAGGTTTCAAATGCGATAATAAAAGCCATTAATAATTTTAGCGCTTTAAATATATAAATTAGAACGTACTGATATATTATAATAATAAATTACGGAGTTCTGAGCGAGAATTATATTGCCCTTCATATGGTTAATAAACGTACACTTTTATAAAAATATAAATTAAAATTCTATATAACGATAAATATCGAAAGTTAAAAATTTGCGTACGTTAATAAAACAATTATACGCGAAATTCATTATTTTGAAATTTTGATTTAAAAACGATATTAGATAATTGATTTCGATATCGTTTTATTTAGAAATTATGATATAATCTTAGAATTATTATGGATACGCCAGTACGGAATTTTGATTAATAACGGGATTAATTAAGTAAAGTTTATCTTATATTCTATTAACAAATACGAAAAAAAATAAGATTTTAATATTCGATTAATAATAACGATACAGGCAGATATAAGTATACTATAGAAGCCTTATTACTTAAAGGGATAAGATATTAAAAAACGGATATTAAGGAAAAATATAACGTATTATTATTATTATTAGAGCGAAACTAAAGTAACTAAATAACGATCTAGAACAGTAACCTTGAAAATTAGAAGATTTAATTAACGTATTATATGATGGCTGCACCATACCATTACACCACTAGGGAAAAAGATCGGTGGAATGATCGCAATTGTAGCAATCATCCTGGTACTTACAGCTGTCTATATGTACTCGTACATATTAAAAGACATTACGGGTGACCAGGCCGTAACATATTACTATAATACTACCGATATAAGTAGCTTTTTAAAAAAGAACTTAATACGACATTATTAGAACACAGCAAATAAAATTATGAAATAATTTTAAAGAAAGAATTTTCGACAAAGTTTTACTTTTTTATAATCATAAAGGAAACGAATTACGTGTTTTCAAGAAATATCTAGAAAATCGGTTATAAAACAGATGGATTTAACTTTCGAAATTACTAGCAGAATATCTTATATTCTTCGTGCGAAAAAAAGTAAAAGATTACGATATATAGTTAATTATTAGTAGTTAAATATTATTATTATTAAAAATCGAATATTATCATTTTTAATTATAGCAATAAAACCCGATTTTACCGAACCAAATAATTTATAATATTCGATCTTAAAAACGTATATAACCTTATTAAAATTCACAAAAAAATATGAATAAAAAACATCGTTTAAAACGAAATGCACATTATTAAAGTATTTGGTTATATTAATAGGATTTATAAATATATTAATAATTTTTAACAGATAATAAATTATGTGCTATAACAATATCTCCATATTTTCGCCGTTTGCTATTTTGACGATATTCTTATTTTCGTGAAAACGGAAAAAGGGTATAAAAATATATTTATAAAATTCTTTAAGTTTTATAACACGTAAGGTTATTTATTAACGTAAAAAAAAATTACTTCTACAAATAGAAAATAAAATATGTTGGACATATTATCACTCCAGAATATATTAGAATGGACGCTAAGTAAATCGCTGCAGTTATAAAATAACACATGTTAATTACGGTTAAGGAGGTATAGGTATTTTTTGGATTTGCTAATTATTATAGAAAGTTTATTTGAAACTTTAGCAAAATAATTATACCCCTAACGAATTTTATAAAAAAAAAGAAAAAAGGTTAAATAGACGTTTAAAACGAAAAAACATTTTAGGATATTAAGAATACAATTATTAACAAGCCAGTATTAATTATATATAATTTAAACCGCCAGACTAAATTAAAAACCGATAATTCAGATTACGTATTGGGCGTAATAATTGGATAACGAAATAATTAAGGCAAATTATACCTTATTACATTTTTTTATATGAGTTAAAAGTAGTCAAACTTAATTACGATATTTTAAATAAGAAGTTTAATGCCATTATTATGGTATTTCGAAAATTTAAGTATTTCTTAAAAGGAATTTTATATCAAGCTAAGGTTTACAGAGATTATTAAAATCTTACTTAATTTACCACGACCAGGAAACTTACAAAACGATAATTTCGTTACGCGAAAAAATTGGCAAATTTCGATTTCGTTATTATCTATAGTGTTATAACTTAACAGGTTGCGGCCTTAGAAAACGGTCGCAACAAGAAAATGACTAAGCCATGTGGGTTAAGTCACGTGATGGCTTGATAGGATCGATCGTAGAGCCCATAGAGCTAGGCTCGATAGGATCGATTATAAAGCCCATAGAGCCAGACTTGACAGATCGGAAAAATCAAGTATAAAACGCTTATTATTTCTATAGTTTAGATAATTTCAGTTTATAATACTTATTAATACCAATGGTTTACAATACGATTTTTGTACCTTGGTATTAAAAAATGTAATTAAGTTATTTTACTGTTATAAAGTTTTACGATATTTTTGCCAATATAAACCCGTATAATTAAGATTTAATAATTGGTTAAACCGTCTAGCCGTTATACGTTATAAACTTTTATTTAGTAATACCGTCAGATTTTGACCAATATCGCCGACGTTTTGTTTACCAGTAAATAGCCCGAACAGCGTATTTACCAGGTTTTTGATTACTCGGATATTAAAATAGAATCAGAGAAGAAAAAGAAAAAATTTCGTTTTTTCGCGAAAAAGCTTTTCGACGTCTGGATATTATAAACGAACGTATTTTTTAACTTAAAAAAACAATAATGATTTTACGACGTGCTTTTAAGTAGCTCATAAATATTTAAAGAAAAAAAGTTCCCGAAATCGCAAAGTTGTTTCGAATAAATTAAATTATTTAATTAAATTTTATTAAAACGTTAAAAAGGTTTTTAAATTTTTAAAGTAAAATTTTCATAAAACCTTAATAAAGTTATAACTGTTTTTAACCTGATATAAAATATATTTCGGGGAATGTTTTATTTAATCTGTTACGTTTATTTTACGAACTAAATTCGTAATCGGTTAATTTACTAAAAATATAATTATTTAATTTAAGTCCGTTATTAAAAAAAATACGTTATTGTGTTATTCGAAAACCAAAACCTAAAACTAATGCGAATTTATAATAATGACGAATAATTCGAATAAATATTACCGAAAGGTTTTGCATTAATAGACGAGAAAATAAAAACCAAAACACAAATTTAATAATTATAATAAAAAGGATTTGTATTTAATTATGGCAGTACATTAATTCAATTAATCGCTAAATTAAATTCGAAATAGAAAATAGTAATAACTATATTTTTCGATGGCTTAAAAAAAGCAATATAAAAAGAACGTTTTAAATTCAATCGGCCTAATTATTTATCGGATTATATCGTTACAGCAATTAAGATTAATAATCCACAATACGTATAATATATTAAAAGTATTAAAGGAAAAAATAATAATAAATTCCAATATATAATTAATATTAACGTCTTTTAACGTAATAACATTTTTTATGGCAGGGAACAAAAACATATAAAATTAAAAGTTATTTATAAGAAGAACTGGAATTAAATTAAATACTATAATTATAACGAAATAGGATACAAGGTAGCATAATATAAAGTATTTAAAAAGCCCCGTTAAAATAATTGGAAATCAATACTTTAAAAAAATTTAAAATAACCGAAAAAACAAAAGCATTTTTATTAACATAATTTAGCCTAAATTTATATTAGGTCTTCTATGGCGAGAATTTTAATAAGGAATACGAAAAGCCAAAAAGCTGGTTTAATAACTATTAAAAATGTAATAAAAATATTATAAGACTAATTACGCAAATATTAGGATTAAATAGAAAAAGCTTTTTCTGAAACCTTTAACCGATATAGCAGAATATATGCCGTATATTATTAACGAAAAAAATATCCCGACCACGAAAAAAGGAAACGGTATATTTACGAACGGATTATCTACATATATTATAAAGATTTCGATTTTCTAAATAGTATTAGAAATAATAAAAATAATAAATAATAGTATTAATATTTTGGATCGATAATCTTAAGAGATATTTAGCAATTGGCCGAAACAAAAAGTTGGCCCGAAAGAAAATAATGCTTACAAAAAACCCCTTTCTGTTAATTTTAATGATATAATTATTAAATGAAAAAGGGGTTAATCGAGTATATAATAGAAAAATACTGCTAAAAAGTTATTACGTATTTCCATTTTTAATTAGTATTTACTATAAACCTTTACGAAAAAAAGGCTGTTAAATAAGAAATATATTAATTTATAGCAAAACTTTGGAATAACAATTAAAATAACGCATAATAGAATGCAGTCGTAAATATAGGAAAACAATTTGTTCGATAAAGAAAGAAATTATAGTAAAATTAAAAATAACTAATATAATTCGAAGGAAAGGTATGCCGCCAATAACGATAGATATAAAAGTTTAACGCGTTAAACGAAAAAACGCGAAGAAACTATAATAAGTTTGAATAAAAATTAAAAAAAGGTTATTTAAAAAAAGCCGCACAATAACGAAACTTAAAAGAATTAAAGAGAATTCTTATAAAAGACTTTAAACGCGACAATAGAAGCCGTTAATAACCTTATTATTATGGATATACGAATTAAAGCGTATTAATATATCGCAATAATAGACTACGGAGTTTTCAACGGAAATTATATTATATTAAATACAGTTAATAAACTTAAATTATTATGGAGATACAAATTACAACCTTATATAACGACGAATACCGAAGGTTAGAAATTTGCTTACGATAACGGAAAAATTGTACGCGAAATTAATTACTTCGAAATCTTCGTTTAAGGATAATACTAAATAATTAATTTCGATATTGTTTTACTTAGGAATTACGATATGATCTTAGGATTACTATGGATATATTAGCACAAAATTTTAATTAACGAAAAAACTGGCTAGATAAAGTTTATTTTATTTTTTATTAATAAATGAAAAAAAGACAAATTAAGATCTTAATATTCGATCAATAATGGCGACAAATATAGGTATAAGAATACGACAGGAACCTTATTACTTAAAGGGATAATTTATAAAAAAAACGGTTATCAAAAAAGAATATAACGTATCTCTCGGCAGTTGGGTGCTTCAGATGTCTACGGCTGGCGCTTTGAAGCAGTGCTCTGCAGCCTGGGACAGCGTTTGTCTAGGGACCACCGTTTGTACAAACAGGACGTATATGTAAGGGCGGTACGCCCCAGATTTTTTCAGTTTTTCCTAGCATGGATTATCAAGTTATTACCAGTTTCCTGCATTTAATTACTGTGATTGTTAATATGGTAACATTTTCTGGTTTTTAATAACCGTAATACGTTAAATGAAATAGTTATTTGCAGATTAAGTTAATAAAGAGAGCGCAAGATTTAAAAGAAAGTTATTTAGTTAACGATTCGAAAAAGAGTTAAGTAGCAGTTGACGCTGGCGAATAAGACCTTTATTATACAGAATAACGTACCCGATCTTTTTTTTTAACGAAAAGCTTTCGGCGATTAAGAGGAATAACACTTTAGTAAAGGTGAAATGGAGGAACAGGACCGTACATCTAGTATGGCGGTAGGAAAAAGACTTATTTTCGGGGCGTTTTTAAAGGAAGACATTTTACTGCCTTCGTTGCAGCAACAACTAAGAGAAAAACGATATAAAACTTTTATCCAAAGACAGCAGCCCGAAAACGACCTGAACAGGCTTTATATATTTTTCGGTATTAATATTAATAGGATTAGATAAAACGTTAAGGTACGGGAAAATAAGTATTAATGAGTTAAAAATGAAATAAAAGAATTAAGGTTTTAAAACGCGAAAAACACTGATATTATGGAGCGAATAAATAGCGTTATGGAACGATTATTAAATATGCCCCAGTTCGGGGATAGCTTTTAGTTATAGGGAGTCGAAACGCTATTATTTTCGCCCCGATCGAAAAGATCGTAAAGTTCGAAAGGTTTACGGAAAACGTTATAAAGCGTTGAGGCCATTAGGCTAGGTAACTTAAAGGAAATACTTATCGCAATAAAAAGCGATATAGAAAAAATTAACCTCTTAAAAAACGGCGAAACGTAACCGAGAAGGTAATTTATTAAAAAGCTAAACGCCTCGAAAAAAGCGAAAAGCGCTAGAAAGAAATTACTTAAAGATAAAGGTGTGATACGTAATAATCCCGATAATTTAAATAACCCATTATCATTTTTTTCAGATTCATCTGGTATCATGGCTCAACGAGCCACGGTCTCCAGAGACGGTCTGGCATAACCCAACCACAAGTGCGTAGTGGGGCAGATTACATGATGGATCACCAACTTACTGGTGGTAAGCCAGTAAACCGGATTACTAATTTACTGGTGGTAATCTGTTACAGGAACAGGGGTTCCTGTCTCGAGGAGACCAACCTGTAAGGCCTAACGTGGACCTGTCGCGGCTAAACTCCGGACAAGGAGGCTTAGCTCTTAAGGTAATCTAAATGATTTAGGTGATTTGGGAACCAGATCACATAGATCTAATAGATCCACGATACACTTACTTTGGGAATTAGGATATATAACAAATCGGTTTTTCATATAAATAGCATTTACTTAGTTTCGTTCCTTAGCTATTAATTTAAACTTTTAATCCAGAAATAACTATACCGTTTTTTAATTAAGGGAAACATTTTGAAATCTTTTAAACGAATAAATTATTAAATTATTCTTTGCTTTATTATTATTTGCAAATCAAAACCCTTTTCGGATATTACTTATACCTCCAAATAAATATATAATAGGTTCGTTATATTTTAATAATTCCTTAATTAATAACCGACGAATAATTTATTGCCCAATTAAAACATAAACTTTCCTAAATTTAATATAAATAATAATATAAAACAACGTTTAAAAAATAAATAATATATCCGATTTCCGTTATTAACCGGTAAAGGATTAATAACTAAATTAAACGATTTATTACTTATTAAAAAAGTTTTCTAATTAATTAATAACATAATACTCTTTATTATTCGATCTCAAAAAGGATTATCCTTATAGCCCAGATAACAACCTATCCCGGCCCCTAAGGATATTATCGAGGTCCAGAAAAAGGAATCGGAAAAATGTAACTAAAAAAAGGGCTAAGGAAAAATATGGAACCAAAGTTTTAAAAAAAAACTTATTACGGAAGAAAAATTGGATTTCCTAGCTTAAAAGGTTTAGAATTTGGAACAAGAAAATGCTCGATTCGCCTAAGGAAAAAAACCGATTTTTCCTTAGTTTAGCTCCGCTAAAAGACGAAACCAAAAAAGTGGTTTTTAACCATTTTCGTTTAATACGAAACAAATACCAGAAAAAACTTCGACGTTATTATTATTCGGCATAAATCAAATCCGTAAAGGAATTATTCCACCTCCCAGCTATCAAAAGATACCAGATATTAAAAGTTATAAGCCAACTTCCCCTAAGCCTTATAATAGATTTACAAATATGGAAGGATTCCTAATACAAATTAGATTTTATTTCAAATTTTATAAAAATTCCTTAACGTAAAATTATTAAAAAATAATAACCATCTTTTAATTATTTATTAAAAAAGTTTTTTTATAGTTCGAACTTATTATAAGGAATTATTTGCAAAATTATCTCGAAAAATCCTTAAACATAATTAATTACATTTTTAATAAATATAAATATTTCGAAAAAAAAAATACAAATTTTATTTAGAAATTTAAACAAAAAATAATATACAATTAAGTAACTTTATTGTTTTCGTTCAACTAAATTAACATCTAAATATACGATCAAATTTAACTATTTAATAACTATTTTAAACCTATTTAAAAATATGTTATTTTATTTTTATTATAACGGCTTAAAACCTTAGGTTAAAAACGAAATGTATATAAAACCCAAAATAGGATCCTTTATAAAGTATATCGATAAGGTTATTATTGCCAACCACCGCACCTTTAATTAGTATTTCGAAAAAAAAGGACCAGTAAACGAAATAATAACAAGAACTTTAGTAACCGAATTAAGAAAGATAAGGGCAAGTTTCAGAAAAAAACAAATTCCGCTTCGAAAAAGCCCAAAAAAACAAGTCCAACGTAAAATATTTTAACTGTGGCAAAAAGGGACATTTCAAAAGCAAGTATTACTCTCCCGCCAAAAGGAATTCCAAGAAAGGAAGGATTCCTCAACCCCAGAAAAAAGCCAAAGCGGCTAAACAAAAAACCGACAATAAGGCAGAAAAGAAAGAAGTCAACTTGATTTCCTTCCAGCCAGAATTCATTATTGCCACTACCACTCAGATCCAGAGCGACATCCCAGAGTACAAGAATTATCCCGTTTATCAAAACTTTAAGGTTAAAGCCTACAAGTACCATCCAGGACAAACGGCTTCCAGGATAGCCATAAGGCTAGGATGCCAATATTACCTTAATTCCTAAAAGTGTAAAATACACATAAAGAATAATTAATTTCGACCAGACGCCAGTAACTATGAACAGTTGTCCTCGGAACTTTACGAACTCCCAAAATGCACCATTTATTAAAAAATACCATTAACGAATTTTTGCGATTTATTACATTTTACTACCTGCTATTAAAACAATTACCTTATTTACCTTAAAACCAAAAAAAATAATAATTTTTGGCCCGGATGAAATAACGAAACTCCTACCGAACCAAATAATAAATACCGATATATTAAAATTCTCCGATAGCCAAAATGCCTTAAGTTTTATTACTTGCACCCCGAATTAAAATAAAATCAAAAGGTTATATCGCAAAAATACCTATATTATTTTCCGGTACTTTATATCGAATACGAACTCCTAAATATAGGAATATCTTTTTCGGAAATCCTCCTTTTTAATCTTATAACTCGGAAAATATACACATAAAAGAAAAGCTAAAAAAACCTGAATATAAATATGGCAAAAAAACATAGTTTTAGTACAAAAATAATTAATGCATTAAATATATAATTAAAAAAGCTTACGAATAAAGGTTCGTTTAAGCCGGACGGTAGTAAAAATTAAAAAATTACAAAGGCTTTCGAAATTAAGGTACCAAAAAACCTTAATTTACAAAACCTTATATAAAGCAACAAAAGGAATACGTAACCAGATCAAAATTTCCTTTTAATACAAAAATAAAACGTTTAAAGCAATAATCGATTCCGGTATAAAAAGTAATTTTATTTTCCTTATAATAATAAACAAATATCAAATTCCCTAAAAATATAAATTAAAATCTTATAAATTACGTATAGTAAATAAAAGTTTATTTATATACGAAGGTAAACGAGTTTTTCGGGAAATTAAAAAATTCCCAATATAAATTTAAGGATACCAAAAACGTATTTCGCTGGATATTACCGATATTTTTAAATACGATATTATCTTGGGATTAACTTAATTTTATTTCAACAACCTATAAATTAATTAAAAAACGCGAACATTTTCCTGGGAAAATAAAATAAAGATACTAAAAAAAAATAACCGAAAAATTTGCTATATTATTAAGGAAGTACGGATTTTTAACTAAACTTTTATAATACCTCCAAAATATCGGAAATTTACCAAATTATTCAAAAATAAAGAAAATTATGAATTACCGCCATATAATTAATAAAATTACAAAATACCTATTAAAAATATTATCCAAAATTTCACAAAATTTACCATATAAACCCAGAAAAATTGAAAGCATTATGGAAAAACATATAACTAAATCTGAAAAAAAGATATATCCAGCCTTTTAATTTCTTTGTTAAATATTTTATTCTTATAGTACCAAAAACTAAGGATAATAAGCAAAAAATTAATAAAAACGAAAACCCTATTTATCGAAAAATAATTAATTAGAAACAATTAAACGATATCATAATCAAGAATAAATACCTTTTAATATTTATAAATATTTTAAAAAAACGCTAATAAAGCCAAAATAATTTATAGCATTAAACCTTTATAATAATTATTACCGTATCCGAATAATTAAAAAAAATGAAAAACGGCATTTAAAACGATATATGGATTTTACGAATACAAAGTAAGGCCGATAGGATTTATTAATATTTCCGCTAGTTTCCACAATTTAATCATAACCACTTTCAGATAATTCCTGGACAAATTCGTATTTGTCTACCTTGACGATATCCTTATTTATTGCGAAACTCTAAAGGAATATAAAAAACATATTACTTAAATACTTAAAATTCTGAACGAAACCAATATTCGAATTAACTTAGTTAAAAACGTATAATATACTTAGTAATTAAATTTTTTAAGATTTATTCTTATTTCTGGCCAAATTCAGATTTAACGTTCCAAGTTGGAAGTAATTAAGAACTAGCTTATCTCCGATAAGACGACCGTTATAAACATCCGCCAAATTTTAGGATTTACGGGTTACGTACGTAACCTAATTAAGAAGTACGGAAATATCGTTAGGTTATTAACAAAATTTACCATTAAGGAATACGTAAGAAAAAAATTCGAACTCCTAAAAAAAGCAAAAGAAATATTCCGAAAATTAAAAAAAACAATTATTAACGGATTAATAATAAAAATGCCAAACCTAAACAAAAAAAACGCCTAAAAATAAATACCTTGGAATACGCCTTAAATGCAATTTTAAAATAACAAATAATACTTAATAACATATTACTTAAAAATATTTCGGGATACAAAATTCAGATATTAAATTTACGACGAAAAACTATTAGCAATTATTAACATTTTTAAAAAATAAAAACCTTTTCTTAATAAAGCCAAAAAACCTTTTAATATTTACTTTAATTACAAAAACCTTATTTAATTTATAAAAGCATAAAAACTAAATAAATAACATAAAAATCAATAATTTTCCTATTAAAATTTAACTTTAGAATATATTATATTAAAGAAAAAGAAAATATCCAGACGGATATTTTCAACTGCAAAAAAAATTACGATTCCAAGGTCCCCAAAAAAAACATATAAATATTATAATATAATAAAGACGGTACCGTACAGTTATGTAAAATAATAACGAAACCAATTTCCGAATTTTTAATACGGTTCCGGAATTCCTATAATACAAAAAAACAGAAAAAAGTTTAATAACTGTAAAAACAGCCAAAAAACTAATTACTGTACCATGGCAAAATCTATGTTCCTAAGGATTAATAAGAATAATTTATAAAGGAATTCCACAAAAACCCGTTATACGGATATTAAGGAATTTTTAAAATTACCAAACGATTATAAAAAACATATAATTTTCCGGAATTGCGACGTACGGTCAAAAAAATAATTAAAAATTATAACGTTTATAACAAAACTAAAATAACACGTTATAAGTCTTACGAATTACTACAACTTATTAATATTTTTAACAAAATATAAAATATTATAACTTAGAATTTTATTACTAACTTATCTTTATTTAAAAACCCAGTTACTAAAATCAAATACGACGTAATATAGGTAATTATCGACAAACTTACTAAATATGGGTATTTCTTACTTTTCAAAAAAAAACGTAACGGCAAAACAATTAACATATACCTTTATCAAACATTATTTAGATAAATACGGAATACCAAAAAAATCGTTTTTAATAAAAATACGTTATTTATTTCAAAATTCGGCACCAGCTTTTTTAAATAAATCGGTATTAAACTTAAATTTTTAATAACATATTACCTTCAAACAAACGGTTAAACCGAAAAACTAAATCAAACTCTAAAATAATACCTCCGAAGCTATATTAATTACTAACAGAATAATTGGATAAGATTTCTACTATTAGCATAAATTATTTACAATATATCTATTAACAAAAACATAGGCGTATCTCCTTATATAATTATATACGAATACGATACAAAAATAAAATAACCTAAATAACGACTTAATAAAGCATTAAAGATTATTATAATTACCCCAAAAACAAAATTATTAACAATAAAAACTAAAATAATTTAAGCCTATTTCCGGAATAAATTGTAATCCCTCTAATAACGGATAACCTAATATTATAATAAAAAAATTAAAAAACTAATTTTAGCCCAAAAAATAAGGTTTATCTATTACGCCAAAAACAAAACGTAATTTGGAACTTTTTATAAATTAAAACAAAAAAACTTAGCGATAAGCTTAATTTCAAAAAGCTTAACCCGTTTAAAATTAATAAAATTAATTCTAAAACTAACTACCGACTGTCGTTACTTAAAAACATAAAAATACACCTTATTTCTCACATTTTTTTGCTTAAACCAATATTTAAAAACGCCCCGTTAAAAATAGACCTGGAATTCGAAAAGGATTCTGATAAATACGAAATCGAACGAATACTAAATTTTAAAATAATTAAAAATAAAATCCAATACCTAATCAAATAGGAAAAATACTTACATAAAGAAAATACTTGGAAACCACTTAATTACTTAACAAATACGATAAATCTAATTAAAACGTTTTACCGCCAAAATCCTAACCGACTATTTTCAACGTAATCAAGGTTATAGACGATAAAGGTCCCCTACCCAAATTAACCCCTACAGCGTTCCAATCGAAAAAGGTAAATGCCTCCAAAACGGCGTCCATCTCGGACGTAAGCTATACTCGTTTTCCATTTACGTAACGTTGCTTTTTTTCTATTTTTTCCCGTTTTTCCAGCTAATCCAACTTTAAACCCTCCTTTAACAACTTTATCGCCTTTTTCTTAAAAAAATTTTGTTAAAGGCGTAAACGCCTTAATTTTCCAACGAATTCCTTCGACTTTTTATCCTGCTAATAACACAACTTAATTAACTTTTTTTTTACCGCCTTTTGTTCCTTTTTTACAGTTTTCTAATACGCCAAAAAACTATTTTCGGTTTTATGTTACTTGCATAATAAATAATTTTACGTTTCGTTCATTTTCTGCAACGAATTTATAATTAAAACGTTATAAAAAGGACGGTACCGACAAATATAACAATTATAACTTAAATATTCCCGAACAAAAAAACAATTAATTTCGTTAAGTCGGACATAATTTGAACAAAAAAATCTTTAATGCTAAATTTTTCAATTAAATTAGCACAAATATTACGAAAACCGCATTAATTTAACCGAAATTTTCTTTTTTCTTTTTGGATACGACCTGTTATAATAAAATCAGCTGGGACATTTCCAAAAACTTTTTCCAAAAAGCAAAACGGCCACCTACAGTTTTTATCTTTAAGACAAAGATCCTTGGAAAAGGGAAATAATGTTACAGGAACAAAGGTTCCTATCTCGAGGAAACTAACTTTTAAAGCCTAACGTAAACCTATCGCGGTTAAACTCCGGACAGGAAAGCTTAGCTCTTAAGGTAATCCGGTTAATTTAGGTAATCTGGGAACCAGATTACATAAATCCAACAAATCCACGACATACTTATTTTGGGAATTAAGATATATAATAAATCGATCTTTTATATAAATAGCACCTATTTAGTTTCGCTCCTTGGCTATCAATTTAAGCTTTTAATCCAGAAGTAACTGCACCGTTCTTTAATTGAGAGAAAAGTCTTTAAATCTCTTTAACGAACAGACCATTAAATTATTCCTCGCTTTATTGTTACCTGCAAATCAAGCCCCTTTTCGGATACTGCTCATACCTCCAAGTGGATATATGACAGGTTCGTTACATAATCCCGTAAGTAAAAATAAAATATATATGCTTATTATTTCCATAATTTAAATAGCATTAATTTATAATTATAATATTATTATTCAAGGTATTTTTAAAATTACCAAACGTAATACGATTATTATATTTATTACTTAGAATTTTGCGAAATTTTTAGTAATATAAATTAATATAATTAAATTTTATTAATTGGTTAAACCTTTTAGGCGTTATACGTCATAAGGTTTTATTTAATAATTCCGTTAGATTTTGAATAATATTAATTAATATTATATTTATTAATAAGTAATCCAAATAACTTACTTATCAGATCCTTAATTACTCGAATATTAAAATGAAATCCGAAAAAAAAGAAAAAACCTTTCTTTTTTTGCGAAACAATTGTTTCATAATTAGATATTATAAATGAACGTATTTTCCGATTTGAAAAATATAATAATAATTTTACGACGTTTTTTTAAGTCGCTTATAAGATATTTAAGAAAAAAAGGAAAGCTCCTGAAATTAGGAAATATTTTCGAATAACTTAAATTATTTAATTAAATTTTACCGAAAATTAAACAAAGGTTTTTAATTTTTTAAACCGGAAAGTTTCGACGGAACCTTAATTAAGTTATAATATTTCTTAATTTAATATCAAATATATTTCGGGAATATTTTTAATTAATTAATTACGTTTACTATATAAGTCGAATTTGCATTTAAAGAATTTACCGAAAATGCGATTATTTGGTTTAAATCAGTTACAAAGAAATATGTTATTTTATTAATCGAAAAACGAAATCTGGAAAAAATGTAAATTTATAATAATTACGAATAATTTAAATAAATATTAACAAAGGTTTTCGGAATAATAAACGAAGAAAATAAAAGCTGAAATACAGATTTAATAATTACGATAAAAAGGATTAATATCTAGTTACGGCAGCACTTTGGTTTAACTAAGAGCTAAGTTAAATTGGGGATAAAAAATATGAATAGCTAACTTTTTCGACAGCTTAAAAAAATATAAGAAAATCTTTTTTAAATTCGATTAACCTAAGTATTTATCGGATTATATCGTTATAATCATCAAAATTAACGATCGATAATACGCATAACGTATTAAAAATATTAAAGAAAATAATAATAAATTCCGATATATAACTAATGTTAACGTTTTTCGAAATAATAATATTTTTATGGCATAAACCTAGGACCCATAAAATTAGCAGTTATTTATAGGTAGAATTAAAATTAAACTAAATATTATAATTACAACAAAAGAAGATATAAGGTATCGTAATATAAAGTACCTAAAAAGCTTTATTAGAACAATTAGAAAACTGTACTTAAAGGATAATGTAGAAAAACCCAAGCAAATAAAGAAATTTTTATCAATATAATTCAGCTTAAATATATGCCAGGTTTTTTATGGCGAAAATTATAATAAGGGCTATTTCGACAAGAACTTCGACGAAAAATAAGAAAAATTAGAAAACTGGCATAATAAATATCGTAAGTATAATAAGAAAAAACATTATAAAGATAATTACGCGAATATTAGAATTAAATAAAAAATATTGGTTCTGGAACCTCCGATCGATATAGCAAAATATACGCTATATATTATTGACGACGAGAATATTACGATTATAAGGAATAAAAATAATATATTTACATACGAATTATTCGTATATATTATAAAGGATTCGATTTTTTAAATCGTACTGGAAATAATAAAAACGGTAGATAATAATATTAATATTTTCGAATTATAGCCCCAGAAGATATTTAATAATTGGCCGAAACAAAATACTGGCCCGAAAAAGAGTAATACCCGTATGAAAACATTTTTTTATAATTACGGATAATATAATTATTAAACGGAAAAAGAATTAATCCAGCTTACGGTAAAAAGTATTGCTAAAAAGTTATTATAAATTTTTATTTTCAGTTAGTATTCATTACGGATTTCCAGGAAAGGAAATGTATTAAAGAAATAATACGTGAATGTATAAAAGATTTTTAAAATAATAATTAAGATAACCTATAATGGGATTTAATCGCAAATATAAAAAATTAAATTATTCGAAAAAAACATGAAATTATAACAAAATTAAATATAATTAATATAATTCGAAGGAAAAGTACGCCGGCAATAACGATAAATATAGCAGCTTAATACGTTAAACAAAAAAATATAAGTAAGGTTCAAGCAATTCGAATAAATATTAAAAAAAGGTTATTTGTAAAAATGCTGCAAAATAACAAAACTTAAAAAAAATTAAAAAAAAGATTTACAAAAAGTTTTAAATATAATAATAAAAAACATTAATAACTTTATTATATAGGATATATAAATTTAAACGTATGAATATATCGTAATAGTAAATTACGGAACTTTGGGCAGGAATTACATTATATCGGATATAATTAATAAGTTTAAAAAATTATGAAAATATAAGTTAGAACCTTACATAACGATAATTGTCGAAAGTTAGGAATTCGCTTGTGATAACGGGAAAATTATATGCGAAATTAATTATTTTGAGATATTTATTTAAGAACGATATCAAATAATTCATTTCGATATCGTTTTATTTAGGAATTACGATATAATTTTACGATTATTATAGATACGTTAATATGGAATTTTAATTAACGGAAAATTTGGTTAGGTAAAATATATTTTATTTTATATGAATAAACCGAAAAAAGAACTTAAAACCCTAATATTCGATCCATAATAACGACGAATATAAGTATAAGGATATAATAGAAATTTTATTACTTGTAGAGATAAAATATAAAAAAGTAAGTATTAAAAATATACGACGTATTATTATTATTATTAAAGTGGGATTAAAATAAATAAATAATTATTTAAAATAATAATAATAATAATAATAATAATAATAATAACCTGAAAAGTAGGAAAATCTAGTTAATATGCTACTATAATATTATAAATATAAGTAACTTTTTAAAAAAGAATTCGATATAAAATTATTAAAATATAACGAATAAAATCATAAAATAATCCTTAAAAAGGATATTCGACAAAGTTTTGCCATATTTATAATTTTAACGGAAGAAAATTACGTATTGTTAAAATATACCTGGAAAATCGGTTTCAAAAAGGATAAATTCGACTTTCCAAATTATTAACAAGATATCCGATATTTTTCGTACTAAGGAAAATGGAAAATTACGATTTATATTTAATTATACATAATTAAATAGTATTATTATTAAGGATCAAATATTATTACGTTTAATTATAAAAATAAAAAACCGATTTTACGGAATTAAATAATTTACAACACTTTATTGTAAAAATTAATATCATTTAATTAAAATTAAAAAAGAATAGGAATAAAAATAATTTTTAAAACAAAATACGGATTATTTAAGTTTTTAATTATATTAATGGAATTTATGAATATATTCATAATTGTTTAACGGGTAATAAATTATATATTAAGAAAACATTTCAATACTTTTATCGTATCTTATTTCGATTACATTTTTACATTTTTAAAAATAAAAAGAATGTACGTAAAATACATTTATAAAATCTTTTAAACTTTATAAAACGTAAAGTGATTCATTAATATAAAAAGAAATTCATTTTATAAATAAAAAATGTAATATCTGGAATGTATTATTATCTTACCATATATTAGAATGGATTCTAAAAACATCGCTACAGTTACAAATTAACAAACGTTAATAACGGTTAAAGAAGTATAAGTATTTTTTAAATTCGCTAATTCTTATAAAAGATTTATTCGAAATTCTAACAAAATAATTATATTTTTAAGGAACTTTACAAAAAAAAAGAAGTTTCAATAAATATTAGATACCGAAAAAATATTTCAAACTATTCAGAATATAATTATTAAGGAGCCAATATTAATTATTTACGATCTAAACTATTTTTTTACACTAAAAACCGATATTTCGAATTACGCGTTAGGCGTAATAATCGCATAACGAAATAAGTAAAGCAAATTACATCTTATTACATTTTTTTTCGTATAAGTTAAAAGGAACCGGATTTATTTACGGTATTCCAAATAACGGATTTATGGTTATTATAATGGTATTTTAAGAGGTTAGGCATTTTCTAAAAGGAAATTTATATTAAGTTAAGATTTATACGGATTATTAAAATTTTACCCGATTTATTACGACTAAAGAGCTTATTGAACGATAATTAAAATATGTAAAAGAATTAATAAATTTTGACTTTGATATTATTTATAAAAAAAGCTTAACAAATAATAAGTCAAATATTTTGAATAAGCGGCCAAATTTTGAAAAAGCAATTGGTTAAAATTAGTTATATAACTTTTGATATTATTATAAAAAGATATTTACGCTTGCGATAAATTGCAATAATTCGGGTAGTATTTTTTGATATATATTAAAAGATTTAGCAATATAACGATAATTTCTCAGAAAATTAAAAAACGGATAAGATATAAGTTTAAAAAGAATAATAAAAGAATTTAGTACGAAAAATATACAAATATTAGTTATACGGATAAACAGGGATTTATATGATTTTATAATAACTTTAACGTATATATTTTTTTAGAAAATTATATTAACGATATAGAAAATTATACGATAATATAATATTTGTGCTAAAGCAAAAACTCGACGATATAAACCATACGGAAAATTATAGCTATTATCAATCGCAAAGTAACCATAATATTTAATTATATTCGATTTTATTACTAAACTTTTTGTATTAAAATATTTAATTACGGAAATATATTACGATAATATTTTTCTAATCGTTAATTAATTTCCGAAATCCTTTTTATTATATTATAAAGATAAAAATGTTGGATAAATGGCATATATTTTTTTAAATATATGTTTAGTATATACAAATGATTAATAAAAGTTATTTTAAATAAGGAATCGATATTTATATCGAAGTTTATATAAAGCGTTATAGCATAAATCGGCTTAATTAACAAATTATTTAACATATTTAAACTTTAAACAGATAAATAAATAAAACGGATAAACCAAATTTCGGAAATCTATTTACGATATTACATTAATTACGAGTACAATAACTGAATTAAAAAATTACCAATTACGTAATAAATTTATAATACTAGCTATTACGAAAATATTAAGATAATATTAATGAACGTAAATTTTGATTTTATTTCAAAAGTTTATAAAAAGGTCCGTAATAACGGTTTAATTCATATTAAAATAATTTTTATGTTAAAATAATTATAATAATTATATTAAAAAATAAAAACGGAACTAGAATTCGTATAAAATTAAATAAGTAGGTATTATAACTAGAAGAAATTAAAGAAATTAATTTTCGAAAAAAAGGACATAGTTTTTTTTATTACCAAAAATATTTGAATAAAACAATTAAACAAAATATGCGATTTTAAATATATCGGCCTATAAAAATTACTAAGAAAATCTTAAAACATAATTATTAATTAAATTCTCTATCAAAAATTAAATTCTATTTAGTTTTTTACATTTTTTATTCGAATTAATAACGGATATATTTAAAATACATACGGCATAAAACGAGAAAAAATTTAAAAATAAATAAATATACAAAATAAAAGAAATTCTTCATATACAAAAATAAAATAGATTTACCCAGTACCTAATTAAATGAAAAAAGCATCCGAATTCCGAAAATACCTCGGAATCTGTTAGAAACCTTATTGGCGCTTAACGCTTATTAAAAAGTTCTTACCAATAATGACAGAATTACTCGAAATAATGGTATCCTAATTTACAAGATCTAAGAAAGAAAACTTTTAATTTATCGTATTTTAATTAATAATATTTATTTTACTTAAAGTTTATATTTCGATTACAAATTCCGATTGTAATTACGTAAAGTTATTAAAAGTATTTAAAAATTAAAAGGTACGATTAATAATATTAACGCTAACGACATATACGAAGAAAAACGCGTAAAAATTTCGAATAAAGATTTTTCGTTGTTTAGCTTTTTTCTTTAATTTTTTTAATTCCGCGATATAACGATTAATTATAAAAATAGGGATTTTTGTCCCGTTATACGAATAACCCCGACGAACACATTCCTTATAACGAAAAACCCCGTTTATTATTTGGCAATTAAGCTGCCGAATAAAATAACAAAAATAAGGCATTAAATTAAAACCTTTAAGTTCAATTAAATTAATCAAGGCAAATAGCTATTCAGATTTGCGAAAACGACAGTTATATATACCAGAAAATATATTAAATAAATGCAGAAAGCTTACCGAAAAAAGAGGGAAAATCTTGAGGGTAAAATTTGTAGAAAAAAGAAATCGCATTATGGCTGAACAAATTACGGTTTCCAAAAACGATTTGGCATAACCTAATCATAAATACGTAATAAGGCAGGTTACGTAATAAATTATTAATTTATTAATAATAAGCTAGTAAACCGGATTATTAACTTACTGGTAATAATTCTGCAAATAGGAATAAGATATATATATTTACTGTTTTTATAGTTTAAATAATATTAACTTGCAATTACAATATCGTTACTTAAGGTACCTTTGAAATTACGAAACATAATTCGATTACTGTATTTATTGCTTAGACTTTTACGATATTCTTGCCAATATAAACCCGTACGACTAAGGTTTAATAGTTGGTTAAACCCCCTAGCCGTTACAGGACTGGTATCTAGGTGTACGGATTGTACGCTTTTCGCCAACTGGAGACGTCGGGTTAAACCAGAAGCAATATATCGAAAAATTACTACAGTTAATAAGTTTAAACACTATATAAAAGATACTTACGTTATTTTTAAGGACCACTTAAAATACGCTATACAGTACGACGGAATGGCTAATAAAAAAAACCATTCGAACATACTAACCTGGTAAAAAAATTCAATTTTTCCAGTTATATTAACAAACCGTATATAACGTTTGCGATTTTAACTTGAGCTAGGTTTATAAGTAATCCGTCGCTTAAATACCGAGAATATATTAAGCAATTATTACGATACTTAAATGGTGCGGCAAATCTGTTTTTTCGTATAAAAAATTAAATAGAAATTACCCGTATCGGAAATATAATCACTTGAGGTTATTCGGAATAATAAATATAAGCTTTACGGATTCCGAATCAGCAAAACCTATTACGTAATACGTATTTTTTAAAACTAAAATATTTATTACGTAGTTTTCGAAACTATAGGATGTTATTACTAAATATATTACGGAACCAAAATATGTAAAAGTAAGAATAACAATAACGAAGACAGCTGGAATTAGGAATTTCGTTATAAAGTTAAGGCTTATGCCCAAAGGCCTTATTTCTATCCTCAAGAATAACATAAATACGGTAAAATAGATAACGGAAATATAAATAACTCGAAAAAAACGTTATATTCGGCTCGAATATTATTATGTATATCAGGAGGTTCAGGACGGAAATATCTATTTTCAATACGTGGAAAATAAGGATAACTTAGCAAATAAACTTACGAAACCATTAAATAAAACTGATTTCGAACGATTTATGGCTAACTTAAGGCTTAAAAAAATACAAATATAAAATAAGCCAAAAGGCATTTAAAATTAACGAAAATAAAAGTTTAATTTTCACATAGATTAAAAACTTTGGTGGATAAGGCCGTCTGACGCAAAAGGGCGTATCGGCAGTTAGGTACTTCAAATACCTACGGCTGGCGCTTTAATGCAATGCTTGATAGCCTGGGACAGCATTTATCCAAGAATCACCGTTTGTACAAACAGGAGGTGTATATAAGGGCGGTACGCCCCAGACTTCTTCAGTCTTTCCTAGCATAGATCATCAAGCTATTACCAGTTTCCTGTATTTGATCACTGTGACTGCTAACAGTATCGTTATTACTATTAAAGCGAAATTAAAGTAATTAAATAACAATTTAAAACAGCAACAGCAAAAGTTAAAAGATTTAATTAATATATTATTATAATATTATAGATATAAATCGCTTTTTAAAAAGGAACTTAATACGAAATTACTAGAACATAGCGAATAAGATTATGAAATAATTTTTAAAACAGGATTTTTAACGAAGTTTTACCTTATTTACAACTTTAACGGAAACGAATTACATATTTTCGAAACATATCTGAAAAAACGGCTATAAAAAATATATTGGATTTTCGAAATTATTAATAAGATATCGTATATTTTTCGTACTAAAAAAATGAAAAATTAAGATTTATAATTATCTTTTCATAATTAAACAATATTATGATTAAAAACCGAATATTATTATCCGTAATTATAAAAATAAGAAATCGACATTACGGAATAAAATAATTTATCATATTCAAGCTTAAAAATAAATATAACCTTATCAGGATTAAAAAAGATATAAATAAAAAATACCCTTTAAAACGAAATATGGATTATTCGAATACTTAGTTACGTTAATAAAATTTACGAACGTATTAATAATTTTCAAACGGATAATAAATTACGTATTACGAAAATACCTCGATATTTTCGTCACTTATTATCTTGATAATATTTTTATTATTTTAGAAACAGAAAGAATATACGCGAAATATGATTATAAAGTTCTTTACGTTTTATAGGACGTAACATTATTTATTAATATAAAGAAAAATTAATTTTAAAAATAAAAAGTAAAATATTTAAAATATATTATTACTTCAAAATATATTAAAATAAACTTTAAGAAAATTGCTACAATTATAAAATAACAAGCGTTAATAATAATTAAAAACGTATAAATATTTTTCGGATTCGATGATTATTATAAGAAGTTTATTCGAAATTTTAATAAAATAATTATATTTTTAACGAACCTTGCGAAAAAAAATTAAATAAACGTTAAATACGGAAAAAGCCTTTCCAAATATTAAGGATACGATTATTAGCGAGCTAGTTTTAATTATATACAATTTAAACCGTCTCGTTAAATTAAAAAACGAAATAATTAAGGCCAATTATATCCTTTTATATTCTTTTCGCACAAATTAAAAAAAACCGAATTTAATTACGATATTTTAAATAAAAGATTTAGGGCCATTATTAAGATATTTCGCAACTTTAAATATTTTCTAAAGAGAAATTTATATTAAATTAAGGTTTATACAAAGTATTAAAACTTTACCCGATTTATTACAACTAAAAAACTTGGAAAACGATAATTTCGTTATGTAAAAAAATTAGCAAACTTTAATTTCGTTATTATTTATAAAAAAGGCTTAAAAATAATAAAACAAATATTTTAAGTAAGTAACTAAACTTGGGAAAAAAAAGAGTTATTAAATTACCTATATAATTTTCGATATTATTATAAAAGGATATTTACGCCTGCGATAAATTGCGATAATTCGAACAGTACCTTTTTAAATATGATAGAAAATCTAGTAATAAAACGACGTTTTTTCAGAAAATCAAAAAATAAATAAAATATAAGTTTTCAAAGAATACCAAAAAAACTTAATACGAAAAATATACGAACATTAGTTATACGGACATCCAGGGATTTATAAAACCTTAAAACGGCTTTAATACATATATTTTTTTAAAAAAAATAAAATTAACGATATAAAAAAATATACGATAATACGATATTTGCGTTAAAACAAAGGCTCGACGACATAAGTTATACGGAAAATTACAGCTATTATTAATCGCAAAATAATTATGGCATTTAATTATATTTAATTATATCATTAAACCTTTTACGTTAAAATACTTAATTATAGGAATATATTATAGCAGCATTTTTGTAATCGTCGATCGATTTACGAAACTTTCTTATTTTTAATATATTACGAAATTATAAAGCCGAACAAATACCATATATTCTTTTTAGATGTATTTTTAATATATACGGATAATTAATAAAAATATTTTAAAAACAGGATTAAGATTTACATTGTAATTTTGATAAAGCCTTATTTCATTAATCGGCTTAAAATATAAATTATTTAACGTATTTAAACCTTAAATATATAAATAAACGGAACGAATAAACGAAATTTTGAAACTTTACTTACGATATTGTATTAATTACGAATAAAATAATTAAATTAAAAAATTGCGAAATGCATAATTAGCTTATAATATTAGGTATTACGAAAATATTAAATTAATATTAGTTAACGTAAATTTTGGTTTTATTTTAAAGATTTATAAAAAATACGTAATAATACTCCAATTAATATTAAAATGAATTTTAAATTAAAGTAATTATGCTAATTATACTAAAAGATAAAAATAAAATTAGAATTCGCACGAAATAAAGTAAATAAATATTATAATTAAAAAAGGTTAAAAGAATTAACTTTCGAAAAAAAGAATTTGTTATAAAAAATATTTAAATAAAGTAACCTAATAAATATTTCCATTTTAAATATATTAATTTATATAAACCTATTAAGAAAATTTGAAAAAATAATTATTAATTAAACTTCGTACTAAAAGTTAAATTTTATCCAATTTTTTATATTTTCTTATTCAAATTAATAGCGGATATAATAAAGGTATATACGGTATAAAACGATATGGAAGTAAAAAACGAAAAAGCATACGAAATGGAAAGAATTTTCGATATACGGAAATAAACCGGATTTACCCAGTACCTGATTAAATAAAAAAAGCACCTGGATTCCGAAAATACCTAGAAACCCGCCAAGAACTTTATTAGCATCCAGCGCCTATTAAAGAATTTTTATTAATAACATTGAGGTTAGCAAAGTTAAAAATCCTTTAATTAATGGATGACTAATCGATAAAATCAAGGTTGGACCAGTCGAAAGAAATTACGGCCTTTGCCGATATGGTCTAGGCGGCTTTTAATTCGGCTTATTTTTCGTAACGTTTCAACTTATCCAATTTCTTTAAGCACCGAAGCCCACGAAATAACATACGTATTATACAGTCGGCCCATAATTTTTTTTTTGTTTTCAAAAACGGCAAATTTTGCTTTACGCCTATTCCGCTTTTTTTTTAAATTTCTCAAATTCTGTTTTAACCTTAAGATAATTAAAAACACGCTTTTTAAGTAAAAAAATAGAAAAACCGTTAACGTTATAAAGGCTTTAATTTTGCGTTATACATTTTTTATATCGAAAGAAATCCGACAAAAATATACGAAAAAATAATAACCCGTGATAAGAAAAATAAAAATTTATAAGTATATCCATAATTCGAAAAATAATTAATTTAAATAAGTTATTTTGTTTTTTCCTTTTTCGGTAAATCAATTTTTAATATAACTCGATATAATAATAAAAGAAAACTTACGAAAAAAAGATTTTCGGGACAAGAATTATAGAAAAGGAGAATCGTATTATAACTTAATAGGTTACGGCCTTAGGAAACAATCGTAACAAAAAATAACTAAGCTATATAGGTTAAATCACGTATTGGCTCGACAGGATCGATCGTAAAGCCCATAGAGCCAAGTTCGACAGAATCGATCATAAAGCCCATAGAGCTAGGCTTGATAGATCGGAAAAATCAAATATAAGATGCTTATTATTTCTATAGATTAAATAGCTTTAGCTTATAACACTTATTAATACCAATCGTTTGCAATACGACTTTTGCATCTTAGTATTAAGAGACGTAACTAAGTTATTTTATTGCTACAAAGTCCTACGATACTCCTACCAACATAAACCCGCACGACTAAGGTTTGATAGTTGGTTAAACCGCCTAGCCATCACATATAGGAAAGGCTTAGAAAATGGCAAAGCAGATGCCCTGAGCAGGTAATTAAACCTCGAAGAGAAATTAGGCAAAATTAGTCATATAATTTTCGATATTATTATAAAAGGATATTTACGCCCGCGATAAATTGAAATAATTCGAGTAGTACCTTTCAATATATATTAGAATATTTAGCAATATAACGACGGTTTCCTAAAAAATCAAAAAACGGATAAAATATAAGTTCCAAAAAAAATACCCGAAGGATTTAGTACCAAAGATATACGAATATTAGATATACAGATATCCAGGGATCTATAAAATCTTAGAACGGTTTTAACGTATATATTCCTTTTCCACAATAAAATTAACGGTATAGAAAATTATATAGCAATACGATATTTACGCCAGAGTAAAGGCTTAACGACATAAGCTATACGGAAAGTTATAGCTATTATTAGTCGTAAAACGACCATGGGATTTAATTATATTCGACTTTATTATTAGGTTTCATATGTCAGAAATTTTAGCTACGAGAATATATTACGATAGCATTTTCGTAATTATCGACAGAGTTACGAAATTCTTTTATTTTTTACCATATTACGAAAATATAAAGGCCGAATAAATAGCATATTTTTTAGATACATTTTTAGCATATACAGATTATTAATAAATATTATTTTAAATAAAGAATCGATATTCGTATTTAAATTTTAACAAGGCCTTATAGCACAAATCGGCCTAAATCATAAATTATTTAATGTATTTAAACTTTGAACGCATAAATAAACGGAACAAATAAACCAAATTTTGAAAATTAATTTACGATATTATATTAATTACGAACAAAATAATTAAGTTAAAGAATTACTAATTCCATAATTAGCTTATAATGCCAGCTATTAGGAAACTATCAAAATAATATCGGCAAATGCAAATTTTAATTTTATTTTAAAATTTACAAAAAAGTATGTGACGATAATGTCATTAATGTTAAAGTAATCTTGATATTAAAATTATTATAATAATTATACCAAAAACAAAAATAAACCTAGATTTCGTATAAAATTAAATAAATAAATATTATAATTACAAAAAATCAAAGGAATTAATTTTCGAAAAGAAAATAATTTTTCTTATTATAGAAAATATTTAAATAAAACGAGTTAATACAAAACTCGATTTTAAATATATCGGTCCATATGAAATTATTAAGAAAATTTCAGAAAACAATTATTAATTGGAGCTTTTATCAAAAGTTAAATTTTTTAAATTTTATATATTTTTATATTCGAGTTATTAACAGATATAATTAAAGTATATACGGCATAAAACGATATAAAAATAGAAAACGAATAAGCATATAAAGTGGAAAAATTCCTTAATATGCAAAAACATAACAAATTTACCCAGTACCTAATTAAGTAAAAAAGCACCCGGATTCCGAAAATACTTAGGAACCTGCTAAGAATATTATTAACGCCTAACGCCTGTTAAAGAATTTTTACCAGTAACGACGGGCGCGTCTTAATTCATAGCTGACCAGTTAATAACTGGGATATCGGGCTAATTGGCTGCGGCCTATACTAACGCAGTAATTATAACAGCAGCCTTTAATTATTAATATTTCTTTTCTAAACGCTTAAATTCCTTTATAATTTCTGCACCTTTAATACCTCGACGAAATATTTTAATACCATGACGACGGAATAGCCGCCTTTGTTTTTATAAACGGTCCAGCTTATTGGCAACCGTTCGCAACGTTTCGTAAGCCTGTTTTTTTTACGTTTTAAACGATTTTCTTTATCTAGGAGTTTTTGATATTCGATTTCTGAAAGGCCGAAAATATTACAAGGACTGCCATGATAAATATAACGCGCACATTTTAAAAAACCCCGAATAACTTTGTATTTTATACCCTTTTTTAATAGCGAAAATAAGAAAACATTTTAAAACTAAAACGTTGAATACGTTTTAAAAGAATTAAAGCGTTAATACGCTTATGGAAACGGGATTTTTTAATACAACCTGATATATTAAATATAAAAAAAAGAAAAATTACTTATTTAAATTAACAAACAAACGGAATAATTTTTAGGAATAAAGATCCTAAAAGGGAAAAAATCGTATTATAACCTAACGGTTTTGGCTTCCTTAAGGACGGTCGAGCCCACGAAAAAGACAAATACCGACCACCGCCAAAATATTACGTAACCAGCTTAAAGGTTTTAAGGTGCTAAGCATCTTAAGCCCCTTAATGTTATGACCCAACAGGTCACGGCCTCGGAAAACGGTCGTAATAAATAACTAAGCCATGTGGGTCAAGTTACGTGATAGCTCGACGGGATCGATCATAAAGCCTGTAAAGCCAGGCTCGATAGGATCGATAGTAAAGCCCATAAAGCCAAAATCGATAAGTTAAAAAAATTAAATATAAAATATTTATTATTTTCATAATTTAAATAATACCAGCTTATAATACTTATTAATATTAATTTTTTACAATACGTTTTTATACTTTTGGTATTAAAAAACGTGATACGATTACAATATTTATTGCTTAGATTCTTATAATATTTCTGCTAACATAAACTTATTAACTTAAGGTTTAATAATTAGTTAAACTGCTTAGCCGTTATACGTTATAAGTTCTTATTTAGCAATACCTTCAAATTCTGAATAATATTTAATACTGTCAAAATATCGACCAACGCTTAAGAAACTCTTATTTAATAGTTTTAGGCTCGAATTCGGAAATTAAAAGAAAATCCGACAAATTAAGGTTACGCTATTTATCTAAGCCTTTTTCTCCTGTATAAAACCTAAAAAGCCGGAACTTTACGATAAAAAAGACAACTTTTAAACCTTTTTAACTTAGGTATAAGTTTACCTTTGCTTTTTAAACCTTAATAACCTAGCGAATATAATCCTAACAATAAAAATATACCTAACGGGAAATGCGGCTAATTGGTTTAAGCTTATTATAAGAAATTTCTTAAAAGTAAAAGAATTAAATAAAAAGGACTTTATTAATAAAAACTTTTTATTTTATATCAATTTCGAAAATACAATGCGCAATAATTTCGGCAATCCGGATAAAAAACGATTTGCGGCCCAGTAACTTTTGTAACTTCGACAAAAAGGACTTGCGTCCAAGTACGCCGTAACCTTTAAAAATTTTATAGCTAAGGCCAGATGGAAAAATAACGAAACCGACGTTTTTATCGACATATTTTACAAAAAATTAAAGGATAATATAAAGGATAAAATTATTCGGATTAAGCGATTAATTGCCTTAAACTAATATATTATAAAAGTAAATAAGATTAATAATTAATAATTTGAAAAACGATAGAAAAAAAAAGGATAATATGCCTTACGTTCGGGATATAATAAATTTAACCAAAGAAAAAAACGAGACGCACCCCTTACTTTTTAGGAAACGGCGCCAGGACTTATAGAACTCGGCGTTACCCATAGATAAAACTGGAGCCAGATTAAATGCTTTAAATATAGCAAAATAGAATATAAGGCCTATAAATGCAAAAAGCTTAAAAAACCATTATAAAATAACTGGATCCCTATACTGGAAAAATAATCCAGGAATAGTTAAGGAAACAATAATAAAGTTATTAACATAATCCAAGCCAAATACGCATTAAATTTACGATAAAAAGTTTAATAAGGATTATCACGATAAAAAATTCAACAAAAAATACGAAAAACCAGAAAGCTAGCTTAATAGGTATCGCAAGCATAATAGGAAATATTATAAAAATGGTTACGCAAATATTAAAACTGGACAGAAAAAATTTATCCCGGAACTCTTAATCGATATGGTAGAATATACGCCATATATTGTCGACGACGAGAATATCCCGATTACGAAAAATGGAAATAATATATTTACGAACAAATTACTCGTATATATTATAAGGGATTCGATTTTTTAAACCGTACCGGAAATAATAAGGACGATAAATAATGGTATTAACATTTTTGATCCATAGTCCTAGAAGATATCCAGCAGCCGGCCAAAACAAAAAGCTGGCCTAAAGGAAAATAATACCCGCAAGAAAACCTTTTTTGTTATTATGAATAATATAATTACCAAATAGAAAAAGAGTTAATCTAGCGTACGGTTAAAAAGTATTATCAGAAAATTATTACGGATTTCCATTTTCAATTAGCATTTATTGCGGATCTTTAAAAAAAAGGTTATCAAAAAGAAAATACGTTAATTCATAGAAACTCTCTAGAATAACAATTAGGATAATACATAATGGGATATAGTCGTAAATATAAAAAAACAATTTATTCGATAAAAAAAGATTTATAAAAGAATTAAAAATAATTAACACAGTTTAAAGAAACAATATGCCGGTAATAACGATAAATACAGCAGCTTAACGCATTAAACGAAGAAATATAAAAAAGGCTTAATAGATTCGAATAAAAGTTAAAAGAAAAAGGTTACCTATAAAAAAGCCGCAAAATAACGAAACCTAAAGAAATTAAAGGAAATTTCTAAAAAAGGTTTTAAACGTAACGATAAAAAACGTTAATAACCTTATTACTTTGGATATATAAATCGGAACGTACTGGTATACCGTAATGGTGGATTGCGGAGCTTTGGGCGGAAATTATATTATACCGGATATGGTTAATAAGTTTAAACTGCTATAAAGATATAAGTTAAAACCTTATACGGCAATAAATGTCAAAGGTTAGGAATTGGTTTATAATAATAAAAAGATTATACGCAAAATTAATTTTTTCGAGATTTTTATTAAAGAATAATATTAAATAATTAATTTCGATATCGTTTTATTTGAGAATTACGATATGATTTTAAGATTACTATGGATATGCCAATACAGAATCTTAATTAATAAAAGAATTAATTAAATAAGGTTCGTTATATATCTTATTAAAAAAATAAAGAAATGAATTAAGATTTTAATATTCGATTAATAATGGCGATAAATATAAACATAAGAATACGATAAAAATCTTATTATTTAAAAGAATAAGATATAAGAAAAAAAGGGTATTAAAAATAAATACGATATATCGTTATTATTATCAGAATGAAATTAAAATAATTAAATGACGATTTGGAATAATAAGAATAATAATTTAAAGAATTAGAAAGTTTAATTACTATATTACCATAATATCATAAATATAAATAGCTTTTTAGAAAAAACCTTGATATGAAGTTATGAGAATATAATAAATAAAATTACGAAATAATTTTTAAAAAAGGATTTTCGATAAAGCTTTACTTTATTTACAATTTTAATAAAAACGAATTACGTATTTTTAAAAAAATACCTGGAAAATCGGCTAAAAGAATAAATTCGACTTTCGAAGTTATTAGCAAATTACCTAATATTTTGTATATTTAAGAAAAACGGAAAATTGCGATTAATAGTTAATTATTGATAATTAAACGATATTATTATTAAGACTCGAATATTATTACCTTTAATTACGGAAATAAAAAACCGATTTTATGGAACTAAATAGTTCATAATATTTGATCTTAAAGATAAATATAACTTTATTAGAATTAAAAAAAATACGAATAAAAAATAGGCTTTAGGATAAAATATAAATTATTTAAGTATTTGGTTATATTAATAGAATTAACAAATATACTAACAATTTTCCAGCGAATAATTAATTATGTATTACGAAAATATCTTGATGTTTTTGTCGTTTACTATTTCGACGACATTTTTATTTTCTTAAAGGCGGAAAAAGCATATATAGAATATGTTTATAAAGTTCTTTAAGTTTCATAGGACGTAAAATTACTTATTAACGCAAAGAAAAGTTAATTCTATACATAAAAAATAAAATATTTAGGACATGTTATTACCTTAGGATATATTAGGATAAACCTTAAAAAAATCGTTATCATTATAAAATGGCAAACGTTAACGATAATTCAGAAAATAAAGGTATTTTTTGGATTCGCTAATTATTATAGAAAGTTTATTTGAAAGTTTAATAAAATAATTATAATTTTAACGAATTTTACAAAAAAGAAATTTAAATAAACGCCAAATACGGAAATGATATTTTAAAATATTAAAAATATAATTATTAACGAATTAATATTAATTACGTATAATTTAAATTACTTTATTAAATTAAAAACCGATATTTCGGATTACGTATTAAATATAATAATCGGATAACGAAATAATTAAGGCAAATTATACCTTATTGCATTTTTTATACAAATTAGAAAAGCCGAACTTAATTACGGTATTTCAAAAAAGGAATTTATGGTTATTATTATGGCATTTCGAAAGTTTAGGTATTTCTTAAAGGAAAATTTATATTAGGTTAAAGTTTATACGGATTATTAAAATCTTACCCGATATATTACGACCAGAAAATTTATAAAATAATAATTAAAATATGTAAAGAGTTTGGCGAATTTCGATTTCGTTATTATTTATAAAGAAAATTTAAAAACGGCAGAATAAATATTTTAAACAAATAATTAAATCTCGAAAAAAAATAATTAAAATTAATTACATAATTTTTGATATTTTTTAAAAAGATATTTATGCCTCCGATAAATTATTATAATTCGGGTAATACCTTATGATATATATTAGAAACTTTAATAACATAACGACAATTTTTTAAATACCTAAAAAGCGGATAAAATATAAGTTCTAGAAAAATATTAAAAAGATTTAATACGAAAAATATACAAATATTAATTATACAGATATTTAGGGATTTATAAAACCGTAAAGCAATTTTAATATATATATTTCTTTTTTAAAATAAAATTCATAATATAAAAACTTATACGGCAATACGATATTTACGTTAAAACAAAAATTTAACGATATAAGCCATACGGAAAATTATAATTATTGCTAATCGTAAAACGATTATAATATTTAATTATATTCGACTTTATTATTAACTTTATTTTATTAAAAAATTTAATTGCAAAAATATATTACGATAATATTTTCGTAATTATTAACTAATTTACAAGATTTTCTTATTCTTTATTATATTATAAAGATATCAACGCTAAATAATTAATATATATTTTTAAAAATATTTTTTAATATATATAGATTGTTAATAGAAATTATTTCCGATAAAGAATTAATATTTATATTAAGGTTTTAATAAGGCTTTATAATATAACTCGGCTTAAATTACAAATTATTTAACATATTTAAATTATAAATGAATAAATAAATAAAACGAATAAATAAAATTTTAAAAGTTTATTTACGATATTATATTAATTTTAAATAGAATAACTGCGTTAAAAAATTATGAATTATATAATTAATGTATAATATTACGAAAATATTAAAATAATACTTATAAATATAAATTTTGTTATTATTTCAGAAATTTATAATAAAATACGTAATAACGGTCCGATTACTATAAAAAGAATCCTTACGTTAAAATAATTATAATAACTATATTAAAAAATAAAATTAAAATTAAAATTCGTACGGAATTAAATAAATAAATCTTACAATTAGAAAAAGTTAAAAGAATCAACTTTCGAAAACAAAAAAAAATAATTTTTTATTACAAAAAATATTTAAACGAAATAACCTAATAAAACATTTAATTTTAAATATATCGGCCTATATAAAATTATTAGGAAAATCTCAGAAAATAATTATTAGTTAGAATATCTAGTAAATATTAAACTTTATCCAATTTTTTATATTTTTTATTTAAATTAACAGCAAAAATAATTAAAATATATATAATATTAAATACCATAAAAATAAAAAATAAATAAATATACGAAATAAAAAAGTATTCGATATATGAAAATAAAATAAATTTATTTAATACTTAATTAAATTAAAAAAAATCCGGATTTCAAAAATATTTAAAAACCTATTCAAAATCTTGTTAACACTTAACGCCTAGTAAAAAATTTTACTAATAACGCCAAAATTAACAAAATCAAAAATCTCCTAATTAATAAACGATTAATTTATGGATTCCAGGTTGGACCAGTCGAAAGGAGGTACGGCCTCCGCCGTTATGGCCTTGGCGGCCTCCAATTCGGCCTGTTTTTCTCGACGTTCCAACTTATCCAACTTTTTCAGGGACCGGAACCTACGAAATAACATACGTATTATACGGTTGGCCCATAATTTCTTTTGTTTTCGAAAACGACGAATTTTTGCTTACGCCTATTCCGTTTTTTTCTCGGTTTTTTTAAGTTCCGTTTTAACCTTAAGGTAATTAAAAACAAATTTCTTAAGTTAAAAAGTGGAAAAACCGTTAACGTTATAAAGGCCTTAATTCCGCATTACGTATTTTTCGTACTTGGAAAAATCTAACGAAAAAATACGATAAAACGATAATTCGTATCGAATATAATAAAAATATATAAATATGTTTACAGCTAGAAACGTAATTAATTTAAATAAATTATTTCGCTTTTTTATTTTTTTGTTAACCAGTTTTTTAATACGACCCAATATAATGGCGGAAAGAAAATTTACAGAAAAAAAAGAAATTTTCGGGACGAAAATTGTAGAAAAGAGAGATCGTATTATAACCTAATAGGTTACGGCCTCGGAAAACGGTCGCAATAAATAACTAAGCTATGTAAGTCAAATTACGTAATGGCTCGACGGGATCGATCGTAAAGCTTATAAAGCCAAATTCGATAAGATCGATCGTAAAGCCCATAAAACCAAAATCGATAAATTAAAAAAATTAAGTATAAAATATTTATTATTTTCATAATCTAGATAATACCAGTTTGTAATACTTATCAATACTAATCGTTTGCAATACACTTTTGCACCCTTGGTATTAAAAGACGTAACACGACTACTGTATCTATTGCTCAGATTCCCACGATACTCCTGCCAACATAACCCCGTCGACTTAAGGTTTAATAATTGGTTAAACCGCCTAGCCGTCACACTTAAGCCGGCAAAGAAGCTCAAAGGGCTTAACGGGCTGAAGAGTTTAAGCCGTTTAAGCACCTTAAGCTAGAATAAGGATATATACGTTTATTATTTTCATAATTTAAATAATGTCAGTTTGCAACATTTATTAATACTAATCGTTTGTAATACGCTTCTGCGCTCTTGGTATTAAGAGACGTAACTAAGTTACTTTATTGCTACAAAGTTCTACGATACTTCTGCCAACATAAACCCGTACGACTAAGTTTTAATAGTTGGTTAAACCGCCTAGCCGTTACATTATTATTTTAAAGCTTTTTTGTAAATTAACCTATTTTGATGGCCTTTTTTCGTAACGATTTATAATAAATGCCAATTAAAAATGAAAATCTATAATAGTTTTTTGGCAGTGTTTTTTTTATTATGTGCTGGATTAATTCCTTTTTTATTTGGTAATTATATTACTGAAAATAACACAAAGGGTCTCTTTGCGGATATTATTTTTTGGGCTAATTTTTTGTTTCGATTAATTGCTAAATATCTTCTAGGGCTATAGACTGAAAATATCGATATTATTGTTTATCGTTTTCATTATTTCCGGTACGACTTAGAAAGTCGACTTTTTTATAATATATATAGGTAATTTGTTCGTGGATATTTTATTTCCATTTTTCGTAATCGGGATATTCTTGTTTTTAATAATATATGGCATATATTCTACTATATCGATCAGGGATTCCGAAATAAATTGTTTCTGTTTAATTCTAATATTCGCGTAATTATTCTTATAACGCTCTTTGTTGTATTTACGATATTTATTAAATTAATTTTCTAGCTTTTCGGATTTTTTATTATATGTCTTATTATAAGGGATTTGGTATATATTTAGGCTAAATTATATTAATAGGTTTGTCACCGTTTTTTTGGTTTTCATTAAATTATCTTTTAGATATAGGTTTCTAGTTATTTTAATACGGTTTTTTAAGTGTTTTGTACCATATTACCTTATACTTTATTTTACTGCAATTAAAATATTTGGTCTGGTTTTAGTTTTTCCTGTAAATAACTCTTAGTTCTATAGGTCCTGGCTTTATATCGTAAAAAATATTATTATATCGAAAAATGTTAATATTAGCCGTATATCGGAACTTATTATTATTATTTTTAGTACCTTTAATACGTTATATATATTATCGATCGTTAATTTTAATTACTATAACAATATAATCCGATAAATAATTAGGCTAATCGAATTTAAAAAATTCTTTTTATATTTTTTAGGCCGTCGAAAAATTTAGTTATTAATATTTTTTGTTCCCAAATTATTTTAAATAGTAGTTAAATTAACGTATTACCGTAACTATATATTAATTCCTTTTATTATAATGGCTAAATTTATAATTTGGCTTTTAGTTTTTCGTTTATTATTCCGAAAACGTTTATTAATATTTGCTCGAATTATTCGTAATTATTATCAATTCGCATTATTTCCGGGTTTTGATTTTCGACCTGCAAAATAACGTATTTTTTTTATAACGGGCTGAAATTAAATAACCGCATTTCCAATAAGTTATCTAACTATAAATTTAATTCGTATAATAAACGTAATAAATCAAATAAGAAAATACCCAAAATATATTTAGGATTAAAATAAAAATAATTATAATTTAATTGAGGTTCCGTTAAAAAGTTCAGGTTTAAAAAATTTAAAAACTTTTCTTAATTTTTTAATAATATTTAACTAAGTAATTTAATTCGTTCAAAAAAAATTAATTTCGAAAACTTTTTTTTCTTAAGTTTTTTATAGGCTGCTTAAAAGGACGTCGTAAGGTTATTGTTATCTTTTTTGAGCTAAATAATGCGTTCGTTTATAGTATCCAGATATTAAAGAATTTCTTCGCGAAAAAAACGAGGCTTTTCCTTTTCCTCCTCGGATTCCATTCTAATGTCCGGGTTATTAGAAACCTGGTAAGTAGGTTGTTCGGGCTGCTTACTGGTAAATATAATGCCGGTAATATTGTTCAAAGTTTGACAGTATTACTGAATAAAAGCTTATAACGTATAACGGTTTAGGATTTAACCAATTATTAAACCTTAATCGTACGGGTTTATGTTAACAGAAATATCGTAAAACTTTATAACAATAAGATAACTTAATTACGTTTCTTAATACTAAAGGTGCAGAAGTTATATTGCAAACGATTGGTATTAATAAGTGTTACAAGCTAAAACTATTTAAACTATGAAAATAATGAACGTATATATCCTTTCTGGATTAATTAGATCGCCATTAGATCTTGATACTGTTATAGATCCAATACTATTGGATTTAGTTGGTTCTGTATGGATTTATTTAGATCTTGTTGTCAAGAGAGATCCAAATCACGTGACCCTCTTGTGTGGGTCCGACCGTTTTCGAAACCGATCTTGGGTTGAGTTGTAACATATTTCCGGGTTTCGATTTTCGACTGGTAAAATAACGTACTCCTTTATAATAGGCTTAAACTAAATAGCCGTATTTCCGGTAAGTCGCCCGATTACGAATTCGATTTGTATAATAGGCGTAATAAGTCGAATAGGAAAATACCCGAAATATGTTCGGCATTAAGTTAAAAAAATAATTATAGCTTAATTAAAATTTCGTCGAAAAGTTCTAGCTTAAAAAACTTAAGGACCTTTCCTAGTTTTTTAATGGAATTCAACTAGATAATCTGGCTCGTTCGAAAGAACTTTCCGGTTTCGGGAGCTTTCCCTTTTTCCTTAAGTTTTTTATAAGCTGCTTAAAGAGACGTCGTAAGGTTATTATTATCTTTTTCAAGCTAAATAATACGTTCGTTTATGGCATTCAGACGTCGAAAGACTTCTTTACGAAAAAAGCGAAATTTTTCCTTTTCCTCGGATTCCATTCCCGTATCCGGGTTATTAGGGACCTGGTAAATGGGCTATTCGGGCTACTTGCTGGTAAATATAATGTCGGCGGTATTGCTCAAAATTTAACGGTACTACTGAACAAAAGCTTGTAACGTATAACGGCTAAAGGATTTAACCAACTATTAAGCTTTAATCGTACGGGTTTATGTTGACAGGAGTATCGTGGGAAACTAAGTAATAAATATAATAACGTATTATATCTCGTAATATTAAAAGTGCCTTAGGTAACAAATTATTATATTACAAACGATTAATATTAATAAATATTATAAGTTAAAGTTATCTAAATTATGGAAATAACGAAGGTATTATATTTGGTTCTGGTTCCTAATTATCGCTGGATTATTATAATTTCGTAAAATCCTAATAATCCTGGCTTTCGTAAATCTCGCAAAATCCCAATGATCCTGACTCTCGTGAATCTCGCAAGATCCCAATAATCCTGACTTTCGTCACGTAACCCTTTTCCTGGTGCTCCACTTGTTTTGACCGTTTCCGGCTGTGCCAAGGACGTTGGGTCATAACAGGCGTTGAGGGGGTGGTGTGTTGACCGGGAGTCTGACTTAATTCTGCTATTGCAACTATAGACGTTACGATCGCCTATTTCCCAAACCTGAAAAGCGTCGGAATTACCCTATTTTCCAAGCCTTAATTTAACCATACTAACTATAATTCTTGTTTAAAAAAATTAAAAAAATAATAATTTAAGTGGCGATGCTTAGAACGAATCTATTTTTCGCACAATTTCAACCTAGGCCTTGCTAGTTCGTTACGGGGATACGGTATTTAATTAGTTTAAAAAAAAGAGTACATTAGTATATCAAAACGAACTAGAGAGGCCTGAGTTAGCTGAGATGACTTTTGCCCTGGTGGCGTAATAGTATGATGCAGTTATAACAGATAGCTATTAACCATTAGTTAGTACTAGCTATTAGATTTGCAACCTGCTTTAACACTGCAGGGTATATAACCTGTTCCTATATTCTTAATCATTTAAAAACCCTTTGATTTTCGGCCTGTTTTTCGGGTTCCGCAGCCGAATTTCAATTTCCTATATGCGGCCCCTTTTCTGTGCTTGTAAAAATCTGCGGCCATTCGAAAATTCCTGCTCGACGCCGCAATAAACTCTCTTCTCCTTGCCACTGGTGCTCTGGTTGCCGCGAAACGTGCCCTCTTGCGGACTTTCCCATTCGCCGTAATGGGACGCCTTATACAACTAGCCTATCATGTAGAGCTGCGAGGGCCGTAGCTCTATTTATGGCTGCAGGCCCCGATACCCGCAGAACTCGACGCGGCAGGTTACAATCTGCAGCGTCACATAACGGGTGCCACGATCCCGATAAACTAACTGCCTGGATACCTCTCGAAGGAATTAAATGCGTTGCAGTACACGACCTTAGCTCTAATTCGGCGGAATGCGAGTCGTGCGGTGCTTTGCACTGAATAGATGAACGCCTAAGTGTATAATAACCCTTCTTATTCTAAGGCGGTTTATTAACTCTCATTAAAATTCCCCGCCCGCCAACCCGAAAACTTGGCTTCTGCTGCCTTCAGGGCGACGTTACATTTGCCCCGTGGAAACCGTTACCGCAGTTCCTTCTCCAGCTCTTAACGGCAGAAGACTCCCGTACGGTCGCATTTCGAGATAATCAGCGGCATTACAACAAGTTCGCCTTTACTTCTATCGACGCAGCTAATACTACCCGCGGTGTTACCAGTGGAGGGCCAATCGATTACCAGATCGATAGCACGTTGTACCATTTGCACGGCCATCTGCAGCCAGCGCCAGGAGAAACACGACGGTTTGCAAGGTAGGGATTGATGTGGAACGGACTGGCAGGCCGCAGAGCGGGCCCGGTGTAGGTGACAGAAAATTTAATATATGGAAATATTAAAAAATTACTATGCGGCTATTATAACTCATTTATATATAATTAACATGGTTGCCTTTTTAGTTTTTACAGTGCTTTATTAGCAGTTGGGGAGATAATTTTAACATAGAAGTGAATGGTGGAGAGTTGGATTACTTCCTTAAGGTCGTGGATATCTCGACAGTTTCGTTTTCTTTGGAGCCTGACTTAACCTCGGAACAGATTCTCTTCCGAGCATGTGCAGAAATACCTGGAGGTGATCGAGCTGTCGGAACAAGTAAGAGAGACCTCGATGCTAAAAATCCTATACGCCATGTAAGTAACTGACCGCACGTCGAAGAACAAGCTCTGTAATGTGCTTTATAACAGCTACCCCTTTAAACGTAATAATATCATCAATTCTGGCCTGCATTCCTATCGGGCATTTTTGCATAAAAAATATGTCACACTTACTAAGGATCAGGTGCACAGCTCTTGAGGGTATATTGACTTGTCTAAAGCTAGGAAGCGTTGATCCCACTTGTTGTGGGCGATCCACTGATATAGGGCTCCGGGAAGGAATAACAATCACCCGAAGACCCTAGCTAGGGGTGCCCTTTTCCGTGACAAAATAACTAAGATTATTTAATACGTCGTGGGCTACTTAGAACTAATCGAATAACAGGGTTAAAACGGGAATGCGCAGGCTCATCCGAAAACACCCGGAGGGGACCGCGGGTTTCAAGAATGTTAGGTATAACACCTGACGCCAAATTATTAGATAGGAAGACCAAGAGGAGGGGCATCAAGGCCACCGTTTGAAGTCAGGAGGTGGGGTCTTTCGTAAGTAAGACTGAATTTCAACAGGGGCCGCAGAACGGTCCCATACGCGGAGATATTTCAACCTCGATTTTCTCCATGGCCTAAGCTTGAATGTCGCCTATGTACGGTATCTCTGGGCCCTGTTTCTAACATGGACGCCTTGTTTCTTCGGTAACCAAGGTAGCATGAAGACTCTTTCTAGAAGCAGATATTAATTCCAGGTGTAAAACTCACTTAAGTGGACCGTAATCTCTTTCGTTACGTCCGAACCTCTTTATCTCAGTGAAGGAACACTTCCACAAACTCTTCCCTCGCTTTTCACTTCAATGCCAAACTTGGCTGTGAGCATCTGGGCATGGCACGATGCAGACGAGGGTACGGATCCCACACCAAAACTTGAGGCAGGTTCCACAGACTGGCTTCACACGGGGCACCTACGAGGAGACTTGCTGCCGCTTCCACAGGTCCCTGAGTCTGTTGTTCTGAGACCCGTACCCTCAGCATAGCCAGCTGCTTCTCTCGAAAAATCGCGATACCAGTAAAGCTAAGTGTCCGCGGAGTCGCAGATTGAGCCTTGGTTCTGCGGTACCCTGTTGTGCATCTTCAGGCTGATGAAATTTGCTCGGTCATGCAGCCAGCCTACGATGCTTGCGGTTGGAAGAACGGCCATGTGAATTTCATCCGGCTCGACTATATTAGTCTCCAATCTAGCCCTGATATCTTTTACATCGCGAGCACAGAGCGTCCGCATTTCCTATATTTGTGTACAGCATGCTGGCCGGGTCCGTCCATTCATTCCGCGACCCGCTTCAAGAGCAACGAGGCGAGCCATTGTCGCCTATAGTGGGGGTCAGTCACAACGCTTGCGATACAGTAGCCTTGCGCCTCATGAGCCGCAGACGCGTTCCGAATAAGCAGGTCTCTGCGTATCGTCTTGCAGGTTGCAAGGACTTGACTCGGGTCTTCAGCCAGGGAGAGACACGAAAATCGCCACCTCTTATTGCGGGTAAGCCGGCGCTGCCCGAGGTAACCTTCTCGTCCTAAGTAGTCCGCTTCGGAGAGAGGTCCACCAAAGGCAGGCGCTGCCAGCTTGCAACACTCGACTCGTTGTTGGTCGCTCACTTCGCCGAAAACTACGTCTATAGGGCCGTCGGGGCTCTACAAGATAGGCGATGCACGTCTAGCCATCGCCAAAAATTATACCTCGCTCAGGGTGAGACTTGATAGAGGCGGGAGCTGGACTGCAGAAGCCATGTATCGCAAGAAACGGTTAAGCCTAGAGTCATAGACTTCAAGAGAGAGGCCCATCTCCCACAAAACATCCAGAGGGGCCGAGAAGAAGGGTAGTAGGTACTCATGCCTAGCCGGTATTCAAAAGATGGGTCAGGGAAGTCACATTGGTCTAGACTCAGCCTAGTTCATGCAAGAGATGTCGCAGATCAGAGGAATATTTCAAATATTGCACAATAGCCGTGATGCGTAGGTCGGTAACGGACAGGGATTCAGTGCTAACTACTCCGTAGCTACGTAGTAATTGCATATATCCCGGGCATATCGAATACATGGGGCGTCCCACGCGGCCAATGCGTCGGCCAAACGTTCCGACGGGTGCCGGACTTAGTGCCCCGCTTTATGCTTGCTTAGTCACTCTTATCCGCCAAGTCTTTCTAACCTTTTCGCTCTGCCATCAGCTGCGCAGGTCGAAACAAGGGCAAGCGGCATAACAGCTTCAATCAAGAGGGAGAAGCCTCGCTCATCATCCACCATCGGCGCACTTACGCGCAATACCTAGAACACACTTGCATCTCATTTATTTATTACACACTAACCGGCCCGAGACTGCAAGACATATATCATCATGTTACCGACGTCGGTGCGGCGGGTGGTGTCGAGCGCACCTCAGTCGTCGCTGTTGTCGAACCTCGCCGCTTCGGGCCCCCGTGCACCCGCTGCTGCCCTCGCCTACGCATACACCCCATTATCTCAGCAGCGGAGACGATATTCCTCCTCCAAGCCTTCCAGTCCGAACGATTCCCCGAAAGGTATTTCGGACGGCCAAGTGACCACCACACCGGCTTCATCGACGAAACAAAGCGGCGAAAAGCGAAGACGCAAGGCCAACAAAGACGCCTCGAGTAGCAACCAGCACAAACTCCCAAGCGTTCCCAGCACGCAACATGTGCCACATAAATGTCAGTAAAATGCTGTCGTTGACTTCGCTCAGCGGATCTCGTTGTACTGACTGTTTGCTTAGCTATGGCGTTATCTACCTTCTTCTCCCTCCACCGGCCCATGTCCGTGACCCATAGCTTTCCTAAGACAGTCACGGATGATTTCTTCGCCCAAATATTCGCATCTCCGACGAAGGGCGCCAACACCAACGAGGTTGTGTCTACTCTTTCCAACACGGTGGACCAGCTCGAACAGCCGATGCAGGCCTTGAATCTTGACTCCCAACAAGACAACGGCATCGCCACCGACGCAAACGGCGACCACGTAAAGATCGAGGTTCGGCATGCGGATGGATCGGAGTCTAGCCTCTATGTCCAGCTCAATGCCATGTCGGGGCAGTTCCTGCCATTCCGGCCACCGCCTGCCCCACAGCCGGAATCCGCCACCAAGGCCGCCGTGACCGCCGCGCGCGAGGAATTGGCCGAGGCTCCGGCGCCGGAGGTCCGCATCTACAAGGCGATGTTTACCCTCGAGGAGACGGTGGACGCGAACGGCGAGACGCGCATCGTGGCGCACAGCCCGCAGATCGTCGAGGAGAACGCGGTCCCGCGCACGTTCCTCGAGCGCATGGCCCTGCGCGAGATCCGCCGCGCCGACGCCCAGAAGCGGAGCCCCGGCATGCACGCCATCAGCGTGCGTCGGCAGAGGAAGCTCAAGATGAAGAAGAAGAAGTACAAGAAGCTCATGAGGCGGACGCGGAACGAACGTCGCAAGCTGGACCGCGTGTAAATAGACCGTCTTCCGGTCGTGTATACAAACGGTGTGGAAGTCAGCAGCAATCCGTCGGAATTTCTCATATCTACATATTCATATGTGGTATCGTGTGGGTTCGTCATAATCTGGCGTACAGGAGGGGGGTATGTCTTTCCTGGCTTGTCCGGCTGCATGCATCAGCTTATTTTATAGACTTCGGCTCGGCAATAGTATCATTGCTAAATCCCATCTTTCCCAAACGGTGCTATTCTTATTGACTCACAGGAAATCTGGTGACTGGCATACGCTGCCATTAACAGCAGTAAGTAGCATGTAGACTTCCAGTAATGTTGGAGGCCTGTGTCAAGGGCGTTGTAGCTTGTCCAAGCACCCCCAGAACAATATCTTCAAACCAGGCATTCAAGACCCTCCAGATTAAACTATTACACTGATGTGTCTAGGTGATAGAGATCTTATTCCCTAGACGAACTTGACATTCAATTCCAGTCTCCAAACGACGATCTCCTCCCCCCATCCCCCTATTCTCTCCATATGTCCGCTGGAGCATCCACGCTCTCCGTGTCGGCTTTAAAGGATTGCTCCAAGGGGTGCGATATGAGGCGGCCCTCTTTCCAGAAGACCAACAACCCGGACATTGACGAATTGAGAAGCCGCGTGGCAGCATCTGACCGACACATCATCCAAGTTTAAGTCACTGCCTTCAATCTTAACTTCAATTTCTGAACCGATGTAAGTCGCCAATACCCGCATAACCTATTGTCCATCTTCTTTGCATCATCCCATCAACCGCTTCCCATCCTCAATCGATATATCATCGATGTTTACTCGCCCGAGCTCCTTCACTCTGACTTTCTACTTATTCTCCTTCTTATCATTATAGCTTTATCCTTCATTGCAATCCTAGTCTCATTCTATCCTTCTGTCCATCAAACCCGTTAAACTCCCTCTCCTGGTCTCGTCTCTCCCTCTCTCTCTCTGTGCGTGTGTGGGACTTAAGACACTCGGACCCTTATATCCTGGTCGCATAAAATGGCAGCCCGCCCCATCACCAATTGCCACCACCATGTCGATTGTCTCGGTGACGGCGCTCGAACGCAACGTCCTCTCTACTTTAGGTTGGCGGTCCGGAGAATCCCGGAGCTGTGCCCCGTGCATTACTGCTGCTGCGGTACTGGTCTGTTTCATGTACAGCTTTGATGGCCGGGCCGAACCCCCAATTCGGCCGACATACCGGATTGCCATTGGGGATATTGTTGAGACCTGCGTCATTCAAGGCGCCTGGATCTGGTGCTCTGGCCTCCGCCGCGGCAAGGAGGAAGCCAGGTTAGAGGGGCCCAAGTTGTTTGCAGATGCGCCGCGTGGGTTGACGGGCATATTGTACCTGTTCTAGAGGTTGGGGCTCCCGTAGGCTTAAGATTCAGTTCCGATTTACGGTTGGAAGAACCCTATCTCGGTGTCTATACCTATCTCGGGTGCATTGGAGCCGGGGTCATGATTCTGGCGAACGGTTTCGAGACGTTCTCTTCGCAGATGGTCAGCTTCGACGAAATGCCAACGGTCGATGCCAGTACGACCAACTCGAACGTCCTCGCAGCCCTGCCTCCTCTACGAGCGGCCACATGGCGCAATACCTTTATCCAAGGCGCCAGTAGTGGGTGGTCTCCTGTTCTGTCAGGTGCTTCTAAGTACGCTGGTGTAATTCAGAGACGACTGTCGGGCTTCCAATGAAAGCTGCTTTATATGACGGCCTCTTGGCAAAAACTGTTAGAGATACCCCGGCCTCCTGCAGAACAGCAGACTGCACATGGCCGGTCATCCCTACACTTGGGGTGTGTGTGCAAATTGCGGTAAATCTATTTACGGGGCTTCTTGCGACTACGGGATGGGTGCAACTATACGATGCCGATAGGTACCATGATGTGGTTACCTGGAGGAGCACCCGCCGCGTAGAGGCCCAATGTGACGCCATCCAACGGCACCAACAATCAATTCTAATCCAGCTCGCAGGCGCATTTTATCTGTTTTCGACGTTCTAGCAGTAGACAAAGCATTTTTGAGAACTTCGGTCCTAGCATACGAGTGCTCGCTCTGGTTCTGTCCTCAGGGTTACTCCGCCTCCGTAGTGCATGGGATACACGGCAACCAAGTGATGGCAAATCGGTCAAGCACAGACTTCCCGTCCGGACCTCCGCACTCCTAAACGGGCAGATAGTCGTGGTGGACATCCCACCCGAGTTGAACGTAGACAGGATCGCACGCTACTTTGTTCTCTCAGACTCGATTAGGACGTTGAGAGATTTCATGAACTCGTTGATGCCGCGAAGCGTCACGGAATTCTGGAATACCATGGAATGCTCTTCGGATTCGATCCAGACAATGCGAGACGTGACCCATAGATCTTCCGTCCTGCGTGTCGAGGTTATCCATAGCGATGGCCAACGCCGTCCGACTAACCAGTGACTTTGGCGACGCCCAAGACAAGAACGCGAAGATGCTGGCTTATAGCGGTACCACTTACCATAATGAGTCCTCACGTCCAGGTGAATTGGTGGCAAGTGACGCTGCCAAGATGTTGGCCGCTCAACACCACACCCCGGCTGGCTACCAGTCTCTGCCCCACTTATGTAGCCCCTGGAAGCCTTGGCGAAGTTGAGTACACCTCAAAACCACTCCGCCGGGAACGTTGAATAACAACGGAGATTTCGGTAGGTTGTTTATGCGATGGTGATGATGCTCCTGGCTTTCTATTACCTGGCCCAGACGGTGTGGAGGACTGCGCGCGACCAAGTCAGCGCCTGGAAGGGCGGTTTGCTCCCGACGCTGTTCTGCCTCGTCGAGAAGGACAGCTATGCGGAGGTCGACAACCCGATGGATGTACCCAACGGATTGGACAAGCAGGTTGGATAGACCGAGGTGGAGCTGATTCGCAAGGAAAACGGCGAGTGGTTCTTCAGGCGGCCACAAAACTTGTGACAGGGAAAGGGTTGAGTGGCGGATCAGGGATGGCTAGAATAGACCATCTCGTTTGGTTTTTCCCGAGGCGGTTCGTCTGTCACACTTCGACGGGAACTGGACATGAGGTTGGCTTAGAGTTGCTAAGGAGACTATCGAAAGGTAAGGACTTGACGGCTCACTTCGTCAACGTATAGCACAATCGTCACTAGCGTTAACTTAGGCCCGAGCACTTGATGATAATAAGACTATGTTATACGGTTTGACACCATCAGGTCGCTAGGTGCCTTTTCCCGTTCTCATGCCGAGATGCCTCTCGTCGGTTATGAGCATGTATATCGCTAGCGAGAGTGTCATCTCCAGAACTGCTGCCTTTTAACCGATGTGAAAACCCATACAAAAAGAGACCGTCTCTGTGGCTTCTCCCATATGGAAAGGGATCGGTATTGCAGACTGTCGTGGAATAGGGGTATCTGTGTTAGTTATCAAGCTCCACAGCACCCGGAAGAACCTTATTCCGGCGCTCCCATAGTATATAGAAAGCTTCCTAGCTACCGCTTCTTAGAGCTCAATTCTAGTTAGATAATTATTACTTCCCATATTTTATGTAACCTTTTTTCGCGATTAACCTAATTGTAATAGTTATGAACCCGGTGTTTTAACTGCGCAAAATAGTTACAGTTAAGTTAATCGTAATTTTTTATTTAATGATTTAAAATATTATATTGCCCATTAATATATCGGATAATCCTATTCCCAAAGACGTATTTCTTAAGGATCGTTTTAATTACTTTAATTGATTTTTTTCCTTACGATTTAACGTTGCTTTACGCGGCGTATGGCACCTTATAAACTTTGATACACTTAACGCGGATCGCTTTACGGGGCTTCGGGAAATCCCTTTAATTAAAAAATATATTACAAAAATTAACGCCAAAGCGAAAAAACAATATGCAAAAATATTAGCTTTTTGGGAAGGCTTTTATATTAATATCGTTTAACGTAAACCTTTTCCAAAAAAGCTTAAGGAATTATTCCCTAATAATTTCGAAAAAAAGTACGCTAAGGATATCGAACGCCTTACGGAAGCCGTACGCAAAAAATAACGGAAAACTTCCAAAATTAATATCCGATATCTTAATATTCAGATATAGATTAACGTAATAGTAAAAAGCCAGATCCTTAAAAACGCCCAAACTGCCCTAGTTGTCTAAGGAAAAATTACGGTACAGGATTTACTTAAGGAACTAAGGGATTAATTCGCCCTTTTTCTGCTAAGTACCATTTCGACGGTGCGCAAGGATTATCGTAAAACCCTGCGCCTAACTAAAGTAGGCCATATAAAGCCTAATTAATGGCACCAAACCTGGTATGTTATTTATATCAAAGCGAAAATATATAACCTTTAAGAAATTAAAGGGACGTTTGCGGCAAAGGATTTCCTAAACGCTATAAGAAAGCATTTCGCACTAGATTGGAGGTAACGGAAGCTAGCTAACCTTATTAAGGATAATTTTCTTGGCAGGCCCACAATAAGCCTAAAGGAATTTAAGGATTGGTTTTCGGCCATATGCCATAAAAACAAATTAAAGGCCGAAACCAAAAAACCCGGGATTTTCGCCACTATATTACCAGGATCGCAATTTAAAAAAGGAATACTATCGTAACCTAATATAGGTTCCATTCCGCCAAGTACGCTTAAAAAAAAAGAATAAATATCTCTGCCTAATTACGTTAAATAAGACTTACTTATAGGAACTTAACGAATACGCTTACTTACATTTTGCGATTACGGAAGTAATTATCCGGAAATTCCGCCACCTAAACTAAAAAAATATTAAAGGGATTCGTAAGCGGTTTAAGTATAATTAATAAAAAAAGCTCCGTAAAAACCTTATAAAACTCCTTAAATAAAAAAAACCATTCGGGAAATCATAAAACGATTAACGCTTATTCCTATTATGTAATTCGGCAATATTACTGCAGCGTTTATCGATTTACGTACTTTTAATCCCTTTAATCCAGCTCCAAGAATTTATATTATTATTTATTTTAATACGTACCTTTTATTTTAATTTACCTTAATCGACAACTATAAGGCCAGGTATTTAATAAACTTTAAAAACCTGCTTATTTCCGGTACCTTTATATTTAATATTACGGGAGATATAATAAAAACGGGTACTTCCTTATTCCCGATTAATGGCATAAGGGAAAAAATAATTAAAAAAATATTATATAAAGCCTTTAATAAATTAAAGCATAATTTTATACTTAAGGATATAATAATAATAAAAGGATTTTACGTTAATATTATTTCAAAAGCTTTACTTCGTAAAGCTAAGTTTTAATATTATAATCTGGATTATTTTCTTAAAATAGGAAAAATTAAGGAAAATATTGTTTTTGTAAAGTTTTAATAATTACATAATTTAATTTTTTTAAATATAAACCGCTTTCTTTTTACTTAAATATTTTACCAGTAATTCCGCAAAACCTAATTAAAATTTTGATATATTTGACGATTAATAAAAAAAAGAAAAAAAAGTTATAAAGGCGATTAAAGGATTATTTACGCCCCCGTACAAAAACAAAGGATCTTTAGTACCTAAAGATAGGGCACTTAGGACCTGCGGCATTAAGATCGTTCGTTAAAAATATTAAAAACGTTATTATAAAAGGGATAACGCGCCGGAAATATAAGGCTTATATTCGTACGTACGCCTTTTAGCTGATTTTAAGGCATTTATTAAAAAGTTAAGCCCTTAGACCTTTTTAGTATATTGCGTAAAATTATTTTGATTATTTTGCAAGTTATGATAGCTTTAAGTGGTTTTTAGTAATTAAAAATAAATATAATAAGAAGTTTTTCGCCTTTTTAATTATTAATTGCATTTAAAACATAAGGTTCCGGGTTATTAAGGATTTCGAATATTAGGTATGCAAATAATATAATTTTTTTATTTGCAAAATTAAGTAGGATAATAATATTAGGACGATCATAATAAACGGATATATAATGTATTAAGCATGGTATATTAAAAAAATTAAATTTAAGTTTCCGCCCTTATATACTAAAGAACCTATAAAAAGGAATAAGCGAATAAATTAAAAGCTGATTAATAAAGTTTTTAAAATAAAGTTAGAAATAAATCTTTTTAAAAAGCTTTAACTTAAAGTAATAAAAGTAATAACGTAACTATATAATATAAACCCGAATTATTTTTACGATTAACTTTTACTTAATAAGGTATTCGTTCGTTAATTTAGGCAATATTTTTGTTAGTATAGCCCTACCGTAATTAATATAATTATCGTAAACCTTAGGCCCGATTAATTTGGGATTTTCGCATACGGTATACGAACGTATCCGTTAATAAAAAAACGAAAAGCAAAAATAAATAAACGAATATAAAAAGTTGAACCGAAAGCTTATATCGGATATCTGGTAAAATACCGAGCTTTTAATATTTACCAAATATAAGTGCCTAAGTTCCGTAAGGTTATTATTATGCGTAACGTTACGTTCGATAAAAATATTTTTATTAATTAAAAAAAGAAAAAAAAAGGAGGCGTTTGCCTTAGTTATAAGCCGGAAATTCGCATAAGATTTTTATATTTCTGAAAGCTTAATTAAAGAAAAAGATTTAATTTTCGAAATAATTAACGTATAAAATAATTTATATATTAATTATAATACTTTAAAGAATATAAAAAGCTTTAATTCCGAGTTTAAAGATTTAACGGATAACTAACCGGAAAATTAGAACTTAAGGGTAAAAAAGTTTGCGGGTAAAGCTGGAATTAATCGTAGATTTTTAATCTTTAAAAATATTTTTGATCCGGAAAATGAGGTCCAGGGAAGCGCTTAAAAGAGCGAGGCTTAGCTGCTTGCTGAAGCCGAAGTTTAGCTGCTTGCTAAGAATATAAAGCTTACGGAGCATCTGCAGGCTTACCGCGAGGAAAGTGGCATGGAAAAAGCTTTTCGGGAAGTGCATTTAATGGAAACCATAGGTAAATTAGCTTATTCGTATATACTTAAAGTTAGGCTTGGGATTTTAATAAGTAAAGAAAATTCCGGTAATTAAAAAAGCTTTGTTTCCCGTATTCTTACATTTAAGAAAAATAAGGGAAAATAACCGTAAGTACTTATTTACAAAAGTGAAAGGTTACAAAAACGAAAAAATCCTAATAATATTAAAGATAGTAACGTTTATTCGGTAAATATTACCGTAATTTACGGAAGCAATAAAATATGCTTAACTTTAAATCGAAATTAAAAAAAATTAATTATTTGTTCTCGTTGTTATAATATATGGCAAAATAGGAATATGAAAAGCTTTATACTTTTTATATAGTAATTGCGGTAAGGGTATTGTAAAAAAAACGTTAAAAGGTTAGGCGTAATATTTAGCAGATTTAAAATCCATAGGGATTAATTAATTAAGCCGTTTAAACTTTAAAAAAATTTCGAAAAGTACTTTTTAAGGCAAGTTTTGACGGAGAATGTTGAAAAAGAAATTGAGGCGTTTACGGAATGCGGAATATAAAAAGAAATACCGATCATATAAATTAAATTTAAATTAATCCCTTTAAAATGGGTTTTTATATATAAGTTCGATAAAAATGACTGGCTGAAACGTTGCAAATTACGTATTTGCGTACGCGGCGATTTCCAGGAAGCCGATTCGCTTATTAGCATTTATGCTGTTACGTTTGCGGCTAAATTTTTCAAAATAGCTATGGTTATAGCTGTTAAATTCGACTTTAAGATTTGTTAATTTAATATCGAAATAGCTTTTTTAAACGCTTTTCGCGAAGGATAGGTTAAAATAACTTACGTTTTTTTTGATGGTTTTAAAAAAGCGGAATATACGTAAAGTTCGAACGAACGTTATATAGATTTAAGGACTTATTTTTATTATGGTATCGGGAATTTTTTTTTTACTTTACAAAAACTGGGGTTTACCGTATCCTTAAAAGAGCCGTACCTGTTTTATAATAAGTAACGTACGTTTGTTTTCGTATTTTTTATTAATAATTTATTATTTTTTATTACCGAGAAAATTAATATTAAATTAATAAATTGTTCTTGAAATTAAAGAGAATATATAAAGTTAAAGATTAAAACGAAACGAACTGGTTTTTAAGCATTTAAATAATCCAGGATAAATTAAAGAAGAAAATCCTCCTAATTTATAATTCTTATATTGAAAAAATCGTTATTCGTTTTGAGTTTACAGAAAGCGCTTACGTACCGCTAATCCCTTTAAGGATTAAAGAATTTACCCTTAATACCGGAATAACGTGTAAAGAATAAGTTAAAAGTTATTAAAAACGCGTAAGTTCTATTTTGTACATAGTAATAATAATTTGTCCAAATGTAATTTACGTAATTTTCGTATTATCAAAATTTTTAATTAATCCATTTAATAAATATATTAAAGCGGTTAATTAGGTAATCCGTTATTTTTATTATATATGTTTTCTGGCGATCGTATATAAGGATAAAAGTATGGAAGTCCGAACGTTATTAATCGTAAGAAACGTATTGTTTGCCGATAATCCCGAAATATAGCGATTTTCCTAAGGCTATATAATAACTTTTTTTGGAGGACCAGTCGTGTAAAAAGTAATTCGTTAAGTAATAATAACGACCTTTATAATAAAGGTTAAGTTATTTATATTGAAGCATATGGTTAAAAAAGCTATAATTTTTAAACGTTTATTTCGAGATTTAAAGTTAATATTAGGTTAAATTTAGAAACATTTTTGCGATAATTAGTAAACGATTAAATTTATAGTAAGGAAAAACGAAAGGATTAATATTAAATTACGTTACGTTAATATATAAAATATATGATTACGCTAAAAACAAATCCGTAAATCGTTTAACATAATTTATTTACTTATAGTTTAAATATTTATTAATAAATTAACGAAGGTTTTTCTTAGATAATAATTTAAATATTTTAAGTTATTTTTTAATTTGTAAAATTTACGGCAGGTATAATCGGAAAAACGTAAAAGCAAATAAAATACGTAATATTTTATTAGGTTTAATTTTCCCGGAGTAAACCTTTTTTAAATTTTATAAAAAAAAATTATGGAAATTATTATTATTATTGTTATTATATTTATAGCAGAAGTAAATTAAGGATTTGCCCAACCAGGGCCAGTACTTACGCGCGTACGGCAAACGTACTACCGGCAGGCGCCGCAGTACCGGCAGACGTTATAACGGCAGGCGTACCCGTATTTCCTTATTCCTCCTTTTATTCCTTAAAAAGTATACGAACAGTCGTACGAAGGCGATTTACCTCCTATAATTTCGGTTAGTACTTTCCTTAAAGTACAGGAGCGGGGGTAAAAAAAGAATATATATAGCGGGGGGCGTTATTTTCGAGCGCCTTTATGAGGCGTATTGCGGCGGCGCGGGCAACAGTAGGGTTACGATCAATAGTTAACAAAGAAAAGAATTCCTAGGGAACAAGAAGGTACGTATACCGGTACGTAGGTGTACCCGGAGGCGTAACGTTAACAGCGACTGCCCACGGCGGCGTTATAGTACGTGCCATCGGAGCGGCCGGCGAACGCGGAACGCAGGTAGCCGAGGCAGGGTTCGGAACGGCGTATTCTACGCGCGGGATGCTAGCAGGATGGGCAAACGAGCGTTGCAGGCGTTGCGGGCGTCGTAAGCGCGGCAGCAGATATAGGCGCAAGCGAGGTAAAAACGTCCTGTTGTGATAGCTGGGCGGTTTAACCAACTATTAAACCTTAAGTCGACGGGTTTATGTTGGCAGGAGTATCGTGGGAATCTGAGCAATGGATATAGTAACGTATTACGTTTCGTAATGCCAAAGGTGCCTTAGGTAACGAATTGTTATTACAAACTAAAGCTATTTAAATTATGGAATTAATAAGTATATATATATATCTTTCTTTTTTAGCTGGATTATTACTAGTAAGTTAATAATCCGGCTTACTGGCTTATTATTAGTAAGTTGGTAATCCGGCTTATTGGCTTACTACCAGTAAACTGGTAATTTATTACGTAATTTAATTTACATAATTTTTTTGGCCTTTTCCGTAACGACCGTTCCTGGAAACCGTAACTTATTAAGTTATAATACGATTTCCCTTTTTCTAAAATTTTGCCTTTAAAATTTCTTTTCTTTTAGTAAATTTTTTTTAAATACCTTTAATATATTTTCCGGTATATCTAAACGTCGTTTTCGCAAATCCGAATAACGATTTATTTTAATTAATTTAATTAAATTCAAAAATTTTAACGTAATATTTTATTTTTTTTATTTTGTTCGGCAATTTAATTACTAAATAATAAATAAGGTTTTTCGTTATAAAAAATATATCCGTTAAGGTCATTCGTATAACGGAACAAAAATCCTTATTTTTATAATTAATCGCTATATTACAAAATCGAAAAAATTAAAAAAAAAGTTAACGGCCGAAAAATCTTTATTTAAAGTTTTTACGCGTTTTTTTCGTATACGTTATTAACGTTAATATTATTAATTTTAAGGTACGAAACTTATTAATCGTACCTTTTAATTCTTAAATAATTTTAATAATTTTACGTAATTGAAATTAGAATCCGTAATCGAGATTTAAACTTTAAAAAAAATAAACGTTATTAATTAAAATATGATAAACCTAAAGTTTTTTTCTATAAATTTCGTAAATTAGAATATTATTATTTCGGGTAATTCCGCCGTTATTAATAAAAGTTCTTTAATAAGCGTTAGGCGTTAATAAGATTTTTAGCGGGTTTCCAGGTATTTTCGAAATTTGGGTATTTTTTTTATTTAATTAAGTATTGGGTAAATCCGTTTTGTTTTCATATATTAAATATTTTTTCTATTTCGTATACTTATTCGTTTTTTATTTTTATGTCGTTTTATGCTATATATACTTTAATTATATTTATTATTAATTCGAATAAAAAAATATAAAAAATTAAATAAAATTTAACTTTTGATAAAAATTCTAATTAATAATTATTTTTAAAAATTTTTTGGTAATTTTATATAAATTAATATATTTAAAATCGAATTTTTTGCTAAGTCGTTTTATTTAAATGTTTTTATAACGAAAAATATTATTTCCCCTTTTTCGAAAATTAATCCTTTTAATTTTTTTAATTATAATATTTATTTATTTAATTTTATATAAATTCTAATTTTATTTTTATTTTTTAATGCAATTATCGTAATTATTTTAATATAAAAATTATTTTAATATTAATTAAATCGTTATTACGCGTTTTTTATAAACTTTTAAAATAAAACCAAAATTTACGTTTATAAATATTATCTTAATATTTTCGTAATAATTAATATTATAAGTTAATTAAATAATCGATAATTTTTTAATTAAATTATTTTATTCGTAATTAATATAATATTATAAATAAATTTTTAAAATTTAATTTATTTGTTTTATTTATTTATCCGTTTAAGGTTTAAATACGTTGGATAATTTATGATTTAAGCCGATTTATATTATAAGGCCTTATTAAAACTTAGATATAAATATTAATTTTTTATTTAATATAATTTTTATTAATAATTCGTATATATTAAAAATATGTTTAAAAAAATATATGCCAATTATTTAGCGTTTATATTTTTATAATATAATAAAAAATAGGAAATTTTTATAAATCGATCGACAATTACAAAAATACTATCATAATATATTCCTATAATTAAATCTTTTAACATAAAAATTTAATAATAAAATTAAATATAATTAAATATTATAATCGTTTTACGATTAATAATGGCTATAATTTTCCGTATAACTTATATTATCGAATTTTTATTTTAACGTAAATATCGTATTACCGTATAACCTTTTATATTATTAATTTTATTTTAAAAAAAAATATATATATTAAAATTACTTTAGGGTTTTATGGATCCCTGGATATCCATATAATTAATATTTATATATTTTTCGTATTAAATGTTTTTAATATTTTTTTAAAATTTATATTTTGTTCGTTTTTTAATTTATTAAAAAATTATCGTTATATTGTTAAATTTTCTAATGTATATTATAAGGTATTACCCGAATTATTGTAATTTATCGTAAACGTAAATATCCTTTTATAATAATATCAAAAATTATACGGCTAATTTTAATTAATTTCTTTTCGAAATTTGGGCGTTTATTTAAGATATATGCTTTACCGTTTTCTAAATTTTTCTTATAAATAATAACGAAATCGAAATTTGCCAATTTTTTTACGTATTAAAATTATTATTTTATAAATTTCTTAATTATAATAAATCGGGTAAGATTTTAATAATTTGTATAAATTTTAATTTGGTACAAGTTTTCTTTTAGAAAATACTTAAATTTTTAAAATACTATAATAATAATTATAAATTTTTTATTCAAAATATCGTAATTAAGTTCGGCTTTTTTTAATTTATACGAAAAAAATATAATAAGGTATAATTTGCCTTAATTATTTCGTTATCCGATTATTACGTTTAATACGTAATCCGAAATATCGGTTTTTAATTTAATAAGGCGATTTAAATTATATATAATTAATATTGGTTCGTTAATAATTATATCCTTAATATCTTAAAATGCTTTTTCCGTATCTGGCGTTTATTTAAATTCTTTTTTTTCGTAAATTTTATTAAAAGTATAATTATTTTATTAAAATTTTAAATAAATTTTTTATAATAATTAACGAATTTAAAAAAATATTTATATTTTTTAAGTATCGTTAACGTTTATTATTCTGTAATTATAACGATTTTTTAAGGTTTATTCTAATATATCTTAAAATAATAATATGTTTTAGATATTTTATTTTTTATAAATGGAATTAACTTTTTTTTATATTAATAAATAACTTTACGTCTTATAAAGTTTGAAAAATCTTATAAATGTATTTTATATATATTTTTTCCGTTTTTAAAAAGATAAGAATGTCGTCGAGATAATAAACGACGAAAATATCGAAATATTTTCGTAATACGTAATTTACCATCCGTTAAAAAGTTATTGGTACGTTTGTAAATCCCATTAATATAATTAAATATTTAAATAATCCGTATTTCGTTTTAAAAATTATTTTTATTCTTATTTTTTCTTAATTTTAATAAGATTATATTTGTTTTTAAAATCGAATGTTATAAATTATTTAGTTCCGTAAATCGGTTTTTTATTTCCGTAATTAAGGGTAATAATATTTAATCCTTAATAATATTATTATTTAATTATCGATAATTAATTATAAATGGTAATTTCTTATTTTTTTAAATATAAAAAACATAAGGTATCTTGTTAATAATTTCGAAAATCGAATTTATTTTTTATAACCGATTTTCCAAATATTTTTTAAAAATATATAACTTATTTTTATTAAAATTATAAATAAGGTAAAATTTCGTTAAAAATCTTTTTTAAGGATTATTTCATAATTTTATTTGTTATATTCTAATAATTTTATATTCAATTTTTTTAAAGAATTATTCGTATTTATAATATTATGGTAACATATTAATTAAATTTTTTAATTTCTTAAATTATTATTTTTATTATTTTTAATCGTTATTTAGTTATTTTAATTTCGTTTTAATAATAATAATAATACGTTATATTTTTTTTAATATCCGTTTGTTTTTATATCTTATTCCTTTAAATAATAAAGTATTTATTATGTCTTTATATTTGCATTTATCGTTATTATTGATCGAATGTTAAAATCTTAATTTTTTCTTTTTTTATTTATTAATAGGAAATAAAATAAATTTTATCTGGCTAATTTTTTCGTTAATTAAAATTCCGTATTAATGTATCCATAATAATCCTAAGATCATATCGTAATTCCCGAATAAAACGATATCGAAATTAATCGTTTAATATTATCTTTTAATCAAAATCTCGAGATAATTAATTTCGCATATAATTTTTTTATTATTATAAGCGAATTTCTAATTTTCGGCATTTATCGCTATATAAGGTTTTAACTTATATCTCCATAACAATTTAAGCTTATTAACCATATTTGGTATAATATAATTTCCGCTTAAAATTCCGTAATCCATTATTACGATATATTAATATGTTCCAATTTGTATTTCTAAAATAATAAAGTTATTAATGTTTTTTATCGTTATATTTAAAATTCTTTTCGGAAATTCTTTTTAATTCCTTTAAGTTTCGTTATTTTACGGCTTTTTTACAAATAACTTTTTTCTTTTAATTTTTATTCGAATCTATTAAGCTTTACTTATATTTCTTCGTTTAACGCGTTAAGCTGTTATATTTATCGTTATTATTAACATATTATTCCTTCGAACCGTATTAATTATTCCTAGTTTTTTTACAATTCCTTTCCTTATTAAGTAAATTGTTTTTTCCTGTTTACGACTGCATCGTATTATATATCGTTCTAGTTATCGTTCCAAAAATCCGTAATAACTTTTTAATAATACTTTTTTACCGTATGCTGGATTAATTTTTTTTCCGTTTAATAATTGCATTATTTATAATAACAGAAAGGGTTTTCCTACGGGCATTGTTTTCCTTCAGGCCAGCTTTTTACTTCGGCCAACTGCTAGATATTTGTTATGACCTGACAAGCCACGGCCTCCAGGAACGGTCGCAACGGAGAAGGCCAAGAAAACTATGTGGATCAGGTCACGTGATGGATCACCAACTTACTGGTGGTGAGCTAGTGAGCCGGATTACCAACTTACTAGTAGTAAGCCAATAAGCCGGATTACTAACTTATTGGTAATAATCCAGCTAAAAAAGAAAGATATATACGTTTATTAATTCCATAATTTAAATAATTTTAACTTATAATAATAATTTATTACTTAAAGTATTTTTAATATTACAAAACATAATATATTATTATATTTATTACTTAAATTCTTATAATATTTTTATTAATATAAACCCGTCAACTTAAAATTTAATAATTAATTAAACCGTTTAATTTTTATACGTTATAAATTTTTATTTAATAATACCTTTAAATTTTGAATAATATTTAATACTGTTAAGATATTTATTAATATTTAAAAAAATTTTATTTAATAATTTTAAGTTCGAATCCGGAAATTGGAAAAAAAAATCTGATAACTTAAGGTTATATTTACTTAATTTTTTTTAATTCGTATAAAGTTAAAAAAACCAAAATGTTATAATAAAAAAATAACCTTTAAATTTTTTTAATTTAAGTACGAATTTATTTTTGCTTTTTAAATTTTAATAATTTAGCAGATATAATCTTAATAATAAAAATATATTTAATAAGAAATACGGTTAATTAATTTAAACTTATTATAAGGAGTTTTTTGGAAATAAAAAAAACAAATAAAAAATTTTTATTAATAAAATCTTTTTAACTTATACCAATTTCGAAAATAAAATACGTAATAATTTCGATAATCCGGATAAAAAATAATTAATAGTTTAATAATTTTTATAATTTTAATAAAAAATTTATATTTAAATATGCTATAATTTTTAAAAGTTTTGCAGTTAAAGTAAAATAAGGAAATAATAAAACTAATATTTTTATTAATATATTTTATAAAAAATTAAAAAATAATATAAAAGATAAAATTATTCGGATTTAATATTTAATTGCTTTAAATTAATATATTGCAAAAATAATTAAAATTAATAATTAATAATTTGAAAAATAACAAAAAAAATAATATATTTTATGTTTTAAATATAATAAGTTTAATTAAAAGGAAAAAAACGTACCTTTTACTTTTTACGAAACGGTGCCAGGATTTATAAAATTTAATATTATTTATAAATAAAATTAAAATTAAATTAAATATTTTAATTAAAATAAAATAAGATATAAAGTTTATAAATATAAAAAATTTAAGAAATTACGATAAAATAATTAAACCCTTATACCGGAAAAATAATTTAAGAATAATTAAGGAAATAACAATAAAGTTATTAACATAATTTAAGCCAAATATATATCAGGCTTATAATAAAAAGTCCAACCGGGATTATTACGATAAAAGATTCGACGAAAAATACGAAAAACTAAAAAGCTAGTTCGATAAATATTACAAATATAACGAAAGGCGTTATAAAAATAATTATACGAATACCGGAATTAAATAAAAGAACTTTGCCCCGGAATATTTAATCGATACGGTAAAATATACGCTATATACTGTCGACGACGAGAATATCCCGATTACGAAAAATAAAAACAATATATTTACGTACGAATTACCCGAATATATTATAAAGGATTTAATTTTCCAAACCGTACCGGGCATAATAAGAATAATAAGTAATAATATCGACAGCTTCGAACCATAATTTCAGGAAATGTCCAGCAGTTAGCCGAAGCAAAGAGCTGGCTTAAAAGAAAATAATGCCTGTAGGAAAACCCTTTTTGTTATTATGGATAATATAATTATTAAACGGAAAAAGAGTTAATCTAACGTACGGTAAAAAAGCATTATTAAAAAGTTATTACGCATTTCCATTTTTAATTGGCATTTATTACAAATCTTTAAAAAAAAAGGCCATTAAGGAAAAAATACGTCAGTTTATAAAAAGTTTCTGAAACGATAGCCAAAACGATACATAGTAGGATGTAATCGCAAACATAAAAGAATAATTTATTCGATAAGGAAAAAAATTGTAAAAAAATTAAAAATAATTAATACGGTTCAAAAGAACAATACGCCGACAACAGCGACAAATATAATAACTTAACGCGTTAAACGAAGAAATATAAACAAAGCTTAGTAAACTTAAATAAAAGTTAAAAGAAAAAAATTACTTATAAAAAAGCTGCAGGATAACGAAACCTAAAGAAATTAAAGGGAACTCCCGAAAAAGGCTTTAAACGCGACGATAGGAAACATTAATAACCTTATTACCTTAGAAATACAAATCGGAATATATTAGTATACCGTAATGGTAGATTACGGAGCTTTAAGTAGAAATTATATTATACCAAATATAATTAATAAGTTTAAATTATTATGAAAATATAAGTTGGAACCTTATATAACGACGAATACCGAAAGTTAGGAATTCGCTTACGATAACGGAAAAATTATACGCGAAATTAATTACTTCGAGATTTTTATTAAAGAATAATATAAAACGATTAATTTCAATATCGTTTTATTCAGAAATTACAATATAATCTTAAAACTATTATGGATACGTTAATACGGAATTTTAATTAATACAAAAACTGGCCAGGTAAAGTTTATTTTATTCCCTATTAATAAAAAAAAATTAAAATCTTAATATTAAATCGATAATGGTAACGAATGCAGGCATAAAGATATAACAAATACCTTATTACCTAAAAAAATAAAATACAAAAAAAACGGATATTAAAAAAAATACGACGTATTATTATTACTATCAGAACGAAATTAAAGCAATTAAATAACGATTTAAAATAACAAGACCAATAACCCAAAAAATCAGAAAATCTAATTAATATATTACCATAATATTATAGATACGAATAGCTTTTCAAAAAGGAATTTTATACGAAATTATTAAAATATAACGAATAAAATTATAAGATAATTTTTAAAAAAAAGATTTTCGATAAAGTTTTACCTTATTTATAATCTTAATAAAAACGAGTTATGTATTTTCAGAAGATATTTGGAAAATTAATTACAAAAAGGATAAATTCGATTTTCGAAGTTACTAGCAGAATACCTTATATTTTTCGTATTTAAAAAAAAAGTAGGAAATTGCGACTTGTAATTAATTATCGATAATTAAACGATATTATTATTAAAAATCGAATATTATTACCTTTAATTACGGAAATAAAAAACTAACTTTATAAAATTAAATAATTTATAATATTTGATCTTAAAAATAAATAAAACCTTATTAAAATTAAAAAAGAATACGAATAAAAAATAACCTTTAAGACGAAATACGGATTATTTAAGTATTTAATTATATTAATAGGATATACGAACGTACCAGTAATTTTTTAACGGATAGTAAATTACGTATTACGACAATATCTTAATATTTTTGTTATTTACTATCTCGACGATATTCTTATTTTCTTAAAGATAAAAAAAATACATATAAGATACGTTTATAAAGTTTTTTAAACTTTATAGGACGTAAGGTTACTTATTAATACGGAAAAAAATTAATTCCATATACAGAAAATAAAATATTTAGGACATATTATCACCTTAGAACATATTAGAATAAACCTTAAGAAAATTATTATAATTACAAAATAGTAAACGTTAAAGATAATTAAAAAGGTATAGGTATTCCTTAGATTCGCTAATTATTATAAGAAATTTATTCGAAACTTTAGCAAAATAATTATACCCTTAATAAATTTTACGAAAAAAAAGAATTTAAATAAATGCTAGATACGGAAAAAACATTTTAAAATATGAAGAATATAATTATTAATAAGCCAGTATTAATTATATATAATTTAAACCGCCTTATTAAATAAAAAACCGATATTTCGGATTACGCGTTAGGCATAATAATGGGATAATAAGGTAATTAAGGTAAATTATATTTTATTGCATTTTTTTCGTACAAATTAAAAGGAACGGAATTTAATTACGGCATTCCAGATAAGGAATTTATGGCCATTATTAGGACATTTCGGGAATTTAAGTATTTTTTAAAGGGAAATTTATACCAAATTAAAATTTATACGGATTATTAAAATTTTACCCGATTTATTACGACCAAGGAATTTATAGGACGATAACTTTGTTACGCGGAAAAATTGGCGAACTTCGACTTCGTTATTATCCATAAAAAAGGTTCAAAAAACGGCAAAATAAATGCTTTAAGCAAATAACTAAACCTCGAAAAAAAACTGGCCAAAATCAGCTATATAATTTTTAATACCACTATAAAAAGATATTTACGCTTACGACAAATTATAACAATTCGGGCAACATCTTACAATATATATTAAAAAATTTAACAGCATAACGACGGTTTCCCAGAAAACCAAAAAACCAATAAAATTTAAATTTTAAAAAAAATATTAAAAAAATTTAATACGAAAAATATACGAATATTAATTATATAAACATCCAGGGACCTATAAAACCCTAAAACAATTTTAACGTATATATTCTTTTCATAAAATAAAATTAATAATACGGAAAATTATATAGTAATATAATATTTGCGCCAAAATAAAGGCTCGACGATACAAACTATACAGAAAATTATAGCCATTATTAATCGTAAAACAACTATGGTATTTAGTTATATTTAACTTTATTATTAAACTTCTTATATTAGAAAATCTAATTACAGAAATATATTACGATAACATTTTCGTAATCGTCGATCGATTCCCAAAATTTTCCTATTTTTTACCATATTATAAGGATATAAACGCCGAACAACTGGCATATATTTTTTTAAACATATTTTTAATATATACGAATTATTAATAAAAATTATATTAAATAAAGGATCGATATTTGTATCTAAGTTTTGGCAAAACCTAATAATATAAATCGGCTTAAATTATAAATTATTTAACGTATTTAAACCTTAAATAAATAAATAGATAAAATAAACAAATTAAATTTGAAAAACTTATTTACGATATTATATTAATTACGAATAAAATAATTAGGTTAAGAAATTACTAATTACTTAGTTAATTTATAATACCAGCTATTATAAAAACATTAAAATAATACCGGTAAAAACCAATTTTGGTTTTATTTTAAAAATTTACAGAAAAACGTATAATAACGGTCCAATTAATATCAAAATAATCCTTATATTAAAGCAATTACGATAGTTGCATTAAAAAATAAAAACAGAACTAGAATTCGTACGAAATCAAATAAATAAATATTATAACCAAAAAAGATTAAAAAAATTAATTTTTAAAAAAGGGAAAATGGTTTTTTTAATTATAAAAAAAATTTAAACAAAACGACTTAGCAAAAAATTCGATTTCAAATATATCGGTTTATATAAAATCGCTAAAAAAATCTTAAAAAATAATTATAAATTGAAATTTTTATTAAAAATTAAACTTTATTTAATTTTTCATTTTTTTTATTCGAATTAATAATAAACATAATTAAAATGCATACGGCATAAAATAATATAAAAATAAAAAACGAATAAGCATACGAAATAAAAAAAATCCTCGATATACGAAAATAAAACGGACTTACTTAATACTTGATCAAATAAAAAAAATACCCAGATTCCGAAAACATTTAAAAACCCGCTAAAAATTTTATTAACGCCTAACGTTTATTAAAAAACTTTTATTAATAACGGCGGAATTACCTAAAATAATAATATCCCAGTTTACAAGATTTACAAAAAAAAGCCTTTGGTTTACCGTATTCCAATTAATAACGTTTATTTTTCCTAAGGCTTAAACCTTAATTACGGATTTTAATTTTAATTACGTAAAATTATTAAAATCATTTAAGGATTAAAAAGTACGATTCATAAATTTCGTACCTTAAAACTAATAATATTAACGTTAACGACGTATACGAAAAAAACACATAAAAATTTCGGATAAAAATTTTTGGGCCGTTAATTTTTTTTTTAATTTTTTCGATTTTGCAATATAACGATTAATTATGGAAATAAAGATTTTTATCCCGTTATACGAATAACCTTAACGGACACATTTTTTATAACGAAAAACCCTATTTATTATTTGGTAATTAAGTTGCCGAACAAAATAAAAAAAATAAAGTATCGCATTAAAACTTTCGAATTTAATTAAATTAATTAAGATAAGTTATTATTCGGATTTACGAAAATAACGTTTGGACATACCAAAAAACATATTAAAAGTATATAAAAAAAACTTATTAGGAAAAAAAGAATTTTAAGGATAAGATTTTGAGAAAAAGGAAATCGTATTACAATTTAATAAGTTACGGCCTCCAGGAACGGTTATAACGGAAAAAACCAAGAAAATTATATAGATTAAGTTACGTAATAAATTACCAACTTATTAATGATAAACCAATAAGCCGGATTATTAACTTACTAATAATAAGCTAATAAACCGGATTACTAACTTACTGGTAATAATCCAGCTAAAAAAAGGATATATACATTTATTAATTCCATAATTTAGATAACTTTAGTTTGTAATAACAATTCGTTACCTAAAGCACCCTTGGCATTACGAAACGTGATACGTTACTATACCCATTGCTCAGATTCCCACGATACTTCTGCCAACATAAACCCGTCGACTTAAGGTTTAATAGTTGGTTAAACCACCTAGCTTTCACAATATTTTCTGAAACTATGGTTCGAAGTTATCAATACCATTACTTATCATTTTTGTTATACCCGGTACGGTTTGGAAAATCGAATCCCTTATAGTACATTCGGGTAATTTATACGTAAATATGTTATTTTTATTTTTCGTAATTAGGATATTTTCGTTGTCGACAGTATATGGCATACATTTTACCGTATCGATCAGGTATTCTGGGGCAAAGTTCTTCTATTTAATCCCGATATTCGTATAATTATCTTTATAACGCCTCTTGTTATGTTTATAATACTTATCGAACCAGCTTTTTAATTTTTCGTATTTTTCGTCAAAATTTTTATCGTAATGGTCTCGGTTGGACCTTTTATCGTAAGCCTAATATGTACTTGGCTTGGATCATATTAATAACTTTGTTATTATTTCCTTAATTATCCTTAAATTGTTCTTCCGATATAAAAATCCAATTATTTTATTATAATTTCTTAAATTTCTTATATTTATAAACCTTATATTTTATTTTGCCGTAATTAAAATATTTAATTTAGCTCCAATTTTATTTGTAAATAATACCGAATTCCATAAATCCTGGCGCCGTTCCGTAAAAAAATAAAAAGTACGTTTTTTTTCCTTTGGTTAAATTTATTATATTTAAAACATAAAATATATTATCTTTTTTTTTTCAAATTATCGGTTATTAATCTTAATTATTTTTATAATATACCGGTTTAAGTTAATTAATTATTTAATCCGAATAATTTTATTTTTTATATTATTTTTTAATCCTTTATAAAATATATCGATAAAAATATCGGCTTTATTATTTTCTTATCTTATTTTATCTATAAAACTTTTAAAAATCACGGCGTATTTAGACGTAAATCCTTTTTGTCGAAATTATAAAAGTTATTAAACCGTTAATCGTTTTTTATCCGGATTACCGAAATTATTACGTATTTTATTTTCGAAATTAATATAAATTAAAAAAATTTCGTTAATAAAATTTTCCTTATTTATTTTTTTTATTTTTAAAAAGTTTCTTATAATAAGTTTAAACTAATTAACCGTATTTCCTATTAGGTATATTTTTATTATTAGGATTATATTTGCTTAGTTATTAAAATTTAAAAAACAAAAATAAATTTATGCTTAAATTAAAAAAATTTAAAAATTATTTTTTTATCGTAAGGTTTTGGTTTTTTTAACTTTATGCGAATTAAAAAGGATTAAATAAATATAGCCCTAAATTATTGGACTTTTTTTTTAATTTTTAAATTCGAACCTAAAATTATTAAATAAAGATTTTCTAAATATTAGTCGATATTTTTAATAATATTAAATATTATTTAAAATTTAATAATATTATTAAATAAAAATTTATAACATATAATAATTAAATGGTTTAATTAATTATTAAACCTTAAGTTAACAAATTTATATTAATAAAAATATTATAAGAATTTAAATAATAAATATAATAATATATTATATTTCGTAATGCCAAAAATACTTTAAGTAAGAAATTATTATTATAAGTTAAAATTATTTAAATTATGGAATTAATAAACGTATATATATATCCTTCTTTTTTAGCTGGATCACCACCAGTAAGTTGGTAATCCGGCTTACTGGCTTACCACCAGTGAGTTGGTGATCCGGCTCACTGGCTCACCACCAGTGAGCTGGTGATCCATTACGTGACCTGATCCACATAGTTTTCTTGGCCTTCTCCGTTGCGACCGTTCCTGGAGGCCGTGGCTTGTCAGGTCGTAACACCTGTTCGCGTTCGGCGTCGGCCGCGGCGTCTGCAACAATAGTGGCGGCAGCGGCGGCGGCGGCGGTAACGCGTTAAATTTAAAAAGGTATTTACCATGATTATTATTAGCAAGCCTAAGCAAAGTTACCCAGTAGTAATAATATTTATATTGTTATTAATGTTATTGTTATTGGTAATAATAATTGCAATTAATAATTAATATACCTAATAGCTTACAGCGCGTATAGCGTATACGTAAAAAGTAAGAAAAAACATTTATTTTTCGTAATGGTAATAATGGTAATAAAAATAATCTGTATTACATACGTTAATATTGTAATTATTTTTTTCCTAGCATGGAGTACTTACAAAATTATTATGCGAACCGAGAAAAAAAAGGAAAAAAGAAAAGATTTTAATACGCAAAAATAACAGAAAAATAAACGGATAAAGCGTAAACCTTATTATTTCGTTATTTGTTACCGCGGCGATAATAAAGAAAAACAAATATAGCAATAATTTTTCCTCCACGTACCTAATATACGTATGGCTTATTTTTTATTAATCAAGTTAATTAATTACATTATTTTCTTTTATTATTATAATTATTTGGAAATTACAGAAATTATGATAAACAGATTTAAAGAAATAACTTTTTTTTATCTAGGGGGTATATCGTGGAATTAGGGTATTTGTATTAGTTATCAAGCTTTATAGCACCCGGAAAAACCTCATTCCGGCGTTCCTATAATATATAGAAAGCTTTCTAACTACCGCTCCTTGGAGCTCAATTCTAGTCAGACAATTATTACTTCCCACACTCTATGCAACCTTTTCTCGCGATCAGCCTAACTGTGACACAGACGCTATCAAACGAGAATCCAACGATATGTACTCGAAATGAAACATAATTTACAGGTTTGAACAACGAATGACGCGCATATTGGCGGGTGTAGTCCTGTCATCATCCCAAAGTCATGAGCTATAGACTGAATAATAAGCTAGTGGTGCGGTAGAACTATATGTAGGTAGTGAAAGCCGACCAGCTACTTCATGGTTGATAAAGGCGTTTCTTGGAGGAATACAACGCCACAGAACGAGATTTTGATGGATCATGTGAGATTTCAGTTGCAGTGGCATGGTAGGACACTCTGCACTCTATCTATTGAGGTGCCTCAGTGTATGCAGGTAGGTAGGGCCATAATAAAAGGAAGTCCCGGTGCTGGATACACCTTATTCACCGGTAGAACGGTGGAACAGTGGAACATCTAATTCACCGAAGGAGGTGGGACGAAGCCGAACTTGACTAGCTGCCAGAGCACCTATCCCAATGCCCACAGCGCCTTCGCGTGCGCTTCACCTAGGTAGAGAGCCACCGCGGGGGGGGGGGGGGGGGGGGGGGGGGGGGGGGGGGGGGG